>JBBPDJ010000002.1:2960430-2993030 GCA_037974625.1 Cucumis cinereus | reverse complement strand
ATATATATATATAATTAAATAATTAATATTCAATAAGCTATTTTAATAGGCCAACCCAAACCTAATCCAAACTTGACTCAAACTTTGATCCAACAAGCCAAGCTAATGGGATGGACCATGTACTCGACTGTTAAAGGTTAAATTGACCCAATCCAAGTCCAACATAATGCCTTAGGCCCAACGATGTGAGCAAGTAACACATAAAAGCGTTAGAGAATCAAAAGTCATTAATTATTTTTGCTCATTATCCTAGTGGTTTACTTTCATTACGTTCTCATAAAATATTGGTGTAGTTGTTTGGTTTTCATTGTATTATCTTTTACCTTAGAATAGTAACAAATGCAACTATAATTTATCCATTGAAAATAAAAACATTTAAATTGAAATCGTTGTATAAGTCCAAGTATTTTAAAAAATCAAAACTACACATATTAAAAACAATAATTCCTTTTTTTTTTTTTTATAGTTAAATTACTCTTAAAAAAGAAAATGAGAGAAATATAAAATAATAATAATAATATTAAAATTATTGTGTTTTGAGAGTAATAAATGGAAGGAGTTTTACACATTATATGTATAGTGAAATGATGAGTTGCATTTGCATTATCTCAAACTTGACTTTACCATTAATTCCCACTTTTTATTGTATCATAATCATATGGTCAATAATGTAGGACACCAATAAACCTACCCACTCAAACCATAAATAATCTTCTTACTTTTCTATCTTTTCTAAATCATCCAATAATTTGTTGGTTAAAACACTTTAAATTCAAATCGTTGCAAAAAATGAGAAAAAATATGCTTAGTTTTCAAAATTCAATAAACAGAAATGAAAAGATTACCAAATGGGACCTTAAAGACTTATTTTTTTAATTATTAATTTTTACGCTTTAATTTGATTTTTAAAAACATTGATAATGGTGATAGAAAAGCAAGAAACTTTAAGGTGGATATAGTGAATTTCTAAAAAATCAAAATTCATAACTATCCCGATTTTTTTTTATAAAAAAAAGTTAAGTCTATTTCTTCTCAATTTTTTTATATGGTATGATCTTTTTTAAATACGAAAGTTGAATTCTTAAAATGATTTGCATCTCGTAAAAGTCAACTAAATTACCAAAACAAAAACAAAGTTACTAAAACTATTTTCTAGACATAAAAATGCTATGAATATACACTTTTTAATGTTTAAATAATATTATTTAAAACAAAATTAAAAGTTTCATTCTTTAAAAGAAATGAAAAATAGAAAAAAAAAAAACAAAAAACAAAAATTCCACATAACACGAGTGTCTCGGCCATTGGAGAGTTGACCGTGTAAAAGTCATCGTTTTTTAGTCCTTCACTATCACTATATCACTCTGTTTCCACTCTAAAAACCTTCCGTTTCCGCACTTCCTCTGTTTCCTCAATTCCCCAAATTCCAATTTTCAAATCCCTAATCCATGGAGTTTTTCACCTTCTTCAAATCCGTCAAACTCCGAAGCCACCTCCACAAATACTTAACCGCCACCGACGACCACCAAACCGTCCGCCAAACCACCGACACCTCCGCCGCCGGAACCATTTGGGTAGTCGAATTCGTTGAAGGAAAAAACGATTCCATACGCCTCCGGAGCCGCCATGGAAACTACCTCTCTGCCACTGACCTCAATTTTCTCCTCGGTGCGACGGGGAGGAAGGTGATTTGCCAAACTAAGCACGCCGCCGCCTGGAGTTGTGTGGAGTGGGAGCCTGTTCGCGAGGGCGATCAGGTGAAATTGATGAGTTGGTGCGGGAGTTATTTGAGAGGTAACGGCGTTATGCCGCCGTGGAGGAACTCTGTTACTCATGACGAGCCGCGATTCTCTTCCACTAAGGGATGGATTTTGTGGGACGTTGAACCGGTTGTTGAAATTCCTAAGTATTGTTTGTTCATGAGTCGAAGGTCAACTTCTGCCCTTTCTGACTTTTCCGTCTCCGGGAAATGTTCTCCGGCCACCCCCAAATCGGTACGCCGATCATCCACGTTACAGGTGTGTATTAAATTTCATGATATTTCATTCAGTTACATCTAAATTACATACCATATAAAAATTATTGTTATTCAACAAACACTTATACTTATCTCTATCTTTATACTCTACAGTTTGATATATAACTGTTTGATATTGGTGTCTATCATCAATATTTATCCTTAGTATATTATGAAATTTTCTTAGTTAGACATTTTCCGCAATTTTGTTATTTAAAATAATTTTTTAAATTTAATTGTTTTTTTTATTTTAAATTTTATCTTTTTCCGAACAAACAACTATTTTTGTCCATTTAATTTCCTTTCTCTAAATTTTTTAATACAAGAAGTTAAATTTTGTCTTTTTCAAGTTCTAACAACAAGGGATTTGATATTTTGGTCAAAAGGTATTGTTTTTAATTAGTTGAGCCATTGACAGAAAAAAAGTTAATATGTATATATATATAATTAGATTTAAATAATATTTGAATTTAAACTTTAAATATTCATCCTAATTGTACTTCTTATTTGTTATATATTTTTACAACAATCACCGGGAGATTGAACTTTTCATCACCGGGAGATTGAACTTTTCACCGTGAGGAACGATGGTCATACCAATACCATTAAACCTTATTTACTTTAAATTTTTATAATGTTTATTTTAGTGTCTAAAATCGTCAGAAAAAAAAAACAAAAATGAGAAAAATATTTTTTTAATTTTTTTTTTTTTTTTTTGTCATTGTATGTAGCTTTTTCATATAACTTTCACTAGTCTCTCTAAACCTTGGTGAACATATTAGAATGATATTACACAAACTCAAAGTTAAAAAAACCATTAATTTTTAAAAGAAAGAAAATAGAAATAAGAACTAAAACAATCAATTATTATTATTATTATTTTAATTCGACAAACTAAAATATCTAAAGTGACTATGTACGCTTGAATGCTTTGGAGATAAAATACAAATATCCATTTCTATTTTTAAAAAAATGATAAAAAAAATGTGAATAATTTTGAAAAAATATATTATATTCACACCAGCGGTAACTTCTTTTTTATGTCTAATGATTTGTTTAGGGTATAATTAAAACATTAATTCTACATGAAAATATATATAAAAAAAATTCAAACAGTTATGGATAAAATTTCTTGTGTTAATAAAATATGATTATAAACAGGGATGATTGAATTGGTTTTGAAGAATTTTGGGGCCAAAATTATTAGGTTTCAAATTTAATTTCTTGATATAAAGTCGCTTGGTTTCAACTTATATCACTACCTGACTTTCCTATCCATTTTTCAAAAAGAGAAGGTCCCAATCCAACATCCTGTTTCATACAAATTCATTGCCCACTTCTTTGTTAGCACAAAATTTCAAACAAATTTGATGATTTCCTCTTCTTATTCTACAGCTCAAATCTTTGTCCGATAACAACCTGCGATCTAACACGGATTTCTTCCACAACGTCAAGACTTTCCGCCTCCGCAGCCATCACAACAAGTACCTTGTTGCTGATGACGATCAGGACTCAGTCAGCCAAGAACGTAGCGGATCCTCCAAAAATGCTCATTGGTCCGTTGAGTTTCCATCCAGCACAAGGTCTAACTTTATCATCCGTCTCAAAAGCTGCTATGGCAAGTACCTGACTGCCAGCAACCAACCTTTCTTGCTTGGAATGACCGGCAGAAAAGTGCTTCAGACCCTTCCTCGTCGGCTAGATTCATCCGTTGAGTGGGAACCCGTTAGAGAAGGGGCGCAGGTCAAGTTCAAGACCTGTAATGGGAACTTCTTGAGAGCCAATGGGGGTCTGCCGTCGTCGTGTAATTCGGTTACTCATGATATTCCGAGTCAAACCGCCACCCAAGATTGGATCCTCTGGGATATTGATGTTGTTGAGATTCAAGTTCAGTTTTTGAGTCACAGAGCTCCCACAATTGAGCATGTGGATTCTCTAGATTTCAATCCCACCTCACCCTCTTCTGCCTCCGGAAAATGGGCCCATTACTCTAGACTTGAGGTTTGAGATCTCTATAAAACTTATTTTCAAGATGAATTTGATCGATTTTACTCCATGGCCTTCAAATTCTAATCACCATGTTTTGTTGGTCTACTTGTAGTATGCAAATTCGACAGTTAGTTTACCTCCCAAATCTGAAGGAAGGACCATTTACTATCATGTGGCTGATGAAAGTGGAGATGTAGATAAAGATACAACTGAGGGTTCTTTTACATTCAAAGGAAATGGGGTGGAGGAACTTACTCGTAAATTGAAGGAAGAAATAGGATTTGAAGGTATCATTGTGTGTACACGCAATCCACTGAATGGGAATCTTTATCCTCTTCGCCTACAACTTCCTCCCAACAATGCAATCATGCATGTGGTTGTCGTTCTTGAATCATCCAAATGTGAGACCTTCAAACCCTTTTGTTGTTGAACTGACATTATTGTTTGTTTCGATATTTTTTTCCTTAACATCTACCTTCGCATCTTTTGTTTTTCAGTGGGAAAGGACCTTGTAAAACAATGTTCATTATGAAATCCATAGGGAATAATGCCGATACATTGTTATCAAGAGATTGTGGCATTATACTCTCAAACAAGTCTCAGATTAGTGCTCGATGACCCTACTCCTCCGTCATTCAGCTTCTTCATTCATTTAGCCACACACAAATAATTACAACAAAAGGAAGCTTGAAGCCATATGTGAAAGAGCATATAAGTTGACTTCTGCTTCTGAAATGTTCCAACTCTTTAGCATATTCTAACTACTTGTTAATTAGGGATCCCCAGAAGAGGTGAATTGATGTAGTTTTCCATATCAGTAATTGCAACCAAATTTAGGAAGCTTTTTGTATCATTAAATTGCCATATGATGGGATAGGGCTCTTGCAACCTCGACTTTCTAACAGAGTTTAGGCTTTAGGTAGCACTGTCGATATGGATTTTAATATTCAAAGAAATCACCAGAAGTCCATGCAAGAACACATTCCATTCTTAAAATGATGAAATCTATTTCGATCTCGCATGATAATCTCTACATTGAAGATTTCAGAAATCAACTTGGTGACTTGGTGGCAGTCGTTGCATACTCTAAGATTTTTAAATATACGCATCGGCGTACCAGGTTTCAAGTTTAGTAACCCAAAAGCAATGGCAAGTCTCTCACTATGCAACTTAAGCGATTGTCGTTTGATGTTATCGGGTTCATCTACCATGGTTGCCTGTGAACAGTCAGGTGAGTAACCATGTTTCTCCAGTTTTTCCTCAATCAAATCAATAGCACCGTAGATCTCTTTTATCCTGGGGTGAGATGTGTCTCCTGCAAAAAACTCATGGTTGATACCATCAATTTCTATCGAACTGCAGCCGGGCTCTTTTGTCACACCCACATCGGTCATCACCTTCCTTATGATTCCGACATCGTTCCACTGGCGTGCTGAAGCATAGACTCTTGACAACAGCACATAAACACCACTGGAAACTGTTTTTTCAGATTGAAGAATCTCGAATGCCACTTCTTCGCTCAACTCAACACCAGCATTCTGCTTGTAGCAAGCATCAAGAAGACTCCTCCAAATCACTGCATCTGGTTTTATATGCATATTTGTCACCAACTCCAAAGCTTCATCAATGAAACCAGAGCGAGATAGAAGATCAACAAGGCATCCATAGTGCTCCAACCGGGGTTCAATCTTGTACTCATTAACCATCATATCAAAATATTTCCGGCCCTCAGCAACCATGCCTCTGTGGTTACATGCACTAAGAACGCCAACAAACGTAACAGAGTTGGGCAAAAACTTCTCCATTTCAACCAGCCGAGAGAAATACTGCAAGGCAGCCTCCCCCCGTCCATGCATGGCGAGTGCTAGAATCATAGAATTCCATGAATTCAGGCCATGTTTGGGCATTGTCTCAAAGACCTGCTGAGCCATTCTTAAAGAACCACACTTGCTGTACATATTCACTAATGAGGAGTTGATCAAAACATCATCCGCCATAGCGCCACTAGCCTTCCTCAACACATAAGCATGAGCCCACATCCCCAGAGATAGAGCTCCAATACCACCACAAGCGCTAATTATACTCTGCATTGTATACCCATCGGGCTCAAAGCTGTTCTGCATTTCAACAAATAGCTTGAGAGCATTCTCAAAAAGCCCACATTGAACATACGCATCAATCATCGCATTCCACGACACCAAACTTCTAAGAGGCATTTTCTCAAACACCTTCGATGCTATACTCAAACATCCACAAGAAGCATATAAATGAATCAAGCTATTTCCAACATAAACATCCGAATCTAACCCAAGTTTAACAATATGAGCATGCGCCTGTCTCCCTTCAGACAAAGCAAATATATAAGCACAAGCTTTAAGAAGAAAAGGAAAAGTGTGTTTATCTGGTTCAACTGAGCCTTCTTCTAACATACTGTAAAAGAGTTCAATCGCCTGCTCTTTCCGGTCCAAGCTCCGTGCACAGGTTCCGATCAGAGTGTTCCACATGAACGAATTGGGATTACCAATTTGATTGAAAACACGGCAGGCATAATCAAAATCAATTAAAGACGAAACGTGGAGAATTCGGCTGTAGAGAAAGAGAGATGGTTTGTCGGTCGACAAGTTACGAATTACCTGAGCATGTATTTGTTTGAGCTTTGACAAATCATTACAGTCGGTGAGCAGGTGAAGAAGCCGACTTTGATGGGTATTGAAAGCCTCGCGCTTGATTTGAATTGGAATCGATGGTGAATTTGGTGGGATTGCTAGAAGCATTTTCCACCGAAAAGCATAAGAACTTGAAATTGTCTTGAGAACTATGGATGGATATGAAACTTTACCAAGAGGATAAAGAGCTAGAGGAAGCGCTAGACATAGAGAAATCCAAAGCCCAAGATGTCTCCCATTTCATAATGAAAACAGAATAAAGCTTGTCTTTTGCCGATGACAGCGTCCAAGAGAAATCGAGAGAAATTGAGGAATGTTTGGTTGACAATTATGATGCAAGTATAGAGGTAAGAAATGAGAATGGATGCGAATAACAAGGTAATAAACCTCTTGAATTGTTGGTGCATCCAAAAAGTGGATGACCCTCTCACCCTAATTACATGTCAGTAGCCAAATGCCTCATAAGAGAGATAAATCATTTAGGCTACGTAGACTCCATTTCATTTATTTTTTGTGTTGTTTGCTTGTGTTTTATAGTTATATTGACATAGAAGGTTAACGTCTAAATATATAATGAAATTACACAATTTGATTTGATGAATTGACCGCGTTCAATCCAATTGCACATGTGAAACAGTCATAATATTATCGTTATAACTACTATTATTATTTTTGTCGGAACTGGAAAATGATCAATTTTGACGTTTTTACTGTTACTGTAACTTAATATGGAAGTCTATTTTAGAGATGAGAGGTTCATCCCCTATTCCACGATTGTTGTACAAAAAATACAGTAAGTTATATTTGAAATTACAAGAGTACATATCAATTTATATGTCTTTGAAAAATTTATATTTTCTTTCTATATTTTTTTAATGTTATGAACCTTTAAGTAAACAACCTATATTAAATAGGACACGTACATTTGGGGCCTAGTTAATGCGAAAGCCCACCAACGAGTATGTAGTCATTGCAAGTTAGAGTTAGATTTTTTGTCACACCCCAATGTATATAATAATTAATTTAGACTGATAGGCTAAAGCATGCATTAAAATATTATTTGAAAAAAAAAAAAAGCCACCATCTTTAATTCTAATATATTGTTTCAAATTTCAACTTTGGAGGAAAGAGTTTACCTACCACGCTGCACTATGCAACCGGGGCGTTGCTTCAAAATTATATTCTAACATATACAAATCTATACATATTCCTCGTGTGCGGACCACCAAAATATGTTGGGTAAATGCATGAGTTTTCAACTGAACCGACTCTGTTTTTTGGCACCAAAGCCGACCGACCGTTTCGTGCTTGGATTTGGCCGGACATCAATTCCTTTAACAAATGTATGAGAACCGAGGTTAACACCCCATACATAAGTGATGTCGTCGGTTTGCGTCGAAAAGGACCAACCGATTATCATTTACTTGCCCGATATTTTAATTTAAAAACCGCGTGGTTTCAACTTGGAGGACCAGCTGACTTTCTTTTACCACTTTTGAAACATTCATTTGGATCATATTCTTTCTAGGTGGGTGTACCTGGAAATTTCCTGGTTCAACTTCAAGTAGGAATCCAATTGCACCATCGGGAAATATTCTCATCTCTTAAAAAGAAGATGACCCAACATCCTATTTGATACAAATTCATTGCCCCTTCTTTGTCGGGATAAAAATCCAAACAAATTTGAAGCTTTCCTCTACTTATTCTACTGGTCATATCTTCCTCCGGTTAATCTCTCCGATCCGACATGGATTTCTTCCGCAACGCCAAGACCGTCCGCCTCCGCAGCCATCACGACAAGTACCTTGTTGCTGATGACGATCAGGACACCGTCAACCAAGACCGTGCTGGATCCTCCAAAAATGCTCGTTGGTCCGTCGAGTTTGTATCCGGCGCCAACTCTGACTCTATCATCCGTCTCAAAAGCTGCTACGGCAAGTACCTGACCGCCAGCAATCAACCCTTCCTGCTCGGAATGACCGGCCGGAAAGTTCTTCAGACCCTTCCTCGGCGGCTAGATTCGTCAGTCGAGTGGGAACCCGTCAGAGAAGGGTCGCAAGTCAAGTTCAAGACCCGATATGGGAACTTCTTGAGAGCTAATGGGGGTCTACCGCCTTGGCGAAATTCGGTCACCCATGATATTCCGAATCGAACCGCCACACAAGATTGGATCCTGTGGGACATCGATGTTATTGAGATTCAAGTGTCTGTGAATCATAGAGCTCCCACAATTGATCATCAGGATTCTCTAGATTTCAATCCCAGCTCGCCCCCTTCTACCTCTGGCAAACCGACCCATTACTCTAGACTTGAGGTTTGAGATCTCTATAAAACTTATTTTCAAGATGAACTTGGTTGAATTTACTCCATGCCCTTTAGATTTTGATCATGATTTTTGGTTGTTTGCTCGTAGTCTACTGATTCAACTGTTAGTGTACCCCCCAAATCTGAAGGAAGGACCATTTACTATCATGTGGCTGATGAAAGTGGAGATGTAGATGAAGATACAGTGGAGGGTTCTTCTTTTACATTTAAAGGAAATGGGGTGGAGGAACTGACTCGTAAATTGAAGGAAGAAACAGGAATTGAAGGTATCATTGTGTGTACTCGCAATCCATTGAATGGGAATCTTTATCCCCTTCGCTTGCAACTTCCTCCCAACAATGCAGTCATGCATGTGGTTGCTGTTCCTGAGACATCCAAATGTGAGATCTTCAAACCATTTTGTTTTTGAACTGATATTATTGCTTGTTCTGATCGTTTTTCCTTAACATTCATCTTCACTTCTTTTGTTTTTCAGTGGGAAAGGACCTTGCCAAACAACGTTTATTATGAAATCCATAGAGGACAATACTGATACCCTGTGATCAAGAGAATATCCTAGTTTTCAGGCATTCAGATTCTTCATTGGTTTTTCATTTGGATATACAGAAGTGTTTATAACAAAAGGAAGCTTGAAGCTATTTGTGGAAGATCATATAAGGTGATTTCTGCTTCTGTAATGTTCAACTCTTTTGCATCTTCTAACTACTTTTTAGTTAGGGATTCCCAGAAGATGTGAATTGATGTATTTTCCATATCAGTAATTGCAGCCAAATTTAGGAAGCTTTTTGTATCATTGATATTCATAGAAAAATTTGTAAGTTCTTGAATTGGCATATGATGGGATAAAGCTCTTGCAGCCTCAATTTTATTGACAGAGTTTAGGGTTTATTTAGTATTGTGGCTATGAATTTTGGGAAGGTTTTCCCTTGGCATATGAATGGATTATACTTCCATTTCCTCTTACCCAACTGCATAACTTAATGACTGATCTGCAAAGAAATCACCAAAAGTCCATGGAAGAACACATTCCATTCTTAAAATGATCTATTAGGATCTCCCATGATAGTTTGAGAGCATTCTCGAAAATCCCACATTGAAAATATGCATCAATCATCACATTCCACAACACCAAACTTGTAAGAGGCATTTTCTCGAACACATTCAATGCTATACTCACACATCCACACGAAGCATCTAAATGAATTCCAACATAAAAATCTAAATCTAACCCAAGTTAAACGATATGAGCGCACTCCTGTCTCCCTTCAGATAAAGAGAATATATAAGCACCAGCTTTAAGAAGAGAAGGAAAAAGTATGTTTATCTGATTAAACCGAGCGTTCTTGTAACATTCTGTAAAAAGAGTACAATACCCTGCTCTTTCTGGTCCAAGCTCCGTGTACAGGCTCCGATCAGGTGTTCCACGTGAACGAATTGAGGTTACCGATTTGATAAAAAAAAACACTGCATGAATGATCAAAATCAGTTGAGACGAAACATGAAGAATTCAGTTGTAGAGAAAGATAAAAGGATTTGTGGGTTGACAAGTTACGAATTTGATGGGTATGGAAAGTCTCGCGCTTGATTTCAATGAGAATTTGAAATTGTTTCAAATTTATGGATGGACATGAACTTTACTGAGAGGACAGAGAGCGAGTGCAAGTGCTACACATGGAGAAATCAAAAGCCCAACATGTCTCTCATTTCATAATAAGAACAGGATGAAGCTTGTATCTAGCAAGTGTTCAAGAGAAATTCCAGAGTAGATGGAGAGAGATGGAGACATATACTTTTCAAATGTTTAATTATAAAACAAAATTATTTTGAAAAAAATTGGAGCGTCCAATAATTCCTTAAAATTGTTTTTCAGACAAATGAGTTTATAAAATAAGTTGGTTTAAGATTAACACTGGTATCAACTTTTAGAAAATAATTCTTGAGTGTTTAATGATTGGTCTCTCCCTAAGTTGTATAATCATAAAATCATCAAAACACCCTCAAAAGTCATCTACCTCACTTCCACTATGTTGTTGCGGTTACCACTAGTCAACTTCAACTACCACCTCTAACAATCACCACGACTAACTCGACAACCATTATCCTAAATTATTAATTTATATTGTTTTCTAGTCGTCCTTTCATAGTAATTTGATAGTAACAATAACAATATAATAAATCAAACAAAATTGTTGATAAAAATACTTTTTGAGAAAAAATTGGCAAACACGTTAGTGTTTTTGTTTTAAACCGATTTATAAAACATCTTTAAATAAAAATAAATTATAGAAAAAATAATTCTTAAACCAATTCAAACAGATCCAAAAGGAGAATGCTATCAAACTAAAAACTATCAATGTGACCGTTTTTAAAACAATTTATTATTATTATCGTGAAGTATGTGAATATGAGATATTAAAATTAGATGCAGCTTAGACTGCATCTAATCATTACTTGACTAAAAACATGCGAACTATCAACTTCGTAATCAACTACCATATCCACTATGATATATATTTTTTTTAATAGAAAAAACAATAAATTCTAACCCTAAAATATGAGACTATGAAGGAAAGTCAAACCATTTATTCAACCATCTATCTGCCTTTTCTTTTCCTCCATTTATTATCACTTATCTACAAAATCCTCAATTATTATGTGGCAACTCAATTATTTATGTCATAACTCATAAACTCTTTTTTCTTAATTAATAAATATATTTTTTCTTTTTGGTGTTTGATTGAAGTAAATTGTTCCCATTCTATATTCAAACCTGTATACATAGTGAATTTAGAGTAGAAAATAGGAATTACTAATTCATTTAAATTAATTATTAAACAAATATTAAACTCAAACATATTCATTATTCCTCACCATATTAATTCCATAAAAATAGTACATTACACCTAAATATTACTCTTCATTCTAAAAAAAATTGCATTAGAAAGTCATTACAAACAAAAGCATCTGTTCGAAGTGAAAGACTTAATCAATCAAGAGTAGAAACCTACAATCCATTAAACTTATTGTTGTAAGCCCACTTAACCAGATTATGGGCCACACAATTAGCGGGTCTGAAAATATGATAAGATTAGGATTAATGTGAATATTATATAACAAGGACCAAATTTCCTCCAGCACCATGTCAATGGGAGAAAAAGCTCAAGGACCTGTCATTAACAACAAGCACCAATGCAAGGGCGTCACTCTCCTCCGCCACCACCTGAGGCGCTTCACAATCCATCACCGCTTTAAGCCCGCCCACGAGGAAGAGCAAGAGACTATATAATTTGATAAAATTTCATAAATAGTCTCTTTGAATCTTCGTATATAGTCCATATCGAAACTATTTAAGAAAATGTTATCAAATTAGAGTAATCAAAACATTAATTATAAAGCATATGAATTATTAAATTTTAACATTCTCCGAACTATAAATACCAAATTAAACGATTGAATCGGAAAATTCAACCAATATTTCTTATTTAGCAAGGTGCACTAAAAAAGCAAAATTCCATATCCATATTTCACTCTACCGAACACCAAATATTACCCATTTTCAAATTATTATCAAACAATTCTTCTCCAATTGAATTACATTAATTTTTTTTCTTACAAGCTTTTTTCCCCTGGCTTTCGTCCAGTTAATACATTGCATAATTTAATTAATAACATAAATTATTGTTTATAATAGAAAATTATTGTAAATGACAAAATTGTTGAAAATGTTTACAAAATTTCAGACACCAACTTGATAGAATTTGAAAATTTGTTATATTTTATAAATATTGTTTTAGTTTATTATGCTATATTTGAAAACGTTTCTTATATAATTTTATTGTACAATAATATATACTTAATTTTCGTATATACCATAAAAAAAAAAAATACTTGCTTTTGACACATCCACATGGAAGGTATCCCAATTAAAATGTGAATAAGAAATAAATCCAAATAATTTTGAAAAAGAAAATATCTTTTTCTCCACTTGGACATTTCTTTTTCCCCTCTAGACCTTAGAACATAAGTATATTAAGATATTTAAATTTTTTGGTGCTAAATTAAAATTGGCCCACATTGATAATGATATGCTCTCATCTTTAAGCTTTCTTTTTTAGACCACTGTTAAAATTCTAAATTAGAATATGAAAACTCAATTCAACTTTATTAATTGAATTACCATCTAAAATTTGTTGGTAATATTTACTTTTTATATTTTATCGATATTATTGAGAATAATTTGGATGGACATTAGGCCCTCCAAAATCCCACGTGTATAAACTCGAAGTTATGCCACTTATTAAGATTTTAACTTAGAATTTGAGTTTGCTCATTATTTCTTGTCACGTTTTTAGACCACATGGAAAGTATGTTGTTTCAGGATGATTTGGATTTATATCACTCTTTGGTATTTCCTCCTTAATTAAATATTTATTTTCACTTGTTTGGCTCAAACACGCAAGTGAGAAAAGTGTTAAATATTATATTAAATTTATTTTCACCTATCAGCTTAAGTAAGAAATTTTAATAATTTTCAAACAAAAACGCGTGTGTAAAAGGTGTTGGGTTAGTCAATCATTTTTTTTATCCAAATCACTTTCAAAATAATAGTCTCTATAATTTATATCAATTTGTATAATATTATGGAATAATTAACTTCAATTTAGAATACAAAAGAAATAACACAATAAATAGATTCGAAAAATATAAATATAAGAAATATTAAATAAGAATAAACTTAATAAACTCTAATTTATTTTAACAGTTTTAAATGGTACAATTAAATATATTCAACATCTAAACATTACTCGATAGACATAAGACAAGATTGTTTGAAATGATTGTTGGTGCTGAGTTTAATATGATTGGCAATGATATTAGTGAAGCTGACGTGGCATAAATTTAGACATTATGATAAAATAAAAAAAAAAAAAGAATCAAATAAGAGCCAAAAATTGATAATTTAAATGTTATAAGATAAAAATTGGGGTGGAGGAGAATTTGATTTAGGGGGCCAGCGGGTTGATTTGTGAGAAACGACATATCTTTTTGGCTCATTGTGAAAGCGGTTCCCACGGCCGCGACTGCCGACTAATATTCCAATTCCAAAATTTAAAATCAAATAATTTTATATTTATTTAATAATTAGATTATTAAATTATTTGGGGAAAGTACAAAACTGTCCCTCTACAACTCAACAACCCCATTACGCTACTTGACTGCACGTTCCATATCTTCGTAGTGCTTTGCGATTGTTAATGCCATACACTCACATGCCCCTCGCCTTAATTACTTTCATTAATTAATCAATTTTATATTTTCTAATTATATCTGCTGATTAAAAGAATTTGTTGAGTTAACTTAACAAAAGTAATTTAGATTTAAATATTGCTGTGATGTTTGCAACTTTCATGGTTATTCTACTTTCAAAATATTCATTTCGTATTTTACGAGTAATCTTTTTTATCATTTAAAAAAAAAAACTAAACTAAATTAAAATGAATCAAAGTTGGAAGTGCGAGTATTAAAATGAACATTTCAAGAGTATTAGGATCAAAGTAAATAGAAGTCACTATTACAATATCAAATACTTTATGTTAGTTGAATTATGTATTTCACGTTTGACATCGATAGAAGTATTAAAGAATTCAAAATTAATAAGCTAAATTCATTTATAATTATTTTCCATGTTGAATTTGAGAGAATTGAACTTTACAAGCAGCAACATACCGAATCCATTGCAAAGTTGAAATAGTAAATGAATCTTCTAAGTGTAGACAGATGTTTAATCTTCTTCATTTTCCTTCTTTTATAGGTAGAGAAAGGAATTCTCTTTAATGGGTATGAGAAAAAATAACGTATTATATATATGACATTGGAAACCATTAATTCGATCAATTTTATTTTAATTTGTCTCGTCATTAAATTATAATCAGTATAGTTATCAACCTATACATTTATAGTTTATATTCCTTTTAAATTTGTAATTATCTATCTTCTCGTTTATTAATTAGGATAACAAAGATAGAATCTATTAATTAATAAACATGTCGGTCTCATAAGAAATTTCATATCGGCATCATCCTATAAATGCTAAATATTCATAGAAAACTAGAATATGATGTATTTTTAATTCGACATTTGAAAGGATAATAGATGTAACAATCAATCCTTAAAATGTTGACAAGTATTTTATTCAATATATACTTCGATTGAACATTTGACCTCTTGATCGAGACTATAGAGTTGATTTTTTTCACCGTCATCCAAACTTTGAAAGAAATAAAATGAAATAATTATATATGTGGGTAGGTCATCCTTAATAAAAGGGTTGTGGTTGATTTTAGCTTTAACTTAAAAACTAATTTTTAGGTTGTCAATTAATTTTACCAATAATTGACGTAAAACATTACCAAAAATTAAAAAAGAATGTTGTTTTTCTTAAAAGGGAAATGAAAAATCAAATCTTAACAACAAATAAAACTTAAATAATTTCATTTTTGTCTTTATTATGAATATATATATTTTTGGATTTATTACACTAATATAGTAAAATATGCCGACAAACTCATCTTATTATATTATTTATTTAATTTTAAACTGAGCCTTTTCCTTTTGCACTATTTAATGATTTTATAAGTATTTAAATACAAAAAAAAATGTTTATATTTAAACTCTTGTATTAAGTATGATAATTTTGATTTACTTTCAAAGTATATGTTGATCAATACCAACTAATAATTGATGATTTAATTTAATTTAATTATTTTTTTTTAAAAAAAGCCTACCTTTCAAATAATAGAAGGCAAGAGATAATATTTTTTTTAAAATAATAATAATTGAATTAAACATTTTGTTGCCCGACAATTCAAAAGGAAAGAGGGGGTGAGTGGTGAGGGATGACACTCACGTGGATAAGGAAAATCGTCGTCGTCCATTCACGTTTGTCATTCACGCAAGATTCTGTCACCGAGCTGTAACGGTAGCAAGCGAAGACATTTTGATTATAAATATATATATAAATTAATAAAAAAGCGCCATTAAAGCAATCAATTAGCCACTCAATTTTGTGATCACACGACGGCCGTTTCGCCGGATTCCTCTGTTTTACCAAAATTTCCACCGTCTCCGTCAACTGTAGTCCCAAAACTCAAGCCAAATTCGAAGACATTTGTTACTCTCAGGCAAAGTTTCTTCAATCTCTTGCAATTAGCAGCTACATTTTGAAAGGTTTTAGCGATCGAGGTAGCTGTGTGATGGGTGTGGACTACTATAATGTGTTGAAGGTGAACAGAAATGCGAATGAAGATGACTTGAAGAGGTCGTACAAGAGATTGGCTATGAAATGGCATCCTGATAAGAATCCTTACAACAAGAAAGAGGCGGAGGCTAAGTTCAAGCAGATCTCTGAGGCTTATGATGTGTTAAGCGACGCTAAGAAGCGTCAGATCTACGATCTCTACGGCGAGGAAGCTCTGAAGTCTGCTGATTTTGTTCCTCCGCCTAATTCTAATCCTTCTTTTTCCTATGTACCTCGCGACGCCGACGACATTTTTGCCGAGTTTTTCGGCGGAGCTGGTAGTGGTAAGAGCCGAGGGTTTAGAGGAGAGGGTTTGTTTAAGAATGGGAAGGCGGAGGCTGTGAAACAAACGAATAGGAAAGCACCGCCAATTGAGAGCAAGTTACTGTGTAGTTTGGAGGAGCTTTACAAAGGTTCAAGAAGGAAGATGAGGATTTCCCGCACTGTTCCTGATGAGTTTGGGTATTGGTTTCTGGCTCTTCTTTTACCTTTATTTTGTTTTTGTTGAAATGTTAAATGCTTATAATTCTTATTTGTTTTGATTGCATATAATGGTATTTTTGAATCCTCATGGGTTACTAGTAATACTGTTTGATGCTGTTATGCTTAATGGGTGGAATTGTAAAGGACAATATTGCATGGAATATATTATTCCTTTTTCCTGGTTTAGATGCTTTGGATTATCAGGATATTGTTACCTCTTTACATGGCAAATAATTCTTTATATTCTATCTACCATTGATAGAAAGACTACATTATAAACAATTATGAACCAGTGGTAGGTCAAATTCTTGTTTGCTTAACGTGAAAAAGCCTACTTGTATACCTAATTGGATGGTTGCGTTAGTATTGCAGAAAGGCAGTTGGTAGATTTATGATCTTATGAATATTATGCTGTGGCATAAAGTTTGTGAATTATGATCTGGAAAGGAATTGATGCTTCCACTTTGTTCCATCACCTTTTCATTAACCTTCAGCTAACTAAAACATCTATAATGATATTTTATTGTATTTAGGAATAATAAACATGCTTTTGTTGTTGAAAATTAGAAAAGAACATCATTGATTTGAACTAATTGAACATAAGCTCTCTTTCTTATTGGAATCACATTGAAATCAACCTCACATTTGAATTTTCTTCTCTTTTTTGTCCTCGATTTAGACTTATTCAAGGGACTTGTTTTTGTAGGAAACCAAAAACTGTTGATGAGGTTTTGAAAATAGATATTAAGCCTGGTTGGAAGAAGGGGACAAAAATCACTTTCCCTGAGAAAGGCAATCAAGAACCTGGTGTTGCTCCTGCTGATCTTATATTTATCATTGATGAGAAACCCCATCCTGTTTTTGAGAGAGATGGTAATGATTTGGTAGTCAATCAGAAAATATCTCTATTAGAAGCACTCACTGGAAAGACATTGAACATTACAACTTTGGATGGAAGAGATCTCACGACTGTGACTGATATTGTCAAACCGAGTTACGAGGTAGTGATCCAAAATGAAGGAATGCCCATCTCTAAAGAACCAAACAAGAAGGGGAACCTTAGAATCAAGTTTGATATCATTTTCCCATCAAAGCTTACTTTTGAACAGAAATCTGATCTAAGAAGATCTTTGGGTGGTTCTGATTAAGAAGTTAAGCTGAGGAGCAGCCACAAGGATGAACCTTCTACACATGGGATCGATATAATGCAAGCTCGAAAACATGTAAATACTTGTCTTACTCTCCGGAAAGGAACATTAGGATTTTGAAGAACTGCTAGATTGATTCCTGGAAATAAGATTTAGGAAAAGAAATCTTGCAGTCTTCATCCACTGCCCTTGTAGCCAAAAGTTAACTTTGACTTGATTATAATAATGTTGCATCATGTGCTCATACATATTTTTACGGGAAGTCAAATGTAAGATTATTTGTACTTTATTAGCTTGGAATTTGGTGTATACTTTGCATCTAATGGTGTTGAATAATCTATGCAATGTCCTTTTTCTTATCTTCTCAAATTTTTTAGTGTCTAATAAACAAAACCCTTACCATCATCTTAGCCATTTTCACATGGCCATAACCTTAGACAACCTCCATGTTAATTCCAACCAAAAGCTTGTTCTGTTATGTATTTGTTGTGTGTGAGTATGCAAAGGAGAAGAAGGAGATTGAACAAATAGAAGAGCAATATATATAAAAATTTTAAATCACAAGTCAGAAGGGCTGGGGATACTAAGTAAACAGCAAATACCATTTTATTTTGTTTTACATAACTAGATTCCTGGTTCTTTATTTTACTTTTTTCTTCCTTCCTTATTGAGAAGCTTCATAAGCATCAATCAATATTTACTATGTTTCTCAATCTTCTTCTGCAGGTCCTCCCTCCTGGCACCGACCACCTTATCGATTACTTTCCCTTTCTTAATCAGTATGAATGTTGGCATTGCCTCCACTCCATATTCCTTTGCAACATCCTGTGTTGTCATTTTCAACAGGTCATGTCATGTACTGAACCAAAACTAAACAAGACAAGGTTGAAAGCTCATACCATCAATTCATCGACGTCGATTTTAACGAACTCAACGTCCTTGAACCTTGCAGCAAACTCCTTGATAGTCGGCTCCATGTGTCGACAAGGTCCACACCATGCAGCAGTGAAGTCAATCACCATCTATACCATAACAAACCACAACAACAAAGTTACATTAGCCCAGCTGCTAGTGCTTGTCCACAACAAAAACAAAACACACTACATTATTGTATGTTACGAAATTACTTACAAGCTTGTTTGTTTCCTTTGTAGCTTCAAGACGAGCTGTCCATTGAGCTTTGTCGTGACACTCTATAATGGTTGGAGGCTTTGGTTGTATCATTGCATTAGAAGATTTTGAACGTGGGACCGTAAAGCTTGCTCCCATGTTTTGAAATTGAAGCTGGAAGATTTGAATTTTTTTTGCTCAGATCTCTGTTTGAAGTCTTGTTTTAAGTATCAAGATATGGCTGACGAGCAGCTTTATATATATGTAGAAGAAAGAGTAAAAAGGTAAATCAGTCTGATAATGTTTGGAATATGATTCCATTGTGTTCTAACTATTGTGTGACGAACACCGTTCTTTATGATCTCTCGTGGAAGATGAACTCAGTTAAGAGTTTGACAAAATTGTTGAAGTATTTATACAAGCTTAAAAGTACTTTTTAACGATTAATGTTTAGACCATCATGTATGACTTAATGATAAATAAGAGACATAGTCTTTGATACCTTACCGTCGTCTTTGACACCCAAATGTTATGGAGAATAAATAAATAACAATGAGAGGATGTAAAAGGTCAAATTCATCCAACTGTACATCTAAAAAAATAAAAATAAAAAGTAAAATTACACTTTTAGTCTGACATCAATTATCAACTTTTGTCAATTATTTTAATAGACTACGGGGAGTGGAATATGTTCATCGTATCACTTAGGAACAAAAATACAGTTGCAAATGCATTTTAGATGTTTAAATAACAAAAATCATATCGTACGACTAAAAGGTAGATGGTTCGATCCTATTAGAATCGGAGGCCGACATGCGAATTTATCTTTTGTGAGATGGAATTGATGTGTTTTGCATTTATGCTCGCAGACTTTTTCTCTAGAGTTTTCTCATTGTGACTTTGTCACATCAAAATTAAACAATGCATTGTCCAATTCTTCTAGAAAAAGTCATTAGACACTTCCTACTTGCACTACAAATTATATAATGGAAGTTGGAATATAACTTTATTGTTTTTTTTTCTTCCCTCTCTTTTGGGCCTTCGGATTTGGAGAAGATGGAACAAATTTGACGTTGAAATAAATGGGTTCAAAAGCAATTGGTTGCGTTTATTAATAATTTTAATGAGAATAAATTTTTGGGAGATTTTATTATTATTTTAGTTTAGAATTGACATTGGATTTTGAACTTTAATAAGTTCTGAAACTAATGTTGTTTATGAGCGGCTGGGTTATTTGTGTGTATGTATATGTGTATATATATATATATATATATATTGGAAATGTAATATATGATTGAAAAAGAGAGAAAGATCTCACAACATGAGGTCAAAGACGGAACACAACAAAGAAGAAATGGAAAAGTCAGAAAAAGAAACGAAATAAAAAAAACAATACAAAAAATACGACAAAATTACATCTAGTTCAAGTAAAAAGGTTTCAAGGCGAAGAGTCTCCATTCGATCCTTACAAGAGACAATAAATAAAAGTCCCAAAATAAATAATCAAACTAATCACTTAAGATGGATGCTAACCGCTTTCTAAAGCTAAATTGACAAATTCAATAGAATTCCGTACCTCGGTGAAGCATATCACTTCAGATAGCCTTACTAAAAAGACAGTAAAAAAATTAAATGATCCGTAAAGGCCTAAACTCAACTTCACCATGACATATAACACAATCACTACGAACATGGAAGAAGTGTAAATTCCATCATCAGAGTCTTAACCTAATTGCAAATTTGAGCAACTAAAAAGGTAGCCAATTTCAACATGAATAATGTGTGTTCCTCAAAAACAAAAATGTAAAAGGTGAGAATAAGTAGCATTCTAAGTTAGGTTCTCTACTTTGGCAATCACAATGAATTGCTTCATATCTAAGTCTATGAATTAATTCCTTGTCATAAAAAGATATGGTAAAAAAAATTTAAAAATAAAAATTAAAGAATGAAAATATTGTTATACGTCACTCTCACTGTCACTTTGTAGAGTAAAAAGGAAATTAACAAAAATTTTGATCTTTTAACATGTTGCCAAAAATGCAATCCCTTAAAACGAAGAAAAATGGATGTGTTACTAAACATCGAACAATTGAATCCAAATTGCGTTTAACACTAAATTAAAATGGTACCTATATGAAACACTGAACACCAAGTTCAATTGACCAAGCTACACTAAATCAGAGAGAACAAAGCTAGCTTTTCATCTGATCCAATGATTCTAAAATCATATGTTATTTAAAGGCCAAGGAAACTGAATATTATAACTAAAACAAGCAAGATAAGCAGCATATCATACCTTAGCATACGTCTAAACAAAAGCAACTCATGTCCACAAAATAACTTAGGATCAAATGGTTTTTTGCAATATGTGTCCTTTTTTTTCTTTATACAAGGTTCCATTGGATCCATAAAAAACTAGGGACTACAAAAAAAGCAAGATGTTGGACGGTGAATTCAACGAGGGAGAGAGAATTTGAAAAAAGCAACAAACATTCGCATCACCCACCCGCTTCCGACGACATCAACACGGTCACGAAGACACCCCAATACTTGCTGAGTTAGGAGCACCTTGGGAGGAGGAACCATGAGTGTTGTATGAGTGGCCACCACCACCCCTCCCACCACCTCTTCCTCGACCATTGTAGTAGTTCCTTTGGTAATAGTTTCCAGACTGGTCGTAATATCGACTGCGTCCATTCTGGTAGGATCCTCCTCCTCTTCCATCACCTCGACCCCCACGGCCATTAGAATATCCTCTTCGACCACCAACACCGCGCCCACCTCTTTGCATATATCCTCTTCGAGGAACGTACTGCTGTTCTTTTGCATCTCCGTCCGCATGTTTCTGCTCAAATTCTTCTTCTGCTCTCACTTCTTGCTGTGTGACGAACTCTGAGGAATTTCCGGTCTCTTGCACATCCTGCAAGGCAGAAGTCTCAATGTTCAAATAAAGAGATACCAAGGGTGGAGCTATAGTAATGGAATACTAGGGCATACACTAGGCAGCTCGTCGGCAGAACCAGGTTGACCTTCACTGATATCATCTCCTTGCATATCTCCCACGTCAGCATCCTACAAATTAAGGAGTTTATACAAGATTATCATTCAATTTTGTAACAGCAACACAAATAAAAACAGTTTTTCATTTGAGATGGAAAAACTATTCTAATAGTAATCTCAAGCAACTGAATCCTTGGGTTGTGGTGTTTACTTTACTCAATTGCTCATTGCTATGAACCAGCAAATTTAACCACTAATAAATCAAATCACTAAGAGGAGAATAGTGACAATTTTCTTTCCAAGGCTATCAACGACAAGAAATATACTTCTAAAAACGCATTAGATACCTACACTTGGAGCCTTTTTATTCCTTTTTTGTGAGAAAAATTGTTTGTTTCATTTCATGACAATGTAAGGAATTCTATATTTATAGCTTACAAAAATGCACACTACAAAGCAGTAAGCACCAACCAAAAAAGTAACAGTTTCTAATTTCCAAAGAAAATCAAACAAAAGTTTACTTAAGGGATAGTTTTCATACCATATCCTATCCTAAGAACCTTAAACAGTTAAAAGGAAACATAAAATAAATTTGTAGACTTCAAAAGACTACCAACCGACTGACGAATAACCTCCAAAAACATACTATGACAATAACACTACATCATATCCTCCCATTCTTTTTCCTTTTCAGTAAATATCCAGATATTCATCTCAAAATATGGACTCCAAGCTTGACTGCATCCAGTAATAGAATATCGAATTTTTCTTCGTAGGACACTGAATAATCGTATTATGTTCTGTTTGGCTGACAAACCATTACCCATGAAATTTGAAATTGTGGACAAAGTGTGTAGACTATATTTTAAGTTTCCTCCTTGATGTTTAAATGTTTTTTCAATTTAGTTTTCAGGTAAACCCTTCACATTGAAGAATTAAAAAAATTGGTTGATGATAAGTTTACACAGAATGATACTTTGTTAATTAGCGCAAATTTAAAGTAAGAAAATAGACCACCTAATTTCTTCTCCAAATTTCCATGTTAGCAACATCAATCACTCTTAGATTAAAAAAGGGAAAAAAAGCAAACATAAATCAAACACCAGGGACTGAGACATATATTTAAATTTTATTCTAATTAGACACAATTTGAAATTTTGAAGGATGGGAGAAAAACCAAGATAAACGACAAGGAAGATGTAAAAAACTATTCTGATTGGCCGAAATACTACTTAAACTACTACGTTTAAAATTGAAGCAGAAGAGAGTTTACACCAAACAAGAGCCACAAATGATAAAAACTCTATAGCCAACTAAATAATTTGTTCTAGTGGTTGAAGATTCTATTGTACCTCTTCAACAATATCTTTCAAATCAAAGGATCCAAATCTGCAACAATCATGTGTAAGGCTATTCGTGTCTTTAGGGAGGGTCATCTGCCAATTAAAGGCAGAGTGTAAAGTTATAGAAATCACCAGCAAAGGAGCAACGCCGGCTTTGAGTAATTCTTTGAGACAAAATGACAAAAATACATGGGCATACAAAAAACCAAGCCCAAAAAAGAAAAAAAAAAAGAAAAATATCCTCCCTATAGAGGAAGGGGCTCCAACTATGCAAAATACCACCCGATAGAATAGTTACAATAGGTTCCGAAATGGAAGCCCACAAAGAAACAAAAACAAACAAGAGATCAAACCCCAGTACCTGTCCACCCCTCTATTATTATGCTCACTCCACAAGGTCCATAAGATCACACACACCCCAACAAGCCCTAGAAAACGACCCTTCCCCCACGAGGCGAATTGAGGAGGAACTCCTCGATCATACCATGAATGTCCCTCCAACGAGCATAGAAAATGCTAAAACTCCCAAACAGAACCAGCAAACTCACACCGTCCCCCCAAGGAAAGAGTTTTCTGATTCTTTTTTGCAAAGACAGCACCACCCTAGGGAAGAACACAAAGAAGAGTCATTCAATTTCATCATGGAGCTGTGGATAAGTAAATCTGTGAGGAGGAGTCCACTACAAAGCTGCCAAGGGGATGTGAATGCCAAATCCAACAATCAAATGTGATTGTTTGGCTAGAAATTTAAGAGAAATCAAGCTAGAAAGGCTATTCATCTTCCACAAAGTTTCTACTTAAGCCTAGATCCCTAAGAGTTGATTAGTGGAGTACAAATACCTTGGACAGAAGATGCTCTTTGATTGAATTTCAAGAAAAATTGGGAAGAACTCACAAAAGTTTTGCATTTCCCTTGCCCAATCATATATTCTCCCAATAGTAAGTATTTTTAGACTTAAGATCACCACTGATTTAACTTACAATGAATGAGGCCTTTGTGCTTGAGAATGAATTTTCAAGGGCCTTTTTTGAGCAAAAAGTGAAAGTTTGAAAATGAACCAAAATGAGAAGTGACAAATTAAGTCTCAATAGCCACCTCTATTCATTTCTTCAAATTCATGGGCATAGTTCAAATCCCAACCATTTCAAAGGTTTCTCAACATGTGCGTAGCTTAGCCATTAAGGGAAGGGCACCAATAAAGGCATCAGTATCAGTTTCTGGAATGACAGATGTTCACACCTTACTTCTCAAGCGGTTTTGGATATTTAACCAAGAGGAAAATGCATTAATGGTAATTTCAAGTACTAATGGGGAAGACACCAGGTATGGAAAATTTTGAATCCCGAGAGTACTGACCACAGGAAAACCTTGGTTTGATAGTGCAAGAAGTAGCCCTTAAAAGCCCAGAGAGGCAACAATATTAGTTTCTCAAATGATAGATGGTTGGCTGTTATTCCTCTACGGCAGACTTTTCTTGATCTTTTTGCTATTTCCATGAAGGAAGCCACTATATCTGACTGTTGGAGCTTAGAAGCACATGATTGGGACCTTGGTTTTACAAGGGGCCTTTTTTTCTTCGTAGAAACAATTGGATTCATAGAGAAAGAATAAAATACAAGGGCATACAAAAAACCAAACCCACGAAAAAAAACCCCACGAAAGAAAGGTTCCAACAAAGTAAAATAATACCATGTTAATTTTTGTATATTATATTGAATAATCAAAATACATAATCAACCTTTTACAAAGGTGAGTAAATAGACACCAATAAACCAATAAAGGAAAATAACAATTAAAAATAAACCCTAATTCCCTTTAACAGAAGATAAGTCATCTTCGAGCGAGCTTTTTTATGAAATATAGAGTTAAGAAAATGGGAACTCCTTCTAAGAAGGCTTTGGACAAGACAGGATCAAATGGGACCATGTCTAAACAAGAAGGAAGAGGGGTACACAATAAGAGGGAAAACACGAGCACTTTCCCCTAAATAAGACAATAAGTCCTTTTGAGAAAAGGCGCCATGAACATAGTTAACCAGTCTAAATGCTATAAACTACAAAACATTGGAAGAAAAAAAAATTAAAAAAATGCTGGAAGCCCGCATGGAGGAAGGTAAGGTGGCCTCAACTAGGATGAAGGCTGTACAAATTTTCTTTGAACTTCAGACACATTTACAACAAGTGAAAGTACTAGAAAATTTTTATTTCCAAGAAAATCCCACGATAGTTGCCAATGTATCTAAAGGTTTCCAAGCTCCGCGAATCAATAGGAAAAGATCATTCTCTTTTTTAATAAAACTTCCATTCCACTATTCTAACTGCAATTCTAATGAGAGTTTGGCTAAAGGCGACATTTAGGTAAGCAAAGACACCGCATGATGAATGAAACAATATAAATGGAAGTATTGCTCAACATTCATTTCAAAGAGATGATGTAACAGATGAATAACATCATATGGTATGAGAATCCCATAATACCGTCTGTTGAAAATTTTCATCTGAACCTTCTTCATGGACAGCCACCGGAACCTGAAAATTGGCATAGTTTCCTGCAGCAACAGCAGCTACTTCAACGGGACCTTTTATCTCAGGCGTGGTAGTGAAGTAATCCGACGCCATGATCTTGTGCAGCCTCTCTCTCAAGTTCGCATCTACAAGATTGCATTACACGTCAAGAAAACACCATGAATGAAAGAACGAAATTAACCAAACAAAACTAGCTATAAGGAAATGGAGTAGAAATTAGGAAAAAAGCAATACAAGTAACATCCGTGTTGGGTTCAATAGGTTGGTCAGCCTTCGTGAGCCAGAGTTTCGCATGCTCGATGCAGCGCTCCAACGCATTCTTATGAGGCAAATTCGAATCCACAGGACGAGAGACCAAAAGGCCGCTCATCATCGATATCAAATCCAAATCCCTCTCAACGAGAAGATCGGTAGCATCGTCAGTGACATAATCGTAGGTGATGCAACAGCTTCTCTCGTGCGTTCTTGTAAGCATCGTCGAAGTGAAATCGCTTTGAGACTTGACATCAAACAAAGAGCCAAAATAGAGAAGGTTTAAAAGGTCCTCGACCACAGCGTGTTCGGAGTGGTCTTTCACATCACTCGTGTTTTCATCCGTAACCTCCGTAGGCGAGTCATCAGTTGAAACAGGTTGAGAGGAAACAGTGGCGTGTTGACGTTGTAGAGCCAAGTTAATTTCCTCAGAAACAGCCGATGACAGAGGTTGTCGAAGCTTTTCAAGCTCATCGATGAGGGCAGTGACAGAAGGCTTAGAGCGAAGGACTTCTTCTTGCTCCTTGTTGATAGGCTTTCCTTGAGAAATGGCCTCTTCCATCTGAAGGATACGATTGTGTTTCTTGCGAAGGGCGCGGAGACGCTTGTTGATGAGGCTGAGGACTGGTCCATCGGAGACATCAGAGGGAGAGGGAGCCGCCATTGTAAAGTCCGGTGAAGGCGGTGGAAGAGAAGGGGATGGTCGGAGCACCACCAAGAAACGGTGGTGAAGGGCGAGGCAGTTGAGCGAGGGTTTTGAAAGGTTTGTTGTCAGGGGAAAGTGGATGCGATTGGGGGAAGAGAAGGAGGCGCTGCGGGAATGGAGTATCAATTTAAGAGAGCTATCAAATATAGAGGGTTGTGTAAGGCCAATCGGTGGGCTCTTTAAATCCATCTCAACTGGGCCTTTTCTTTCTTTTTTTTTTTTTTTAATAATCGAAATTCATTTGTTAAATACAGAATTAAATAAACCGACCTTTTATCGTATCTTATCTATATATGTAATTCGAAACATTGTAACGTCAATCGAACTTTCTATGAAACTCTACATTATTTAACTATTCTAATGTGAAAGTTTCACTTATATCAATAATAACTATTACGACTGATTTTGAACATAAAATATAATCGTCAAAAAATAGTAAAATACGCTATAATATTCTATAGAATTGTCTTAGGTTTTGGGTCGAGTCAATGTGCTCAATGATTGATCCTAACAACATGTCTGATAGGCACACAAATGGACAAATGAACGAAGCATTGACCCAAAGGATTCATGCTTTAGGAGACAAAGATGTTTCGATTATCCTAATGCAACTGTGAAGATAATTTAAGTTATCTATTCCTGTACATACATCAAATTGTTCTCAAATCCTCAAGCTTCCACACTCTTTCTTTCTTTTTTTCTTAAATTTATTGCTATAAGTTTGATTAGTCTCAGAGGTTTGAAATGTTTAGGTGTGAATTATATACATATATGGCTAATAGTTAATTAATAAAATTTTAATTACTTAAATGTCATATTGGATCCCTAACTCCTACGTGGAACGTAACGTGTTGGCAAAAAACGTTGCAAAACTTTGATTGCTTCGATACTGTCACTCATATTCGAAGAAATGCTAATGAAATTTCTCAAAGTTTAACAACCAAAGTCGTGGTTCTCTTCTAGACATGAACCAAAACGGTCACATCTCTCAAATTTATACACTTTTCTTTAATAATGATAGCAAATAAATTAATAATAAAATATAATGGGTATCGGTATCAAATAAATGAGTATATGTCAAGTATTGTTAAATTATGTTAATGTTGGCAAGTAAGAAATTCACTAGTCGTTAAAAGAAGAAACAAACAAAACCAACGTATGCACGCTTAATATATGGTGTGAGACTCAACTCCTACCCTTTGACTGCACCTAATTAAATCTTACTACACATCATTGTATATGTTCTTGTTGATATGGAGACAGTTTATTTGTTATATTATGCTCCACATCTCGTAGAAAATGAGAGGATTTGTAATTTATATTTGTAAAGCTGACTTATTATTTTATATTGTTATTGAAGCTAATGTACAAATAAACCACGAAGATGCTAGAAAGGTCACAAAATAACATTTTGAACATAACTCAGTAAATAAGATACATGAGACTTTATTAAAAGTTGATGACTCGAAATCTCATCCTCACTGTTATTGATTGAAAGAAGAAAAAAAAAACATATGGAGACTAGCATTTTGGACTAGATGGAGGGTATATCTTTTATCTTTTGTGCCAAATCGAGAGCAACAAGTTACGGAGTAAAGTAGTCCGACTCAAGAGTGGGTCAACGCTAATGAAATCTAAATCAAGTCTAAGTTTTTCTAGGACTCGAGGATTCCAAAGATCACATCTACATATGGGAAGGAAACCAACATAGTCTTTAGGATATCTCTCCTAAAAATAAAAATGTAAGTCTCATACAAGAGTAACGCTACTCAACCTTAGCTTTTGGTACACTCAACAAAAACCTCGATTTGATTATTAAATTGTGTTTAGCAAGCATTACATCAATGTCCAATTTCCTATTTTACATACATTGTTCATTCCTTTGTTCAATCAAATGGTATAAATTACACTATTTATCAACGTTATCTCATCGAGCCCACTGGTTTCAACTATATCAAGTTTTGAAAAGGAAGAAACGAGTCAAAATTTTCTATCTTTAGAACGGAAAGTCACGTCAATTACTATCAATCATACATGTTTATACGAGTGGAACGACAAGGAGAGAGAGAGGAGAAAGAGCTATTTATGATATTAGTAAACAAACCTATATTTCAAAATGAAAAGGCATGAGTCCAGCTGCGAGATACTAGCCCACAAACAACAATCGATGAGGCCCAATATTTGGACTTGTGGAAAAAAGCCCAATTAATCTTCTCCATTGGGTTCAGATTTATTTCAAATTGTTTAGTTAATATAAAATGAGATTTTAAATTTAATTTTAATTAATAGGGATAATGAATAATGAAATTTAATAATTATAACTCTTTTAAGGGACAGTTGAAAATACAGCCATTAAATTTAAATTTTTAGCATATATAGCAATATTTTAAAAAAAATTGCAAATATAATAAAATTTGTGTCTATTGATGATAGAAGCCTCAAACTGATAGAGCATATTGCAAAATCACCATGTCGGTAGACTATAAACTATAAGAGTCTACTGCATAGAAGTCTATTATTGATAAACTTTACTATATTTGTAATTTTTTTAAAATGTTGTTACACACTTAATTATTATCCCTAAAGCTGTTACCTATTATATAGTAACTCTTCTTTT
Organism: Cucumis cinereus; assembly: GCA_037974625.1. Lineage (NCBI taxonomy): Eukaryota > Viridiplantae > Streptophyta > Magnoliopsida > Cucurbitales > Cucurbitaceae > Cucumis > Cucumis cinereus. The sequence goes on along the minus strand of JBBPDJ010000002.1, from coordinate 2,963,551 downwards.
AAAATTATTGAATAGAAATTATTAAATTAACACTAAAATGATAGTAAAAAAATCAAAATTAAAAATATAAATATTAAATCTTAGTGGTCGAATAAAAACAAAACTCAAATTTGATCGATAAAATTATAATAATTTGAAACACTCGTTGTTTTTTAATATTTTATATTTTAATATATCGCTTTCGATACATGTGAAACTAATAGGGTTTGATTGGTCATAGATATAACAATAAAGTCAAATGTTATGGATTTATGAACACCATCTCATTTTCAGTGCCTGTTGTTTTCATCTCCAACTTTACACAAAAATTGAGAAAAAAGAAATGTAAATAACGACATATAGTTCAATTCTAACTTTAATCAACTACAAGATGGAGAATTGGTCGTTGTGTCATTTCCCATGTACTAAAAGCATTTAGCTTCTACACGCCTATAAAAAGTAATAACATTCAAACTAAAATTGAGGTCGACTATGAATCTAATACCAATCAAATTTGAGACGAACACGACACATGCACACACAATGATACCCATTTGTTATATGAATATGAATTTCATCGTGTTTAATTGGGTAGTGAATATGTTGAGTTATTGTTTATAATTTTATTTAATCTATGATTTTTTCATTAGTTATCGTAACAAAATACAATAAACGTTCAGAACAAAAAAAAGCTAATTTGGGGCTTAACTTGCCAATTTAACCTATCATATTAGTAAAAAAGAAAAATAGTTATCCTTTGTAGGAAACTACTTAACTTCCTTTCGTTTTAAGGACTTTGTTAGGGACAACAGAATTTCGAGTATATGCACAATTGTATGGTAAAATTCTCATGACTTTGCTTTTGATTTTACCTCAAAATGCGTCATATCATTGAAGATAGGTGTCCTCTCTTATAAACCCATAATCATCTTCTTGTTTAATCGATGTGAGACTTTGATCATATTCACACCTAACTGACTCGTTACATTTTGAGATACCTTGAAAAAAATACTTTATATGCTGAAATTTGTTGTTATTAAATATAAAATTGAACTTTTTAATTTTTTTTAAAAGTACTTTCAAAATATTGTTCACCAAATTAATAATATAGTATCTTCTTACTTGTATAGAAGAAAAATGACAATAATTTTAATTGGGTTTGCAAACAACTTGAATATAAAGTTGTAATGTGTCATCGTCAAAACATTGTTATAATTCATTTACAAACCTACCCTAAACGATGATTTAGTTCTTATGCTCATTTGAGTTTGGCATCCACTTTTTTCTTTTTTTTTTCCTCTTAAATGTTATGTTGGAAGAAAAAAATTGAAAATAATAATTAACAAAAAAAAAAAAAAAACCCTTTGGAACAAAAAGTTTGTTAATATAATCTGGAGTTAGTATAATAACCCGTGTTTGAAATATATATTATTTTATTTTGTGTTATAATAGTATATGTTTAATTATGTAAATTATTTTAGTTTGAAAATAAAATAATAAGTGCAATAGTAAAAAAAATAAAATAATGATAATTTAAATAGTAAAAACGGGTAACAACTAGATACTGTAGCAAATTGGAGAGTGTGAAATAGACTTTTTATAGTAAAAAGTGTTTATTATAATCTCGAATAATTATTGTCTATATATTATTCTTGCTAAAAAAAGAGGAGTTTCTATTATTATTGTTTTAAGAAATTAGATTTGTTATTTTAATTTTAATCTTGCAAACACGTGAAACATGGAATTAGAAAGCTACAAATAAATTAAATTATTTTAACATTTGAATTATAGAAATTTTAAAATAAAAATTGAGGACCGGTTTGGATAATGATTTAACCTATTTTTTATTATTTTTAAAAATTAAGCCTATAAATACGTCTTTTCTATCATTAAATTTTTTGTTTTAATATCTACTTTTTACCCATGTTTTTAAAAACTAAGTTTAAATTTGAAAACTACAAAAATAAAATTTAAAAATTTTGTTTTCTTTTTTTAAATTTGGCTAAGATAGTACAACTCGTGTACTTAAAGTGATACAAACCATGTTTATAAACACTCATTTTTATTTTAAAATTTCTTGCTTTATTATCTATTTTCTACCACAATTTTAAAAACACTTGATCTCTTAAAACTAATTAAAAAGAAAAAGAAAATAGAAAGTTCTTAAAACTTTGTTTTCATTTTTCAAATTTCTTTTTCTTAGAATTCAACTTTTTTACGTAATAAAAAAAAGAAAATAGTCCTAATTTTTTTAAAAAATAAAATTATTATAAAATATAAGTCAATTGAGACAAATTGTTTAGACTATTTACTTTGAGAATATCAATTACGATTCTTCCTACCCTAATAATAATAAAAATAAAAAATAAAAAATCGTCAACTATATAATATAAAAAATATAAATAAATTAAGTTTGGACCCATCACTGAAAATCATTGAGGAGATTGCCTAATTTCAGTCAAAACTTTAATTTCTAATCTTGTCTCTTTCTCTTCCATTATAATATAGTCTAAAATATATGATTAATTTTGATATGTTTGTATTATTTGAGCAAATTATGCTAATCATTTTGCATTATTGTGTATTTCATAGGCCAATCATTGATGAAATGTTGCAAATTCTACTTCATTCTCACTACATCTCTACCCAATATTTCCTTTTTCCCCTCTATTTTACTTTAAAAAATTATTTTAAACGATAGAACTTTTGAAAATATTTATACATATAGTAAAATATCACAATATATTCGTGTTAGAAAATTGAATTGACTAATATTTCGATTTGTTTCACATGTTTTTTCATGGAATTTCAGACAAACATTTAATGTTCTGTTCATTTCACAGAATTTCACTTTTTAAAACCCGAATATTACTATCTATAGAACTTTAAAACCCACGTGACATTGGTTTTTTAATACCATGAAAAAGTATGAAATTTTTATGTATGGAAGATGAACTGAAGAAATATAGCTTAATTAGTTGATAAATTATTTATTACTACTGGATTTTAATTAATTAATTATTATTATTATATATATATATATATATATATATATATATATATATATATTATTTATTCTTCTTAAATTAAACACAAATATGTAACTTTCAGACAATAATTATACTGCACATTCAAACAAAGA
>JBBPDJ010000002.1:2929194-2960330 GCA_037974625.1 Cucumis cinereus | reverse complement strand
ATTATATATATATATATATATATATAATAATATATATATATTATTTATTCTTCTTAAATTAAACACAAATATTTAACTTTCAGACAATAATTATACTGCACATTCAAACAAAGACATTAATTATTTCAAACATTTAATATTTATACCCATAAAACAATATATGCGATTCAAACTGCCTCATAATGTGTCTATCAAGATATAGATAGACACAGCTAGTAATCTACCACAGTCTATAAAAACCACGAATCTCTTAGTTATTACGTATACATCAATGCTAATTAAATTGAGTTTAGTTTTCTTTTTTTTTTTTGACAAATGACGCCAATTAAAATATAGTTTGATAAAAAAAATTACAATCTATAAAAAGGGTATAAAAACGATATATCTGATTATATTATTTTCTACAATAACATGGATTTAACTCAACTAATTAAAAAAAATGATCAACTTTCTTCAAGAAAAAATCCAATTTTGTTTCACATTTATGATGTAGAAATTAAAAGGATAACAAATCAAAGATGGTTTTTGCATATACCTTTCTTTAGAACTTGTTAGAGTTCACACTGAATTCCATGTGAGGGAAGGAAGGCATGATGTGATGTTTTGGATCCTACTTAGTACTTTCAATCAAAATCACCGTGTCGGTACCTGTTATCGACTAAAATGTTAGAAATTTGAATATTCTATTACGTATATTGTTTGAACAAAAAAAAAATGATTACTCCACTTGTTATTTATCTACTTTAATTCTTTCTCTTACTTTATTAAGAACGGTTATCCAGTTAAATTATAGATAATTACTAAATCAAACAATTTATGTATGGTTTGATAATTATTTGGTTTTCTTTTAAATTAAATTTAAAGATTTATTAAAAGTGCGTGAACTAAAATTAGATATTTGAAATTAGTGAAAATAATACGTGGATCAAAATCATGTCTAAAAAAGACTCGTATTGTTTTTAATATTTGAATTGAAATTCAAAATATATTCTTAAGAGAAGTGAAAAGGGTAATTTGAAAATTGGAAGAAAACAAGTATAAATTTAATACAGAAATAAATTAAAATAAAATGTTATAAAGTCGAGTATTTATATAGTGTTTATATTATATCACCCAAAATCAAAAGTTCGATTCCTTCGCGTATACTTTAATTCAATACATTTTCATAAAAAATAAATAAAACAAAAACAAAATGGTTTTTTATCAAACACGTAAAGTGTATGTTGGATGTGAAACTAAGGATTATACATAAAAACAGAGTATAAGTATGATTAATTAATTAAATAACGATATTCAAACGTCCAACGTCTTGTCAGAGGTAATGACAAGCTCCAAATTCCGGTCACCGTCAGACACATGACCCTTGTAACGGTAATTCTTAGCACAATAAAGAAAAAAGAAAAAATTACAAAACGCCGTTGCAGCGACTAGGTAATAAAAGTAATCCAATCTCCCTTTATTGAGATCATCTGCCAACCAATCGGGCTTGCCGTCAGCGCCGCCACGTCCGGTGGTTCGATGCACAATCAAAACCATAGCCGTATTAATATAGCTAGATAAAGCGATAGAGCATGAGGAGAAAGCATTTCCCATAGTCCTCATATGCTCTGGAAATTCCTTATTGAAAAACTCAATCTGCCCAATTATATTAAACGCTTCACAAAGCCCCATGAGGAAGAATTGTGGAGTAAGCCAAAAGACCGATATTATAGACCCGCCATTGTTGGCTTCATTCCTTCTCTGCATTTCGATTAGGCCTGCGACGACCATGGAAAGAACAGCGAAGATTATGCCGATGGCCATGCGTTGGAGCTCGGTTATGCCGTTTGGGTGGCCGGTGAATTTACGGAGAGTTGGGACGAGGAACCGGTCGTAGAAAGGGATAAAGAAAGTGATGGTGAGGAAAGAAATGACGACTATGGAAGCAGGAGGGATTTGGAAATTGGACCCCATGTGACGGTTCATTTGAAGAGCTTGAGAAATTGAGAAGGTGGATTGTTGAATAATCGGAGTTAGGCTAAGGATTCCTGTTACCCAAATTGGAAAAACTCTAAACAAGCATTTTAATTCTTCTACTTGTTGTATGCTGCTTAAATTCCATTTGTTTACTCTTGTTCCGTCCAAGTTTATCTCGTTTTCTGTAATGATTGCTGCTTTGTTCAGAAAACTGCAAAATATCACAAAAATCAAAACTAATTTAGCTCAACTGATATATAGTATGTGTTAAAAACTATGAGATTTGTGGTTCAAATAAACAATAGAGAAATAAAGACTTGAATTTAATAATATATTAACTAAATTTGTCAGAGCTTAAAAAAGAATAGAACAGATGAGTAAAAATAGTTTTTAAAAACATTCAAAAATTTAAAATAAAGAACATCAAAAATTTTAGAATGGGATTTAAAAATGAAGGCTAGAAGCACCAAACTACCCATCAAATATTTTAGTTCAATAACAAGACTAAGTCATTATTATGGTTCACTTTCATTTTGATAAATTATAAATACATCTAAATTCAAAAAGTTTAAATATCACTAAAATATTATATTGATTTCATTTTTTTAAAACAAATGACTCAATTTAGGATATAATTGAATATAGCAAGAGAGCTCAAATGTGAGCTTAGCTACACTTGGATTAGGTGGAATAGTCTCGAGATTAAAGATTCGAACCGCTACCTTAAAATAAATTAAGTTAAACAACAAGAGAGAGAGAGAGGATTAACCTGAATTGGTTAGTGAGTGGAAGCTTTGAGAGGACAACAGAGGCAGGGTCCAAAGGAGGGTCATAAAAACCCTTCCTATCATCATCAGGAAGTTTAAGATGACGCTTTTTGTAAGCAGCAACAGCCACTTGAGCTAAGCCAGTAAATATGCTTCCTTCAGGCTTTATGAACACATAAACATGAGTTCCCATGAAGAACAGAATTATAGAACAAAACATTAGTCCTGTGGGAATTCCATACCCCAAAACCCAGCTAACTGAGTCTTGAATATACACAACAATTGTCAATGTAAATACCAAAACCACCATGAATGTTGCGTAATACCAATTGTAAAAACTCGCTATCCCTTTCCGCCCTTTCTCCGTCGTCGGATCAAATTGATCCACCCCGAATGGAATACTACACGGCCTTATTCCGCCACTTCCGATTGATACTAAACAAAGACTCATTATTAAGAATCCCAACTGAAAAGCCGTCGGCGTTAAGCATTTCACTGATCCACCGCACCCCGGTGGATGTAGCTGCGGCAACCATGCGGTTAGTGTCATTGAAGCCATCCCCTGTGTTGTGGTTAGATAATTCAGTAAATTAAATAATAAAAAATTTGAGAAATTTCAAAATAATTAAATTAGAGATAATTGATTGAAAACCCCAAATTTCAGGGCCAAATGATTTTTACTTTTTAAGATTTAAGAATTTTGACCTTCTTGCTTGAATCATTTAAAATAAAATTACTAAATTATACTCATTTAGTTTATGAAAAAAACTTAGGCATAATTGGACTATGCTCATCTCTTATGTAGCCCTTATTGCACCCAATTAAAAGCGGCCACAAATTTATTTTTAACTTTTTTTCTTTTTTTGTGAGTCGAGAAAGAGAAGTAGGGACTTAATTGCAACTTAGTATTGCTCTTATTTTTAACTCAACTTATGTTAGTTACAATAATCTTTTCTCACCACTCACATAAGAAAATAGTTTATGATTGAACAATTTAACGAGATACATCTAAATATTTTTTTTTTCTATTTACTTATTTATTTTTTTTAAAAAAAAAACTTTAAATGTATTAATATCTCTTTGCCACATAAAAAATAAAATTATCAAATATTTATTTTTAAAAAAATTATTTTTGTGTGATGGAGAGACAGAGAGCATTTTAGACAGGAGTATCCTATCATTGCCCATCTCTTTTCTCTTTTCATGTGGTGTTTTTCTTCTCGGCGAAACAACACAAGGAGCTCTAGCAAGTTCACACTAGCGACTCCAGCCGACTTGTTCTTCAGTTCTCTTCTCACTCTCCCTCTTTTTAATTTGTTTAGGGATTGAGGAGGAGAGAAATTCCAATAATCCGCTTTCACAAGGTTCCATTTTAGTAATTTTACGCGTTAAAAAACCAGATGAAGTTGTTCCTAAAATTTGGTGGGTATGTATCAGAAGAAGAAGGCATTAAAAAGAAAGGGGGTAGTAATTGAATTGAATTGAATTTAGGTACCAGAAAGGAAAAAATGGAAGCAACAGCGATAGTCCAATAGCGGCCAATATAAGCGTCGGAGAGAAATGCGCCGAGAAGAGGCAAGAAATTGGTGACTCCCGTCCATAACCCCATTAAGCTGGTGGCCGAAACTTGATCCATATGATACACTTTTTTCAGATACACCATGAAATTTGCTAGTAATCCCATTGAAGCTAGTCTTTCAAATGTTTCATTTCCTGCGCATATATAATAATATTACATCATATTAAATTAATTATATATAACCCCTCCCCCCTCATGCTCACCATGCGCATATCCCCTCTCAAAAAACAAACAAAACGATTTAAAAGAAGAAGAAGAAGATTAAAATTACCAAGAATGTACGGCATGCTCTTCCATCCTCCAGGCTCTCTTTTAGATTTGTTGGATATGGAAAGCTTAGGATTAGTATTAGCATCTTTGAAGTTGTTAGGACTATGAGAGCTTGAACCTTTTCTTTCACCCTCACCCTCCATTATCTCTACTACTCTCTCTCTTGTTTCTGCCTCTTTTTTATTATTGGGTGTGTTTGTATTTATAGAAAAAGCAAACTCAATTTACACATTTCACTCCCATCACTTGCGTACGTTAGAAAAACAAATCGATATTTTAATGTTCTTTTATGCCACATTTTTTATTCAAGAGACGATTGGAATCGTACATAGATCTCTTGGTCCTTAACATACGCTATATGTTGATGTTAGGTGAGTTAAACTCATGTCAACATAAAATTGGTTTAATGTTCGTATTGTATATCCAATTAACTCATTCATAATTTATATATATTTTTGTGTGATTAAGTGGAATTGCACAGACATAAATACATAATTAAAGGGGGATGTGAAGAAATAATGAATGCACAGCCGCAGGATAGTACATGTGTTATTAAATCAATAATGTACAAACAGTTTACGGATAGAAGAAGATGTTGAATAAGGGTAAGAAGGTAAAATACTATAACTTATTCTAGAAAGGTACATGACAATAATTTTGAACCGTACACAAAACAAAATAATTATATAAATGAAACGAAACTCAAATCTCAATCGTTAAATTTTACATTCTAAAAGCTATAAACTAGATTGAAACCAAACTCAAACTAAGTTATAACATTTTTAAATCTAGAAAATAGGAAATTTATATCTTAAATGTAGAAATTAAAAAGATATTTTTTTTTATAAGAAAACCATAAATTTATGTTGAATTTATATATGCTCGTGCATATTTTTAGAATCGATGTGACCATAAACGTCATTCTTTTCAGAGTTCGTAAAGAAATTTAAAATTTGTTAAAAAAATGAATATATGTGAAAATGAACGGACAATAGAAACAAAAAGAGATTGTGGTGTACGTTTGAGAGAGGAGAAGCCAGCGGCGTATGCTATAAGAAGCCTATCATTTCCTCTTCTTATCATATTCACATGCACTCTATCAAATCCCGGATTCTTTTCTTTCAAACCAAAAAATCAAAATTAAATGCTTTATTATACACATAATAATAATAATAATAATAATAATAATAATAATAATAATAATAATAATGTATTTTTGGATTTGTTGCTCATCAAAATTGGCTAACTAAGTAGCTTCTAATGTATATTTGAAATGTAGGTATTGATTTCAAATATAGCAAAAATATGTTTATTCGAAATAAATATTGATAAATTACTATCATTTAATATTATCTATCAATGATTAGTAAAATTTTGTTATATTTGTAAATATTTTCAACAGTTTTGCTAATTAAAACAATTTCGCTAATTCTTTTAGTTCTTATATCTCTCTATTATTTACTCTTTGATTAAAATTGATTTTTACTTATCGAGTCTTCTTCACATTTCAAGTTCACATGTGAGGTAGAGCGTCGAATGATATATAATATTAAATTGGACAAATATCAATTTATACCCCCAAATTATGAGGTTGTATCGATTTAAAGCATGAACTTTGAAGTTGTATTAATTCAAATCATGAACTTTAAAGGTGTATCAATTTAAACTATAAACTTTCACAAGTGTATCAATTTAATTTGAACTTCTATAAACGTATCAATTTAAGCCTTCAAATTTCATAAGTGTATCGAAATAAAACATAATTATTAGTTCAGGGTCTAAATTGATACAACCACACAGTTTAGAGTATAAATTCATATTTTTTCTATTAAATTTGTCTTTATCCATCAACTTAAACGGATGTTCTACATTTAAACTCTTGCAATGTCGTCACTCCCTCATTGATTAAAATTAATTTTCAAATATATTTACTGTAATTAAATTTGGATGAATCAATAATTTAAAATGGATAAATTTATCCAATCAAAAGAATCAATCAATTGTAACTTTTATTTGTTTTTGTTTGCTTCCATTTGACGGGGTAACCGACCTTGAGCCGTCGACTAGAGGTTCAAGTTGAGGTTTTATTATTTATTTATTTAATGATAATATCGTTTCCATATCCAATAAAAATCCCCTCTTGGTTTTACTCAAAACACTCCCACGAGTTTGGGATTTTTCTTTTCTTTATTTCTAATTCTGAAAAAGGAAAATATTAATTATTCTTTTAGTATTTTTGTTTATTCTTATAATCAGCGACGAATCTATAATTTTTTTCTTTTTGTGGAGGGTTTTATAATTCAGTAAAAATAATCTTTTAGAAAGAAATGAAAGTAGTAGTCGGACTTGAATCTAAGATTTGCCACTAGGTTAGTTACTGATACTTATATTATTTTAGTTTTATATATGTATAGATATTATATATAGTAGCAATAAAATGTCAACATTCGAGTCAGTAGTATATGTCTCGATCCGTTAAATTGCATTTAGGTAAGTAAGTAGGTGCGGCTGTTGGGGCTAGTTTTATAAATTATTTAATTTAAACCAATGCATTAACTGGTGAATTGGGTCCATTTAGAGATACCAAATAACAAATTAGTAAATTGATAAGGAGGTGAAAATGGAAATTTAATGGGCCAAATTGCTCATAAATGGAAGCAAATAATAAACAAATCAGCTGATTTTTTTTTTATAAAAAAAATAAAATAAAAAATAAACCATTAAAAAGATATCTCATTAATGTTTTTTTAATTAATTCATTCAACGTCACTTCAACCATTAGTTGGAATCTGTTTACCTAATTCAGTAAATTCACTTCAACCAAATTTCACAATATTTTTGAAGAAGAAAAAAGTGCTTTACTTGTACAAGTGCTTACTTTTTAATCTTCAAAATTAGTTTTGTGATATGTAAATTAAATTTAAGAACATGTGATTAATACTTCTAAATTTTAGAAGATTTAATAAAAATGATGTACAAAGTATAATTTAGAAGTAGAGGCCGCCCTAAATTATGATCTACAATTAGTGCGATGTGCGCATAAACTAGTAACGAACCAAAATTAGTTCTCATGAACTTAAATTGTTGTACTAAACCTAGCAGCCTTTGGACTATTAATTAATATTAAGAAAGGGGGTTTTATTTTTCAAATGAATTTTTTTTGTATAAAGAGGATGTGACTGTACCGTTGAATCCCATGTGGTGGGATGATTCCAATAATGATCCCTATACCCAAAATGGCCCTAAATCTAATTTCACTCATTTTTTTAGAAAAAAAGTATCATTTTCGCAGTTGTATCAATTTAAATTCAAAACTAATAGTTATATCAAATTAGACTTTAAACTTTCATAAATTTATCAATTTAAATATTCTATTATGTTTTATTTGAATACACTTGTGAAAGCTCAGAGTTTAAACTGATACATTTATGAAAGTTCAATTTCTAAATCCTAAACTTTCAATTGTAGAAATTGTAACAATTGTATAAGTTTGAGAGTTCAATTTTATTATCTTGGAGTCTAATTTTTACAACTATTATAATTTTAACACTTATATGACTTTGAGGCCTCAATTTTTTGCAATTGATAGTTTGAGAATGTTTGCAAATTTTCTAAAATTAAATTTAACATTTTAGTTCATAATTATTTTTAAATATAGGCACTAATGCCATATACTAAAAGTGATTAGTTAGTAAAGAATTAAAATGTAAAATGTAAAATTTGAAATCAAATTGAAATAAAACTTAAATATTAATGGTAAAAATGTATTATTTTGAAATTTATGAACTAAATTGAAATCAAATTCATAACTTAAGACTAAAAGTGTAACGATTTAAAATCCAAAGATAAAATGAAAATCTAAACCTATAATTTTTTTTAATATATTTAAGAATTTGTAAAATAGGTTTAAATACCTTATTTTCATAAAATCCTAGAAACTAGAAATATAGTTATTTTATTAATACCTTAAATTTGTGAACATAAATATTAGTATTTGATAAAACCATATTATTCAACCTATGTGGAAGCAACGTACAATAAATGAAAGGTATGGAAAAGCCCACGTGGCACACAAAACATTCCACGTGTCTTTGGCCCATTCGCTTTCCCACACCACCGTCCCATTAATATTGTCAAAAAGATTCGAAATCGTACATGTCAGAGATTTTATTCCAAAATATCAACTCCGGCGGTGGCGGAAGGCCGTGGAGGAGAGATGGAGAAAGGAGGATAACCAAAAAGAAGAGAAAGTGAGAAAGATTAATAAATAAAAAATAAAAAATTGTAAATAAAAAAATTGTTTAAAATATTTATAAATATAATAAATTTCAAATTTTATCAATTATAGATTTTTATCCACGTCTATCAATATATTTATTAATTTATACAACTTAAAATTTTACTATATTTTAAAAATATTGATTTGTTTTTGTTATATTTAAAAACAAGTGAAATAAAACTTTTCTCAAAATATACATTTTTAAATAAAATTAGATGTCATGTCAACCTCACATTACACCTTGACAAACAAAGACAAAAGAAATTAAATGCAAGCATTATTTTGGGATAAAATCATTGAGTTTAAAATTTTACCGTGTTTGTTAACCATTTTTTTAGTTTTTGATTTTTTAGAGATAAAGTGTAATTCATTTTTTAAAAAAAATATGAATGTTCATTAATTAATATTCGAAAGTTTTTAGGGCTTTGAGAAAAGAAAAATCAAGTAAATGTAGAGAAAAAACTCGTTTGAGAAAATTACATAGCCATAAATATTAGCCTGACACATGTGTCAAATACTGAACTACCGAGTATCTAGACACATGCCTAAAGGAAACTTATTGAAAATAAGAAGTGATACAAACAATATCAGTCACAAAATATATGACAAATAGTTAACAAACAAGACCTTAACACTAAAAGATTAAAGAGATAGTCAATTACTATAAAACAAACATCGATTTACTTGACGAACCATTTTAAAGGTTGATTCAAAAGTTAGACGAAGTACTAAATTATTTGTTTGATTAGATGAATATAGTTTTTATTTATGACAATAAATTTTGTTGTTACATTATACGAGAGTTTGTTGTTTACGTATGTTAAATTATTGGGTAAAGTGATATGGAGGCTAAAGTATCGGTGTCTCGAAGCCAATGTGATGTGGATTCTTGAAATGATTAGAGTCGTGTACGTTACTTAATTGCTTGGTTTGGGGATTAAAAGGTGTGTATGATAATATCTACCAATTAATTATTTTGATTTCTTTTTCCGTTATTATGATAAATGTTAAACAGAAAATGGAGAATTAAAGACTGTTCTAATTTACCTTTAATTAACTCCAATTTGTTTTCATTCTAGATTTTTTTCTTTTGAAAAGAATTTAGGTAGTGAACGTTGGACTTAAGTTTATGTTTATTTATATACGTTTGGTATGATCTTTAATATTCGATCTTCTGATTCTCTCTTTTTAGAAGTTATGTTTCATTCGAGAGATGAAGCACACAAGTACATGTTCTTAAAGTTGAAGTCACAAGAGAATATAGTTTAATCTTGAATTTATGTACCCTTTTTACTTAATGAAGTTAGTTAGTTTGTCCATTTTATAAACTTTAGTGGGTGATGTCTTAGACCAATTAGTTAAACTTAATTGGGTCTCATTCAGTGGACTTGGTTTTCCTTTTATTTAGTACCATAAATGTAGAGTGAGAGATTAAACATTCGGCGCATACATGTCAATACCACTAAGCGGAACTCAACTTCTGTTAGATTTATTGAACTAAAATTTTATTGATCTTGGTCTAAACCCGTTTGAGCTAAAGGTTTGAGTCAATTTATCATTAAATTAACTTTTTTCGAGCTTATTTAAATCAGGACTAAAATGATTGAGTCATGATGACTCAACATTGAAGATATGCGACATTATTTGAGATCGATGACATTTACGACACACGTATCAAATTATAAACATTAGTCTCAAATTAAATGAGCTATAATTTAGTCATTAATTAAAAAAAAACAACTTGAGATTAACCCATGAGTTTATCACTCAACCATTTGAAGAGAAGGGGACAAAACATCACATGAAACATGCAATAATAATATAGAATTGGTAATATGGGTGTCATCAAGCATTTGGATGAAAAAAGTTATCCAATTTCATGGTTGGAGATGCAAATGCTTGATGATGATTTTGGCTGTTTTTGTTTATGGTTTTTGGAATTTGTCCATTTTGTCTCTTTCTTTTCTAAAATAAATAATAAAACAATAATAATAATAATAAAGTGGAGCAAGTAGAAAAAATCTTCTAATACTTTTTTAAAAAAAAAATCACGAATCAATGCTTTTTTATTTTGGTAGGTACTAATATTTACCATTGATAAACAGTGACATTATATTATATTTTAAAAAAAATCTATAGTTTAACCATCTCAAATAATTATTATTGCACTTTTGGTTTTTTGTTTATTTTTCGGAAAGAGTGATTAAATTTATAATTTTTTAAAAGAAAAAAAAATAATAATTCAATACTATTTTTAGTTGTGAACTTTGCCTAAAGCTATTTCATCACTATATTTTTAAACTTTCAATTACGTATGATTATCTTTGTTGAGTTGACTCTTTTCTAGACCGAACACTTGTTTTATCTTTATTCTTTCTAATACCAAACTAGATTAATGTAAAATTTCGTCTCAAAGTTAATAAACAACGAGACAAGTAATTCACGCGTCTTATAAACATTGTGACGTTCATTTTTCGATTATAAAATTTTTAAATAAAATATTCCATTGTGGAGATTCAAAATCTCTTTATATGGAAGAAAAAGGTGATATGTTGATGTAGAAGATGATTGAATAAAAGCTGGAAAGAAAAAGACCCTAAAAAGTGGGTGTCTAATATGCAAGTTGGCTAATTTGACTTTGCAGGCATTCAAAATTTGAAAATATCACAATTGTTACTAAAAGGATTTCGGTACTTCGTCGATTTATTATGTATCATGTTAATATCTTCTAAAATTAAAGTAGAATTTGCTAAAATTAATATAGAATCTATTAATATTTACATAAACAAATTTATAATGTGAACGGAGAGATTACGATACTCATGTAGTACTCAAAATTTATTTGACAATTTTTTTTATCTATTACATCAGAAATATACTAATTTAATTTGTTGATCAAGTTCAATTTGATGTTAAATGCGTTTATTTTGGTTGAACAAAAGTTGAAATCTATTACATATTTTTAATTTGAGATAATATAAAATATCAATGTGGCAAAATTATACCACTTTAGCTGCTTATTATTTATTGATTCAATTAAAAATAATTAAATTTATGATTTTTCTTCTCATATTAGTACAAGAGAAAATTAGATGTCGAAATTCAAAAACTGTTTAACCTAGTTACTAAATTGAGATACAACTTTTAAATATGTTACCACAATACGTAAACGTAAACTAAATATTTCATATATTTTCGTAGTACCGAAAAAATTTCTCAAGCCATGTCTGTCAAACTTTAATAAATGTGTGGTTGTTGTTACCAGTGAAAGTTTCATTATGATCATGTCTTACGTCTTGTGAGTTAGCCTGATGAATAGTCTTTGATAACTTGACTATTTGTTTTTACGTGAACATGTGGCAAGATTCTTCTATTACCACTCCTAATTTATTAACTGAAATTTCGTGAGAATTCTAATAAAGTTTCGTGAGAATTCTATTACCACAATTTAGATCTCGTTGAAATAGCCATTTATATACACAATAATGAACATATGATATGAGGATCATATGTATGGTATTAAATTTTTATCAACATGTTTGATATTTTCATCAACGTTTATACATTTTTGTGGGTCCAACGTCAATTTAAAAAGTGGCTTGATATTTTCTTTATATAGTAAAACATATCAATGAACCATAAAAATAAGTTATTAATATAAATAGTAAGCATGTTAAATTGTTTAAGATGCCTAAAATAGCTATTAATTAATTTAAATATTTTGTCTTCCTAAATATATTTTTTTTATAAATGTTCATATATGGCATAATTTCATTAATTCTCTAAAAGTGGGGTTATCTGACATGTAATGTAACTGGTTAGATGCAATGTTACAAAAAATCCAACAACAAACCCAAATAAAAATATTAAAGTTTAGTACAATACCATGTATGTTTGGGGTAGTGTGTCAGGATAGATCTATTCACTAATACAAAGTTAAGTGATTACAACTTTGTACTTATATGTAAAAAGACGACAATTACAGAAAAACAATAATGAATATAATATAAAATCAATTCAGCTTCCCTTAAGTGTGACAGTCCCTAACAAAGTAATTTAGACTTATCCAAGTGTAAGACTCTCTTTCAACATGTAGTAATCGATTCACCAAGATCTAGAGCAATACTTACAATCAACTACAATACAAGTTTCACAATCAAAAGATTGTCACACTTGTGTTTCTTAGCACAAACACAAGATAATGACACAAAGGTTTTTTTTAGAGTGGCAATCCTAACTGTAGAGACCTCACTTCAAAATATAATAGCCAAAATATCAAAGAAGATAATGGAAAATGGGGCCTATACTCCTAAGTTTACATTTGGGTCCACTTCTTTATGGACTAAAGCCCACTATCTAACCTTTTTATAGGGGCCCAACCCACTTTCGTTCTAAGCCCAAGAAATACGAGTACACTCTTTCGGATGGGGACTCTAATCGCTTAACTTAGTTTTCCATTAGTGAATAGATTGACAATAGAATGGTAAAGATTTTTGTATGCTTTCATAGATGATTTGAATTGTTTATATCGACTATAGTCTAACGTAAACCAAACTCGATGCATCAATGTAATTTTTTAAATCATAATTGAGTGCTTTTGAATCATGCCTTCACGGATCATTGATTTGATTGCAGTTTTAGACGGTTAAGTAGGTACTTGACAAATAGTTGTTGCACCAACGTACATTCGGTCAACCAAAATTTTAGTATTTATTGAAGTTTAATTTAGACAATATAACACAATTTACCTGTTTAAGGTCCAATTTGATTGAATGTAAGATTTAACGTAACTTTAAGCAACAATTGATTTTCTTTGTATGTTTAATATAAAAGTAAATTTCACTAAAAATTTATAGCCACCTCATAGAAATCAATATGATGAAAAAAATCATAGTTATGTATTTAATTAAAACATCTCTACTTCATTTAAAAGAAAACACGTTTATACTAATTTGAGCATAATGCAACCAATTAAAACATAGGAACAGAGGTTGAAAAATTTTCTCCTCCCATATTTTGCATCAAAGAAAGATAAATAGCAAGTTCGAATTTTTATGTTCTACATTTGGTGTATTTGATAATTAAAATAAAAGTTTAAAATATCCTTTTGATTTTTGTACTTTAAATTACTTATCATAAAAAACAATTTTAAAGATAATAATATAAATATATAACAACATTTTAAAAAATTACATATATAGTAAAATCTATGGTCTATCATTATTGATAGATTCTTACAATTTTTACAATATTTTTAATTTTTTAAAAAACATTGTTATATACGTTAATAATAATTCGAATTTAATTAGTATTTGCAATGTTCAAAACTAATAATACTTGAAAAAAACAATAACATATTATATCGATATTTTTATGTACATTTTCGTAAAATTGAAAACTACGGTTTGTGTAAAAAAGAAAAACCTAAACCCCACATCTTCTTCCTCTTCCTCTTTAGGCGTCGACAACTCTCCTCCGCCAATGTCTTCGCCGGCGACCTCTCATACGATTGAAATGTTGTTATATAGGTTAATAATTCGTTCTAGTTGACAACGGGCTCGACGACCAGTCGTACCCATCAGTTTGACGTGGTCTTGTGCGCTCCCTTGCTCCAGGAGGGACACATTCACCCATGAATCTGACTTGCGTTGTGAGCCCGACTCCAACGACTTTGTTTGAGGTTTCGAGGTACCATTTCCTCCCCGTTTTAGACTCCAACGTAAACAATAAGTTCAGTGTCACGTTTTCGGCAACGTGGAGTTCCGCAGCAGCGATTTTGATTTGGAGATAAGCTTTCGACGAGTTTCGGCATTGACCCACGCTTCGATTGGCTTGAAATCGGATTAGCCATAACGTTTATGGACTAATTCTGTTAGTTCCGACGATTTCAGACACCAACCAGTAAGGATCGAAGCCTTTTCTGTAAGATTGGGTAAGGATTATTTTGTTAATTCTTGTTTCGAATTGGTTTCAAGTGTTGGGATATTATTCCGAACTCTTGGAATTCGTTTGTTGTTGGGTTTGGGTAAATTTTTCAGTGTTTGATTAATGTTCAACAAGTGTGAACACACTTTGGACTAGTTCGGACTCGATTAAAGTATGTCAGGGTAGTATCTGGTTTGTGAAAGGTTGGTGGTGGAAGTGTTAGACTAATTTGGAGTGTTTAGTTAAGGTATATGGTGGATTTTGGGTAAGAATGTTCATCTTTTTTTGTATTTGAAAGTTTTCAATGACGGACTGTTCGATTTGAAAAGTATGGATTAATTGAGAGTTTCTTTGATTTGAAAGTGTACACTGATTCCAAGTTCTGTTTTGACCGATTGAAAGCTTTGTGTTTCAGACAGATCTTCAAGATGAAGATTTGAAAGGTTGGATTTTGTGATATAAAAGTTCACACTGTTAGAAAAAGATATATTAGATGGTTCTGATCGCTGAATTTGGACTTCTGTTTCTACATGATTAGTACTTATGAGCACGTTAAGAAATATCACAAAGCACCCAACAATTGCTTTGATTGATTCTTTCATCACGCTCAAAGAGCTCAAACAAATCCACACCCAACTGCTCATTAATGGCCTTTTCAATGATCGCCAACTTTTAGGCCAATTTGTTGCATCCATTGCCCTAAAAAACCCCACCAATTTATTGTATTCTAATCAAATTTTGGACCAATGTGCCGAACCAACCTTATTTGCCCTGAACTCCATGATCAGAGCCTATTCCAAAAGCTTAACCCCACATAGAAGCTTCCAGTTTTACAACAAAATTCTCCAATCCAATGATGTTATGTCACCAGATAATTACACTTTCAATTTTCTGGTTCGGACCTGTGCCCAAATGTCTGCTTGTGAAGCAGGTCCAACTGTTCATGGTGCACTCATCAAACATGGTTTTGAATTTGACCCACATGTTGAAAGTGGGTTAATCTTTATGTATGCTGAAATGGGTTGTTTGCGTTCATGTCATCGTGTGTTTGAATCAGTTAAGGAACCAGATTTAGTCTGTCAGACGACCATGGTGAGTGCTTGTGCAAAATGTGGTGATATTGATTTTGCACGAAACCTGTTTGACTCAATGCCTCAGAGAGATTCTGTGTCATGGAATGCTATGATTGCTGGTTATGCTCAAAGTGGGCAATCAAGGGAAGCTTTGAATCTGTTTAAGCTTATGCAAATGGATGGTGTCAAGGTTAATGAGGTGTCTATGGTTTCAGTTTTAACAGCTTGCACTCACTTGGGTGCACTAGACCAAGGCAAATGGGCACATGCTTATATAGAAAGGAACAAGATTCAGATGACTGTCAATTTGGGTACTGCACTTGTTGACATGTATTTCAAATGTGGAAATGTTGAAAAGGCCATGAAGGTTTTCTGGGAAATGAGTGAAAAGAATGCATATACCTGGAGTAGTGCCATAGGTGGGCTTGCCATGAATGGTTATGGCCAGAAGTGCCTTGAACTGTTTTCACTTATGAAACGTGAAGGAATTGCCCCTAATGAAATCACATTCATTTCTGTTCTAAGAGGTTGTAGCGTGGTTGGATTTGTTGATGAAGGTCGTTCACATTTCGACTCAATGAAGAGAGACCATGGCATTGAACCGCAGCTAGAGCACTATGGTTGTATGGTGGATTTATACGGTCGAGCGGGGCGATTAGAAGAGGCTCTAAACTTCATCAACACCATGCCTCTTAAGCCACATGCGGGTGCTTGGGGAGCTTTGCTTAATGCCTGTAGAATGTACAAGAATATGGAGTTGGGCGAGTTTGCCTCGAGAAAACTGGTCGAGGTTGAAGGCAAGAATCACGGTGCCTATGTACTGTTATCAAACATATACGCTGAAACGAGGAACTGGGAGAGAGTAAATAATGTACGCCAATCAATGAAAGCTGAAGGCATAAGCAAACTCCCTGGGTGCAGTGTTATGGAGGTGAATGGAGAAGTTCATGAATTCTTTGTAGGTGACAAGTCTCACCCGAGTTACGACGCGATTGAAACAATGTGGGGAGAGATCTCTAAACGGTTGAAGTTAGCAGGTTATGTAGCAAATACCAACTCGGTGCTATTTGATATAGAAGAAGAAGAAAAAGAAGATGCATTGTGTAAACATAGTGAGAAGATGGCCATTGCATTTGGATTGATTGGTTTAAAGGAGGGGTTGCCCATTAGAATAGTGAAGAACCTGAGAGTTTGTTGGGATTGCCATGATGTAACAAAGATGATATCTAAAATTTTTGAGAGGGAGATTATTGTGAGAGATAGGAATAGGTTCCATCATTTTAAAGATGGTGAGTGTTCTTGTAAGGATTTTTGGTGAAATTAGTCACACCATAACTTTATTTTCCACATTTTGACACTTTGACACCCACCAAATGTATTTTGTTAAATCACCATTCCTTTTGCTTTCTTTCATTTTCAAACAAAAAAGGACACAAATAACTAAAGACATAAACAATAATGACAAAAATAGAATCACAAACTATAAACACAAGTGAACATTACTTTGTGTTTAACTCTTGAAAAAAGACAAATTAAACAATTTCGACAATCATAATTACAAATTTTGTTTCCAACTACCTTTCGCGCCGTTGTTTTGGATCTTCAAGCTCTAGAGCTTCAGCCTTCAATTCTTCGAACCTCTCAAAATGAATGGGTAAAACATCATTTTCTAGGAACTTTTCATGGACTGACATGGGCTTGGGGCCCACTGCTTCTGTGCGTGCTCGAAAGTTGGACATGAGCTCAATATTTTCTTGGGCCTTAGTTTAATCCAAGTGACTCTAAGTACTTGACCTAATCCAATTTATAACTTTAGACGCAATTGAACATCTAACCATATTATTTATTTTTGAATTAAAGACAATAATTCTTAATTAGCCATAAATTCAATAAAAATGAACCTTTTGTTGTGATTAGTCCTCTGAATTTTTTTTATAATTGAAATTGGTTAAATAACATTAATAACTTTATCAAAGAAATTGCATAATGTAAATATATATTTTTCAAACCTTTTACAGTGATTTTTTCTGTTTCTTTTTTGAAAATTTTAATGATATACTAATAACAACTAATATAATTTTAAAGTTTGATTGAAACTACATAATTTAGAGAATATAATGATGAAAATAGAATAAATTTCAAAGTAACTTTTGTAGAACATCGCTACGAATTTTCAATTTTGTATGATATTCCCTATATTTATTGTTTAACACAATAAGCATCTTTCTTTTTTTAAAAACGACGTGACGTTTATTAAAGTGCTTTTTTTGCAATTGATTTTTCACATATCTATAGATTGGAGCAAATATAAGAGAAAACAACAAAATGCAATAAATATTTTAATTAATTAATAAAAATGTCAAATATTTATAATTTTCCACAAATATCCAAAAATGTCTACATTTTATCCATATTTTCAGGGACATTTTGGTAAATTTGAAACTAGCATTTGTGTAGATGTAAACAAAAGAAGCAGCGTCATTCGTATAAATTATCCGTTAGCCATTTAGTCGTCACATTTCGCTCGGTTTTCTTTCCATCTTTGTATCGTATCTCAGTTCACCGGTGAAGGGGACGGCCACAACTTGTTGAACCAACCACCGTTCTTGATTCTTCTCCATTACTTCCCAACTGCCAAGTGCTAACCAACCATCAATTCCAAGCAAATGAAGCCTCCAATTATCTCCTCTGCCCAAGCCAAGACTGTCCCTTTAACGCGGGTTATCTCATTGCTATACTTAATTAATTCGCCTTGCATCTCCCACTAGTTTTGTTCCGTTGCATCGGTAACTGTGTCTTTCTTTCTCCTTTGCTCTACCATTTTCTGGGTATTTCTTTTTCTCTGAGCACCAGGTGCTCGACGAAATGCCTGAACCATGCTCGTCTTCACCAACGTATTTCCCACTTCTTGTTTCTTCTTCCCAACCGAGTTTGGATGTTTGAGCCCTTCCGTATTACCCTCCATTGCTTTTGTTCCTAACTCGAGATGGGGATGGAATTGGCATCATATGGCTGCGACGGAAAGGAGGTGTGCGCTTTTGTCTTTCAAAGGTATGTTCTTTGGTTGTTCTGGGTTTGTGACGAGGTGTAAAGATTTGGATAGAGAAGGAGATTTCTCATTGGAGGCGGAGATATTGGAGTTTATGAGAAGTTCAAGAAACCCAGAAGCGTTTCCAAGTAAGAAAGACTTGATTGAGGCCGGCCGGGAGGATTTGGTGGATGCTATTGTCAAGAAAGGTGGTTGGCTTTGTCTTGGATGGAATTTGGACGAAGAAGAATGTGGGGGTATTGGACAATTCTGTCTCGATGAACGGGAGTCTGTCTTGGCTACCGGTTGGGATAGTTTTAAGTGTGACGAAAGACAGACATATACGACGCCTCTTTCTTCTATTGCTTCTTCATCTACATCATCTTCATTCACCGGTAGATCACTGTGAGGGTTCCATTACGACATCTTAGTTTCTAATGATTTTATTAAAAGATTCATTTAACGTGGTTTCTAATGAGTTTTCAACCTTACAGTCATTTTCTCATGGAGAAATTATAAGATGATTTCTTCTTGTTTGAGAAATTGAAACAAAATAACATAAATCTGGGTACCTTAACAATCATTGTAACGACAGAGTATTGAGCTTCCTTGTTGTGTCTAGTTTTTTCTACTATTAACAATATTTGTAAGGGTGAAAAGTCTTGCATGCTTTCCTTTTCACAGAGAAACTGATGCTGAGTATGAGTCTGGGATTGAGGGTATGCTGAATCGATTAGAAAAAGAAAGAAATGCGACCTTCGGAGCTGGAAAAAATGATTTGCATCCTGAAACAACAGCAATGGAGGTAAGCTTGCTGTAGTGTGATTCAATAGAATGATGTGCCCAATCTGAGCAAGGTTGTTGTTCGTAATTAAAGGTCTAATAGAGATCATCCGGTTTCTTTCTGTCATATTAAGTACTTGTTAGAGTAACGAGGCTGAAAGATATATCTAGAATTTTGTGCAGGATAGCTTCCCCATTGGCTTGTCAGCATTGGCCGTGCTTTTGCTATGGCTTTATCTTTTGCTTTTTAAACTTTGAAATCCGTGTTCGAAAAGGCTGAAACTTAACTTGTGATGCTTCTTGCATGGTAAAAGACAGTTGCCGACCTACGAGGAAGCAATATCAGCACGCCACTGAGTGCCAAACAAGGCAAATGGAGCGATTTCGGGGGCTATCTTAGTCAGGGTTCTTCTCGTGTGAAAGTTAACGATTTCGGAGGTTCTGTTAGTCCTGAGGCGCAGAGAAGTTGGAACACAGTCAAGACAGATCTTGAAGATGAAGATTTTGAAGGTTTTTCATTAATTCATACATATTCATATGTTGATTTCTGTGATACAAAAGTTCACATCCACTGATTTTTTATATCAGCTTCTGAAATTGCTTTGAGCGAGGAATTGGCGGATGTTCTGAGGCATGAAACACTAGGATATAGAGAGGATCCTACCAATTCAAACTCTGAGAAAGAAATGAATCACAATCAACTGCGACGTCACCTTCAGAACATGGAGTTGGAGCTCTCGTCAGTAATCGGCTCATTGAAATCTAATGCATTGGTGTCTGAGAAGGTTTATTCTGCAACTTGATTTTGTTATCAAACGACTGACGTTCTACATATGCTGGATTTTAATGGATGATACTTGATTCTTTCATTTCCTCTTCTGGAACTGGAGAGAGATCTGAATAAAGTAAAAGATGCCAACTAGTCTCATAATATTGATAAAACGTATTGTTGAGCAATAATGTTAAATATAATAAGATATTGACCTGCCTGTTTATTACTATCATGATCATTAGGGTCAAAATAAATCTTCTGATGATTTGCTGGAGCTTTCGGATGCTTTTGAGTTTCAAGAAAATGAGATCCTAACTGCCAAGGACAAGCTACGGTCTATACGAGCAAAGATAGCCGTGATAGAAGGAAAGATGGCACTCACAATTATGTACGGGAAACTTGTGCTTTGGATAGTATTTTGTTTTAAACATGGAAGTATCAATGACTTGAAGTCTTTTCAGTGATGCACAAAAGGTGATAGAGGAGAAACAAAAGAGGATCAATTGTGCTCGCAGAGCTTTGCAACTTCTTCGTACTGCTTGCGTGGTCTGGCCTAATTCTGCATCAGAGGTTCTCTTAGTAGGATCATTTGATGGTTGGTCAACCCAGGTAAAAAAATCATTCCTATTCGATTATTTGCTTTAATTTGACAGTTGAAATAACCTAGGGAGCACATTTAAAAATTAAAACTAACATTGGAATCTGTAACATGAGATTGGTTTCTCTGTCACGGCTCTCGCTGTATTGCTTGCCTACGGATTGAAATGTGATTAGCACTTTCATTTTAGAAAAATGACATTGGCATATGTGGTAGTTCAGAAGTTAGGCTTCTCAATAAGAACATCCATGACACGAAAGAACACTGTGGGCTATGAGTTTTTTACCCTCCATTTCTCCCCTATATTTTTTGCCAGCCGAGTGACCTTTTCGTGGAAAGTACAGTTTTTTTTAACCCTTACAAATAACTAGGACTTTCTATTTTGATAAAACTCCACTTCTTTTGCTAGGATGATGATGACTTGGTTGCAGTGGATTTACATTTTTGACCTTGGTTTCATTTAGATCAAATTGTTTGAAAGATAACTCTTGTCAGATGACTATTGCTCAGGCACATGACGTTCTATGATTGTAGTTGGAAGAGTGGCGTTACGTATGTCTATATGGAAATTTCATAAACTGAAGAAAAAACTTCACAGTTTTGTGTTTGTTTTATTCGTTCATCTCATATAATCTTACTCGGTTACTCATTCTGCAGAGGAAGATGGAAAGGTCCAGCACGGGGGTTTTCTCCTTGTTCCTAAAGCTGTATCCTGGAAAATACGAGGTTGGTTATTCTTTAGAATTTCTATTACTTTGGTTATGATTTTGAACAAACATAACACAATTTTTTGCTATATGCAGATTAAATTCATTGTTGATGGCCAATGGAAGATCGATCCTTTACGTCCAATTGTTAACACCAGTGGATATGAAAATAATCTACTGATTATCACTTAAACAGTTTACACCAAGCTGTTTATATTCTTTTTTCCGGGTGCCAACTTTTCCCCTTTTGTAGCATATTCGTTCAAATTACATTGCCTCTCTCTCAACTTCTAGTTTAGTTTTCTTCTAGTCTCCATCCACGAGTTCTGATGTAAAAATATAGATAGATAGATAGAACAATTTTGCCACAAGACTTGATTAGCTCAATAAAAATTGTTGAAGATTCATTTCAGCCTGTGATGGCTAATTCAATATTGCTTTTCTTGCTATCCCCATACCCCCCTTTTTTCTCATCTTTTGAACTTGTCGAATTGAAAAGTTAAAAATCATACAATGGAGTTTTCTCCAAAGGGCAATGCAGTTTCAATTGGGGAGATTGGATGTTGCAACGGCAACTGTAAAGCCACTGCCACAATAGACTTTGACGTCATAAGCAGTACTCTCAAGTTTGAGGTTTAGATACACCGTTTGTGGATTGGTGTGGTCACACGTATCTCCCAAACCCAGCTGACCATGCTCCCCCCAACCCCAAGTCTTTACACCTCCATCCTCTGCACAATCAATACAACTTGAACAATGTAAGGACGACCAAAAGAATGGTATCTTATTAACCAACAACTTTGCAAACCATGCCTGTAACGATTACAGAATGCTCGGCCCCAGCTGCAATGTCCAAAACTTTTATTCCACTAAGAGCAGGGACTGCTTGGAAATTATCTTCCTTGGAATCGCCTGCTATGCAATGAAAATCCATATCAAGTGGTAATCAGCAAGCAACTCGCATGGTTTGGTTTGCTTGTTACAATGGCAAATAGTGAAGTTAATTCCTTTACCAGGCAGAGACTTCATCGCATTTAGCATTTCAGAATCACTCAGAGCTCCGTGATGTTTGCCACCAAGCATATAAAGTTCCCCTTCATCTGTTCAAGATAGGGAGAGTTGCTACTTAACACGAAGAAGATCATCATCACATGTATATAATCCTGGTAAAACTGGAAGCACACTGGTGGAATTACTATCCAATCAAATAATAAGTGAAATGAATGTTAATACCAGTTAACACTAGTGCATGATTCCATCCAAGGGCAACTTTACTGAACGATGAAGGCGAAGGTAGACGTTGAGGAGAATATACATCTGAATTGCTCTTGAATCCCCTTCCCCAAGTGTAGAGATGCCCATCAGCTGAGGCAACAGCATCCAACATATAACAACGTTTGGTTGAATGTCCTTAATAGATCTTAAAAACAAATTTTGAAGCATTTAGAAAATCATTCTCAATAGGGATTTCCCATGCAATAGAAAGTGGCTGTGTGTCCTTAACATATATAGCACACCGACCACGTCCGATAGAAGTCGTAGCAAGGCTTGTATACAGAACGTCCCAAAATAATAATATGGGTGTGATGCCAAAGTATAAATTTACTGGATGAATTAATATGGATACAAAGAAAATTTGATGCTCACCAGATAAAGCAGCACTATGATCTCCACCAGCAGCTATGCCAACTATTTCAGCAGCTTCCAACTCGGAAGAAAGTATGGGAAGGTCAACAGTCTGAATCTTCTTGGAGATACCCAATTGACCTCGTTTCCCAGCTCCAAATCCGTAAACTTGCTCACCAGAACAGCCTGCATCATCATCAACATCATTGTCAAAACTTGAGATGAACTGCATTGGCATAGCCATAGACTTAGAAAGCTATCAATGGAGGTTGAAGATATTCACCAAAAGATTTGTCCTCTACAACTTGGATGACTAATTTCAGTTGATTCATTAAAAGGAGAGAAGGCAGAACATTCAAAATTATTGACAACCCCAGATATAGATATAGAGAAGGCAGAACAACGGCAGTTGCATCAGCAAAGAATAAACTATAGAAAACATGGACAATGATTCAAGTAAATTGATCTTCACACTGAAACATTATATTACAAGGATTATATGCATCCAAACTTTTATGTACCTTTCACCAATGCAAGCGAGTGGCGCATCCCACACGCAATCTGATCAACATGTTTATCAGAGAAA
Source organism: Cucumis cinereus (assembly GCA_037974625.1). Lineage (NCBI taxonomy): Eukaryota > Viridiplantae > Streptophyta > Magnoliopsida > Cucurbitales > Cucurbitaceae > Cucumis > Cucumis cinereus. The sequence continues at coordinate 2,936,381 of JBBPDJ010000002.1, read as the reverse complement.
AACAGGACCTCATCAGGGAAGCAACGTAACTGGTAATCACCATGCCCTAACTGCCCAAATGAGCCATCCCCACAAGTATAAAGCTTTCCCTCATCTACAACAATAAACCATAAGAATGGAAAGAGGGATCTACTGAAAGACGTACTGCAAGACTTCATAAAGAAGAAAAACCAATAATTAAGGTCCCTTCTGACAACCATTTTGTTTTTGGATTTTCGAGTAAAAAAATTAAGCCTACAAACACTTATCTCACTCTAAATTTCATATTATCTACCAATATTGTCAAAAACCCAGCCAAAATATTGTAAGAAATGAAAAAAAATAGATTTAATTTTCAACAAACCAAAAACAACAAACGAAATTGGTATCAAATGAGCCTAATATACTGACCTGAAACAAAACCGGAATGGCTCCATCCAGCAGAAACATGGGTTATGAAGTGGCTTCCCAACCTCATCACTGGCTTAGGGTGTAAGCTGCTTGTCATGTCTCCTAGCCCCAACTGCCCTGAATTGCCTCTTCCCCAAGTAAGCACCCCACCACCTTCAAAAACATTAGTACTACTAAATCAAAAACTTGAACCCTTCGGTTCATACGAAACAGAATATTGATTAGTTTGTTTTGTATTCTTTACACTCCAAGGACATAGAAATCAGTATACAGACCAAACTATTGATATTAATTAGAGAGTGTCGGTATGGGAATTGGAATACACTCCCAGGACATAGAAATCAGTAAATGAGTAGTATGGGAATTGGAATATGGGTCTTAAATCACTATCAAATCCATAAAACTTAAGCTGAAATTTTACGACATATTTTTCTCGTTTATTCCTATACTATTAACACAAATAATGCTAAAAGGAAAACAAAAGGATGAGAAAGAACAAGGCAGAGGCATTGGATGAACCCTTTTAATGGTGGAGGAGGATCGGATACCGGCAGTCAAAGCGATGACATGAGCGCCACCGCAGGAGAGGAATGAGATGGTGGGGGCGGAGGAGAGTGTCGGAGTTCGGACGAGTTGAGGGAGGTTGTCGTCCTCGAGTCGGCCGGTGCCGAGCTGGGCGTCGGTTCCTGCCCCCCAACTCCATATCTCTTGCCCCACGTCGTCTTCCATTAGATGGGGATCAATTCTGCAAGTAACGAAGCGCCAATCTTAATTTAGGGGCGTCGTTATTTTGATTAAAGTAATTTGCTCAGCTTGAATTTTCCGGCGAAGGACACAGGAGTGTGGAGCAGCGCCGAGATGTAGGACGAAAATTTACTTCGACGAAACACCCGAGTTTGGCACCGCGTTGTATCTGCTTTGCGAATCAACTCCCAACAATTCCATTTTATAGTAAATATAACAAATTTGTAATTTCAAGTAAATGCGGTTAAAATTAATTTGGTTAATTATGATGGATCAATCTTATTACAATTATACCAATTTTAGACTCATTTTAGTTGTTTTGTTTGGAGTTTTGTACATATAACTTTAATTTTGCAATTTGATGTTCTTATCCATATTGTCCGTGAAGATGAAATTAAGATCATTCAATAATAATACTCTCATAAATTACGACTCTTCCTCTATCGACTCACATTCTAACTAATTCATTATAATAGTACTTTGCTCTTCGTACTCGTCGTGCTACCCGCTGCTCTAAACCAACACTAATGGCGCTTGAGGAATACGATTAAGTAGTGCTTGAGGAATAGTATGAATAATTAGCATACAGTTAAGTACTGGGATGATGACAAAGAGTCCAACCTTCATTATTTCCTCCATTGAGAGGAACAACTAAACTTATGTACTTTTACAATTTGAGATTTTTACCATTTATTTAATTTTCACTAATTAACCCAATAATTTTAAGAGAGAAAAATTTAAAATATCCACAAACATTGATCCTAACAAAAATGCAATACGTTAAGTTTATCCATGCAAATCAACCATTAAATAGTTCAATTTTGTACCTAAAATATATGTTATACAACTCATTACCCATTTAACAAAAGAATACCACAAGATGAAAACTGCACTTTGTCAATATCTGAAGTGAAAATTTATATTTTGTTGCAAAATTGTCCGGAAGAAGCCAGAAATTGTTCCTGCTTAGCCCCAAGGAAGTTCAAGAACGCACAATCATACACTTGATTATTCCATTGAAGTTCTTACATAATGTTTGTCAAGTTTTCATAACTACAATAACTTCTCGCAATCCGATCATAGACATAGTCTTCTTAGAGGAAGGCTCCATACTCTTGAAGAAGCTCATATAGCAAGGGACAAAGATCAAAGCATAACTTAAAGAACAGAGTAATTAAGTAAGCAACTAAGCTTTGATGAAAAGCTTGAGTTTCCTTCTATTAGTGGTAGATATACATTAACACAAACTTGGATTTAGGATCGTAAAGAAGTTTGAATCAATAAGAATTAATGAGGGAATTTGAGACAACTGACATAAAACAATTGTACACTTAAGAACTCGATCTATACTACATTATACCACACCAAAAGAAAAGGAGAAAACAAAGGACGCAATCTGTAAACTTAGAGAATATCATCATAAGCAACAACTTCCCTGCCCCTGAAAGGCACGTTTGACGTTGAAGAACTGTTGCTTCTTCTGGGGTTGACAATGGTTGAAGCAAGCTTATTGCTTCTTCCATGTCTGCTTAGTGGCACTTCTGCCCGCAAGAGCTTTGAAGACAATTCTTTATTCTTGTTAACACCAATGTTAATCCCTTGTCGCCATTGGACTTGAGGATCATTCGCCCATAGTACCTGAACCTGTAGAATTGTCCTCAATTTCATCATTCAGAATGACATATATCAGAGTAGCAAACCCAATTCAGGCTATTGCACGCAAAATCAGGACCTAAATTCAGATGGGTGTAGAGATTCTTTGCGAGATAACAGTAGAAATTGCAGAGCAATAGCTTCAATTTACTCTCTTTTCGCCCAAGGGTTTTTTTCTACTTCATAAGGGTAGAGAGAAGAAGGTACCTTTTTGGAATCAATAGTGAAGGCGAAGGAGGGATCAAGGGCGGCAGTCATGGCAGCATCGGCGGAGTCTTTAGTGCGATAAGTGATGTAGCCAACACAATCACGGTCGATGCGGATGCGGGAGATGGATCCGTAGATCTCAAATCGGGACTTCAAGTCCAGGACCGAACAGTGTGAAGGAAGGTCAACAACGACTAGTGCAAGCGGTGGCGCAGGTTTCGACACGGGCTTTTCCAAATCATCGTCCTCTATAGGCGGCGGAGGGCGTCGCCTCTTAGCGGCGGAGGTAGGAAGGTGGGAGGAAGGGTAGGGTTTATCTCTCTTGCGACCCATGGCTTGTCGATGGAGCGGCGGCGGCGAATGGGTGGCGCTAAAAAGACAATGCTTTATGCGCCAATTCCACTAATCAACACTTCGCACTTTATTGCTTCTTAATATTTCTCCTTTGTATACAAAATTTTCACAACAGGAAAAAAAAAAAAAAAAGAAAAAAAAGAGGAAATTTGACAATTTTAATTTTGAAAATATTTGATGCATTTGAACATTCTTTTCAGTCCATTATGTGTCCAATTGATGATAAGTTGCTCACAATTTTTTTTTTTCGATTTGCTACGAGGAGTGATGATGAATGCAATTCTTTAGTTTCTTTTTTTTTTTTTGTATGTTTTTTTTCGTCTTTTGATATATATATATTTTTTTCTTTTTTTTTTAAATACTAAAATTGGGTGAGGTATTGAACCTTCCACTTCTATAAGAGAAATCATGTTAATTCCAGTTTGATACTTTATCTTTAATATTTAAAAAATAGAAAAAAATGATTTAATTTCTATATAGTTCTTAAATATTAATTTATAATAATTTAGTTGATGTATTATCAAATTTGTAACGACTTAACTGGGAAATATCCTTAATTTTTTAAGGAAAATCGTAGGGTTGTTGCAAGAATGACAAAAAAGTATAAAAATTGTAATTTTAGCAACAATTTTTTAAATTTACAAATATAACCAACAAATTAAAATATTATTTTGCGATGTCTATGGATAAAAAGCTACTTTTAAGACCCCAAATATTGGTTTATTGTAACAACAATCACATTATTTTAATAGGTCATAATCCAATTTAACAAGATAGAATAAAGTATGTTGTAGTCGATAAACACTACAAAAACGAGCAGGAATGAATGACAAGTTCAAATAAGAGAGCAAAAATTATGTTTGTATTGACTAAAGACCCACCAAAGATTATGATAAATATAACGATTGACAAGTTGGGGTAGGTTGTATAGAAGAAGATATTTTCATAGTTTATTGTAGTATATAGTATTGAACATTTCCTTTATATACCTTCGTTGTCACATAACTAAAATATAATGGTATTATAACACTTAGTTTCCTTAATTAATTCTTTTAAGATCAAATAAGGAATCTAATAATTAAGTGTATTATACCTAATTTGAAATCCATTAAAATAACTTCCACACATTTTTACAAAAAATGCTTGAAAAATTAAAATGAATTCGTTTCAATTCAGCAAGAATATTGGACTAGACCATAGTCTTTCACATTTTCGAAGAACAGTGGCTCGCAAGCCCTAATCTTTGACATTATAAAGTTTGCATACAAATTTGAAAGGTAGCCATGGATGTGTTGGCATTCAAAGGGCTAAGGAGTTAGGGGTTTTGAAATATCATGATTATTCCCTATATAATATGGGGTTTGCATGGAGAGATTTGGGCATGAAAATTAGAACAGTAAGTTGATGAAGATGGATAATACAATTACTAAAGAAAAGGGCAAGACTTGGAGAATGGTTGATGATGAAACCAAATGTATGAATTCCCCATCTGTTGGGTCTTCCATTCCTGGAGGAGTGCTTATTGTTTCATTTGTTGCTTTTTTTGATCTGCAGCATCCAATTAATTCCATCACTTAGTTATAGTATAAAACACACACGTATAGCTTGAAGAATGTTTTCGAAGATATAACGAAAATGAATATAGCTCAACTAACGATAGACATACCCGTTGGCGTCGGGGCAGAAAACGATAGTATAATCGTAAGCTTTGCAAGTGAAAGTGCTGGTGCCATCATCATAAGCATAACTATAAGCCTTCGGACAAGCATTCTTGAAAATGGAAGAGTAAATGGATGGATGGCATGTATTAGGGTTTGAGAATTGTCCACTGCAGCAATATTGATCAAGCCCAAATGCCTCACAAGCGCTTTTGCATGCGATCACTCCCCCTTGTACTCCACCATTCTCTCCCCCCACTACTTGCAGCTCTTTTGGGCAACCTGTTAATTTTGTTTACCAACATAATTTTGGTTAAATTACAGGTTTAATTCGTAATTTTACGTCTTTCTAATCTTTAAATTTTTAGTGGTTTCATAGATGACCATAAAAATTGAAATAACTATAAATTTAATGGATTGTATTATGAGGATTTGTTAGAAGAGTCATTAGATAATAAACTATTTGATAATCATATCATTTGTTTTTTTATATTTTAGGAGTAGCTAAAATCCTAGCCAAGATTCAAAAATTAAAAAAACATATTTCTTTTTTTTTAAAAAAAAAAAAAAAACTTTTTCTTGTCTAATTTTTTGAATTTAACTTGAAAAATCAAATATTATACCTTAGGATAAAGGAAAATCAACGAAAAACCAAGGTTATGTTTGATAAAAATTTCACTTTTAGATTTTAAAATTGATATTTGTTTACCCTCAATTTCTTTATTACAATTTAACCCATTTTAAAGAAATCCTTAAATTTCTTATCAAACCCTAGAAACAATAAACTCATAAATATAAATATATATATATATATATAAACAAAAATTAGATAACAAAAATGTTAATACCCTAACTTAAAAAAAAATGAAATAGTTATCAAACGAAACAAGCAAAACGTTTAAATACATACCTAAATTGAGATCGTAAGAACATCCGGTGGCATTACAAGGACCATAAACACCTCTTGGCACAACAACAAGCGGCAAATTATAGCCATCAACAATACTAACATCGTAGAAATCTTTATCATCTCCCATACCCACAGTGATCTCAAACAAGGAAGCTGGAGGAGTAGCACCATTCCCATCACATTCTAGCCTTCCCCCACAATCTCCCGTTTGACATTTCCCAATCCCCGACTCGTCGAAGTTGCATCCCGTCCGTCCCCATATCCGTCCCGACCATCCCGGAGTCGACGGGATTCTAACGCTTTCCCCAGACTCCAAACGGAACCCCGTCGTGGGAAGTGGCGGTGTGCCGGCCCCAGAAAGCGTGCCTGGCCATATGGGATGAGGGCAATTGTTTGTGATGGTGAAGATGGAGGCATGAGAGGAGGAGAAGGAAGAAATTAGAATGGGGATTATAAGAAAGAAGAAGTTGGCAAAATTCATTTTTCTTTTTTATTTTTGGTTTTTGGGGGGAAGAGAAAATGGAAGCTAAGTTATATATATATATATATATATATAATATATATATAAATATGGAGGTATTATTTGAAATGTGTTGTTTGAATAAATTTAAAATATTATTATATTTTACGAGTGGATGTGGAATGTGAATTATTATTATTCTCAGCCGTAAGATGAGTTGTTGAGGTTTAGTATTTTGTTTTGTATTAAAGTCCTTTTGCATAAGCAATTCCTTCCTTTTGCCAATTACACAAGACACCAACTACAAGAAATTATAATATTTGTGTCTATTTGATTCTAAAATAAAATATAAAAAAACGATAAGACCGTCCCGAAATGAATTATAGTTGAACAATTAAATGAGTTGCAAAAAGACAAGGTGTCATGGACGAGATGCTCGTAAATATATTTTAAAGAAATAGTTTGTGTTATATTATTTTATTACTTTCTTTTTGAATGTTTTGTAAACCTTTTTTTACTTAATTTCCATTTAATATATATATCCTTTACTTTTGTCTCACTCTTTGTGTGTTCTGTCAAACTCAGTATTTCCCCTATTCTTTCATTCTCTCAAAAATGAGTTTTAATAATGGAAGTTTTTCATAATAATTAGTTTTTTTATTTATTTTAATATTTGGTGGTTGAAAGGGTTCTATTCTCAATGAGAGAGTTTCAACATTATTATTCCTCCAATCTTGATCTTTGGTTTTAGGAGCTGCTAATTTAAGGGTAAGGATTTGCTTTATTCCAATATATATTATTAATATATATA
>JBBPDJ010000002.1:2904624-2928801 GCA_037974625.1 Cucumis cinereus | reverse complement strand
GGATTTGCTTTATTCCAATATATATATATATTTCCTATAATCTTATCCTTTCAATTATTATTATTATTATTTTAAATATTAGTGATGTAGGTTAATTACCTTTGATTTTTCTTTCTTTCTAATTTAATTATTTTCATATTTTTGTCCATGATTCAATCGTTTTTTTTTTCAATTTCTCTACTTCTTTTTGCTGAATATTGTGGTTTATTTAATTTCTAATTTTTGTTCATCTAAATAATTAAACCTTTACTTCCAAATCTTTATGAAAGGTTCTTAGTAATAATGTTACTTTGGAAGGAATAATATGGGTGTTTTTAATATATATATATATATTATCATAACTCGTTATGTGTTAAACATTTTTATTTTTAATTCTTTTCTTATGTGATTGGAGGAACTATAGGGCTCCACTTAAATATTTTACTCTAACGTAGTCTTAAACTAAATAAAAGATTTATCTTTCGTATCAATTTGTCACAAAGTGACCGTAATTCAATTTTAGTGATTGAGAATATGTGATTTAAATCTCTTACGTCTATTGCACTTAAAAAATCACAAAATCTAGAGACTAAATTTGTAATCGAACAATATATTTTGATATCATAATTTCTAACCTAGAATGTAGTTTAGCTGAAAACTAGGGCTTTATAATCAATGTGAGCCTAACCTACTACATTGAAATATTGATCAAATTAAAGGTGTGAAAAGTAATATTTTGTAACTTTTAAGGAATATGAGTACTTTAAAATGATAGACAAAAGCTTGCAATAATTTCCCTTTTAGTAAAACAAAAGTGTCATCAAAATTAGTCTTTATAACTATGTGTTGCCTTCAAAGGTGGTTATGTTATGATTATTTGGGACAAAATGGTATAATTAACATTTAGAAATGACAAAGTAAAAAAATCAAAAGTAAAAATTAAAGATCGAAATGGATCTACATCAACTTTCTCTATTAATACATCATTATTAAAGATCTGGCTCAATTATTTATCTAATTATCGTAAAGCAACTCGAAAACGCTAGAGAATATCCTACATCAACTTTCTCTATTAATACGTTAATATTAATGACTTAATACAAGGTAACATGACTTACTCTTAAACTCACTCTAGCTTCCACACTTTTTACTCTAACTTAGACAAATTCACTAATGGTATAATACGAAGATCATTTGCGCTTTTCCTTACCTAAAATTTGACATATTTGTAGTTTTAATTTCGTAATTGGGCAGCCAAGTATTGAGTTAGTAACTTTTACAACTAAACCTAACTCACGTTCGTCGGCCAAACATTGGTGACCTGAGTATGTAGTTTGATTATTGTACTGAAAAAGAAATCACATCAACTTCTTGTTTCTTAATCTTATCCAAGCCAAACCAAAAACCTCGATAAATCCTTCCTCTTGTTGCTTATGCCGCTTCTTCCCACTTCCCTCTTTACCCAATTCCCCGTGAATTCATCATACTCTTCGTACCTTAAAATCAGCAATGCCCTTTCCAATTCATCACAATTTGACCCCTTCGATTGACATTGGACAAATCTCCTCTAAACCCTCTTCTATTATCATCCCCTGAATCAATTTCCAATGCCACAAATCCCACTCCCCCCAATTGTCTCAGCTAAATCCCGCTGGAGCTGAAGAGGATTTTTCTTGAACAATTCAACCCTCACTCGTATTCTTCAGCTTCCGGTCACCGATGACTATTTCTTTACCATTAACTTCACCATTAATCTCTGCATTTTCGCCGAGAAAGACCCTTTTCTCGCTCAAGCTTAATCGGCCCTCCATTACTCAGAGTACACAGTCTCTTCACTTCTCGAGTCCATTTGTAAATGTTCCTCATTTCAACTGTTTTGATCCTGTTTCCTCGACTTCTCGGATCATTCGTATTGTCCCTCGAAGTTCTTCAAATGGGTTTCTCGAAGATGACGAGATTATCCCTTCATTTGAGGAGAAGCCGGTTAAAGTTCTGTTGTTGGTTCTGTTTTGGGCATCTCTATCCCTTGCTTGGTTTGCTGCTTCTGGGGATGCTAAAGCTGCCGTTGATTCTATCAGAGCTTCGAATTTTGGGCTAAAGATCGCCAGCGCATTGCAAAGCTCAGGCTGGCCTGCTGAGGCTGTAGTGTTTGCCCTTGCTACGCTTCCTGTAATTGAGCTCCGTGGGGCCATTCCTGTTGGTTACTGGATGCAGCTTAAGCCTGTTGCTCTAACAGTTCTATCAGTACTTGGGTGAGTTCTCACATTTTAATTTCTGAAAACTCCATTTTTTATTCTACGTGTTCTCTCAAAAAAAAAAAAAAAAAATTGTAATTATTCCATAGGAACATATTCGTATAATTGCCGTCTCTTCTTGCAAAGTGAGTCCCTTTTTTTTTTTTTGTGTGTGTCCGTGTATTCTTTTATTTTTTTCTCAATGAAAAAAAAGATACTATATTTCTCCTCAACTGCCGCTGGCTTTTGGAACATATTCGTATGTGAATGTATACTTTTCATTCACATGGGCATCAATGTAAATACAAGGTGAAAATTTCAGTTCAAATAAACTAGTTATGGAGTAGATTACTACAAGCTCATGCTTTATTGGTATTACAAATGTAAGTGAGTCTTTATGTTTATTGAGGAATAGATGGTAAGTTCCGTCAAACAAGATGTGGAGATTTCAAACCTCGGCTTGTTTTCATGGAGACACAATCTTCCTATGAATCATTGAAGGCCTAAATCTTGAAGAATTAGCCAAGCCTTTAAACAGTGATGGATGTTTGAAGTGAACTTTGAAATGGTTCATAAGTTTTTTGGAGCAGTTAGTGATGAGTTTCTTCCGTTTTCTATGTTAACTTAAATAACTAAAAACTCTTCCGCATAAGTGATTTTTAAAGTCTGATTAGATGGGATAAATGAACTGTGGGATTCAAACTGCAGGAACATGGTTCCTGTACCCTTTATAATACTCTATTTGAAGAAATTTGCAACTTTTCTAGCGGGAAGGAATGCGTCTGCCTCTCAATTCCTCTATATGTTATTCAAGAGGGCCAAAGAGAAAGCTGCACCTGTTGAAGAGTTTCAGTGGCTTGGTCTAATGCTATTTGTGGCCGTGCCTTTCCCTGGAACAGGAGCTTGGACCGGTGCCATAATAGCTTCCATCTTAGACATGCCATTCTGGTCAGGTGTCTCTGCAAATTTCTTTGGTGTTGTAGTGGCAGGGCTACTAGTCAACTTGTTGGTGAATCTTGGTCTGAAGGAGGCCATTGTCACTGGAGTGATTCTTTTCATTATATCAACATTCATGTGGAGCATTCTTCGAATGATAAAGAAAAGCTTTGAGAAAATGAACTTAAAAGGTTAGGTATTTCTATGTCTACTGACAATGAATCAGGTTGGTCTGATCTTAGTCTGATATATCTTGACTTGGACTTGTTACTTGTTAGTTTAAGTTGGAACTCTGATCAATTGATTACTTACTCTTTTCTTGGTGGCGTAGATTTTTTTTTCTCATATCATATAAAGAATAGAGTAATTGAAAGTGTGGAGATACTTAACAGTAGATAGAAAGTTCGTCTTGTGAACACTGTTCAGAAGAGAAAACATCCACAAACAACTTTCATTTGCCATACTATGCCGAGAAATGTTGTGTGAATGCTGGTATTCCGATTGCTCTCTGTGCATGTAGAATTGCAAATCTTGTTCTTAAGATGTCAGCAGGAGCAAATATAGTTGTGCTTCGAACATTGCAAAATCGTGCTCGAATGTTGTGGACCTGTGGTCTGGTTTGATTTACCGGCAAGCATAGACATTACCTTAGTTGGGGTACAAAAATGGCAAGAAACTGAACCACCCAAAAACCATGGATTTGCCTTAAATTGCAATAATATATGAAACTGTTGATTACTTCTTTAATGATTGATGCGGGTTCACCAATCTGAACGTCGTTTAACGGTTGATATGGGATCTCGAGTTGAGTCTTTGGTGTCTGTACTATCTGGCTCTCATCTTGTTCTTAGGTTTGTCTGCCATTTTGTTGCATGTGTTTCTTTGCTGCTACACATCATGGGATTGATTGTACATGTACTTCAAATGAAAGATCCTTCATGAATCTGATTTTTTTCATGGCTTGTTCCCCAAATTAAAATTTCTTAGTGTTGATCCTTCAAGTTCGGTATTGCTTAGATGACGGTTTGTGGCCACACTTTCAAGTTGGGTATTTTTCGTTATCGGGTATTTTCTATAGGTATTCTTCATTATTTTCCCTCAAAAGTTTTTATGATCAAGACTTGAGGTATAGTGACATTCTTCAAAATCTTAAGTTTCAATGCATCCTTCAAAGATTTAAATTCCTCATCTCTTGAATTTAGCTTTATTCTTTAGGACACCCAAAAACTTTCTCAAGAATTAATGTCGGTCAATATAATTATCAAAATAGCTGTAGCATGGTTTAATGGCAGTTCAAGTTGTTATATATTGTTGTCTTTCTTCAAGTTACTATACATTATTACATTTAATAACACTCCTTTGATAATTTAAATGAAAAGGACAAAATTAAGGATTCTAAAATAATAGAGAAGACAACACAAACTTGACGATATCGCCATGGAACATTTCATTTAATTAAAAAAGACCTAACTTATTACTAATTTCAATCTTCTAAGCATCCATACCAAATTTTGATACGCAAATCTCATGTATCTTATCAATTGTCCAATCATAATTTGTCACGTAGTAAAATCTTCTTATTTCTTGTTAAAAATATTTTCACTCAATTTTTTTTACTGTATCGTAAATCTAAGGTGTATAAAGATATGTGCCTTTTCTTATAAAGTAAAAACCGACACCATCATTATCAACCGATTGCAATTGACAAAACCGTCAAAACACATGTGCCAAATTCTACAGCCTCCATTCCAACAGTTTAAAGATCTTGAAATCCCATTCTTGCCAGGTGTCACCAATCATTCCCACGTGCACAATTTCTTAATCAAATAATAACTCAATTTTCTTTAAACACATAAAATTAAAAAACTTTCAGTTAATGTGTTCCTGTTTCTGTTTCTTTAGCAGGAAAAAAGAAACACCAATCATTTTTATTGAATGGCTCAAAAAATGGTTACTGTCATTGAAATTACCTCTACAGAACAATTTTAATGTAAGAGAAGGACGTGACAGAATATTAACCATAAGAGTTTGAGCTAACATAGTCCACAAAAAAGAAGGAGATTGTGATGTTCTTAACCTTTTTTCTTTTGCTTTCATGGACGGTTATAGCTCATTCAATCAGATTAAGGAACTGTTATTGGAAGTTCATTGCTGAGACAAAAAGGTTAATATCAAACTCAAAACCTTGTATCAATAATGGAAGGTGGGAGCTGTCAATGTCCATGAAACAAGAACGAGCAATGGAGGGATACGGCTCAAAAGTCATTTTGGCTTGTTCAAAGGCTTTTGACATCTGGGGTCATTCACAATTTGGACTTTCTACCTGCAAATTTTGACATTTTTACACCATCAACGTGATATATTAAGCTCATTAATTAGTGTTAACGTTTGCGTAAGGTCCTGGTTGTATGATTGCCTTTTGAAATTTGTGTATTTTTCTACTTCATTTGACAAATGGCTTCTCATGAAATAAGATTGACGAACTTGTTAGAATGACTTGAATCTGATATGGTGTTCCGAACAACCAAGTATAATATTTGTTAAGAACAAAAAACGTAAAGCCATAGAGAGAGCAATTTATAACTAGAGAGGATAATTTAGTTTATAGAGTTAAGAGATGTTCTCAAGATTAGAGAGTTTATATAACACACTTCTCTAAACCCTAGAATAAAAACTTAAGTATCGTAATATGACAAATACAAAAACATATTCAAGACATTCCAAACATAAAATCTTTGAGTTCGTTGGTGCTTTTTTATTAGAAATATTATATTTTCTCTCTGTTAAAAAAATTGCTCTCTCCTTTTGGTCGTGAACGTAAATCTCTATTTCAATTCTTTATTGTTTTCATTTATCTGTTTTTCTTTGATTGTCGAACTAATCGTAACTTTGTGTATCGAAAATATAACTGTTCATATATTTCATTGGAATCAGAAAGTTGAGTTCTTTTTACTGTTTATCAACCTTGGGTTTTGCCAAAGTATTCACTTTTTTTCCCTTTTCATCTTATGACATGCTTTGTGTAAATGTTACTTTTTTCTTCTGTTTACTTTCAGAACACTTTCTTTGTTATTTCTTCGTCGAAAGGGATCTTTTTGCTGGTTTTGAAGTAGACATAGTTTAGATAATTACTCAAAATGACAGTGAATGAAGAAAGTGATTTTCATGATCACTTCCACTCTTTTATTACTAATCTTCAGTAGATTCAAACATTTTACTGAGAATTATTATACTTGATATCAATTAAGACCAAAAACAGAAAGACTGATTTTCAACTGCACTACTAAGAATGTTAAAGGAATTCATGAGCTCATTAGCAGAAAGTTCATCGTCTAGTTTCCCTAAGTAACCTAATTCATCTTCTTCATCTTGCAAGAAATTGGCGGACTTTGATTGGTTTTCCCTTGTGGGGCTTTCAGAATAAAAACCATCACTTTTGCTTGAACTTAGGCTACCTTCTTCACGTCTCGATGAACCCATTTGAACTTTATACAAAATTTCACCCATTGTCTTTGCTTTTGCTTTTTCAAGTTCTGTACCTGATGAATCCATGGCTTCAACTCCAACTGGTTCAAAATGATTCTTCATCTTTTCAATAGCAGCCCACTTTGCTCTTAGTTGATCAACCTGGTAGAAAACGGGCTTCTAGTGAGTTTAAGATGACTTTGGATAAAAGTGGTATGGAAATAGAACACATTTTCTCTAACTTTTGATAAAAGTGTTTTTAAAATAGAACAATCTAAGTTGATCCAACTAGTAGAAAACATCTTAATATGAGTTTGAGATAACTTTTGATAAAAGTTGTTCTTCAAGTGAAACACAACTTAATGTAATTTTAGATGTACCTGCTTAGGAGCACATGGTCACAATCATTTCCTAGTCCCTAGTATAGTGGTTTTCAAAATGGAACACATTTTCTCCAAGTTGGATAAAAACATTGATAACTATCGATAAAAAGTTGTTTTAGAGTGAAACATATCTTAAAGTACTTTTAAGATGTACCTTCTGGGGAATGACATGTTCACGATCACTCGTGATATATCTTTAATTGTTCAAAATCAATGTTGATGATATGAAAATCTCATTTAAAAGTACAAAATTAAACTCGAAATTGATTTTGAATTATTAAAGTCATATATAGGAAGATCAGTGAACATCAAAAGTGGACAATAAAATAAGAATGGGACTGAAACTAAACGACAGTGAAGATAATAACTAAACAGATCTGAAGTTTTAAATGCCATAAACAGAGAGTCCATACCTCTGCTTTGAGTTCGTGATTCATCTTAAGAAGACTATCAAAATCATTCTTAAGCTTATCATATTCAGCATTCAAACATTCATAATCACTCTCAATTCTTTTCATCTTAGATCGAGCCCTTCGATTCTGAAACCAAACCGCAACTTGACGAGGCCTCAACCCAATCTCCTCAGCAATTTGAACTTTCCTCTCATGTTCAAGCTTATTCTCATCATTAAAATTCTTCTCAAGCAACCGAACTTGATCAACTGAGAGCCTTCTTTTCTTCCCACCATGGGTTCCTTCTCCTTTCATGGCAGAGCAAGAATCAGAGACCCAGAAACAGGGGAGAGAAGAAGCTTCAGGTTTTGACAGAAAATGGGTTGTTTCAGAATCCATAAATAAGAAATGGGTTCATGTGGGATTCTCAAATGAGGGTGAAAAATCCTAGCTTTTTAGCTGTTTTTTTTTTTTTTTTTCGTTGAACAAGTGAGTAAAATGGAGGATTGTGTATGGATTGGTGTGATACGGTGGAAAGTTTTAGGGATGGAGAGAGATGGGATTCATGAACTGATGCAAATTATAAATAAATTGATGCAAAAACTTAAAGGACAAAGATGGAGAAAAAAGTTGAAGTTGAAGAAGAAGTTTGGTGAATTGGGTTTGCTTATAGACATGGACAGGGAGAGAGAGAAGAGGAGAGAGAGATTTGAATTTTTGCTGTCTAAAAGAAAACAATGCCCCTCGTGTTGAAATTACATCAAAACAATGCAACTTAAATTATATATAAAGTTCAAATATAATTTAAAATATACTTACAACTTTCGTATTTATTTAGGAAATATCGGATTAACTTTAGTAAACATTTCAAAACTATCGTCGTATTAGTTTCTTTAGATTGAAAAATTAGATAACTCTACTAATTTAGATCATCGTCACATAGTTTCAAGTCTCAATTTATGACACCTACTAAATTTTCAGAATTATGTTTAAGATAAAGATATTTCTTATTCTTTTCTTTTAAAAAAATCTTTTTAGTAAGTTCTATCTAACAAATATTTGAGATTTAGAAAAAGTTGAATATGTTAAATACATTATTAGACACAAATTTTAACGTACAAACAACTTCAAAACTTTAAAATTAAACATAAATATATTGAACTGATTAATTAGACGCACAGCTTTAGAAATTCAAGACCAAACTTTTTCCTATCATCATGATCTTTACCATGTTTGGCCTAAAACATTATTTGTATTTTCAATCTCAACAGTATTGGATTGTCACAATTAATTTTGGAGTGATTTTGTTTATAAAAAAAACGAAAAAGAAAAAAATGCATAAAAATGGACTCAAAATTTGTAATTTAATAATTTATTTCCCCTAGAGTTAGAGTAGTTTGGGTATATGTACCATCCCTACACCACAATCATATGATAATGATATGTTATCATGAATGGTGTCATTGGTCCCTCACATTGAAATTAAGTGACATTTCATTAATTAATATATGAACAGTTAAATAATGGGCCCAAACTCTATCTTTTACTTCCTCCCAAGAAAAGACTCAATTACATTACACAATCTCTAAGAACAAGGACCCAAATTAAGAACACAAAGGGCCACCTAAATATTAATTTAATTTAATTTAATTTAATTTAATTTAATTTTCAAATGGGGTTTATAGAAAAGAGGGAAATTAGATTTAGAAGAGTCTAGAAATTTATAGCAAAATTAAATTTAGAATGTGGGGAAGTGTAGAAAAAGAGAGTGTGAGTTTGGGTTATACATACCATACCATCCCCATTTTCATTTTTTCATTTAAAATAAGTAGAGATTGTGGAATATTGGCTAAAAACTTTATGTTAACATCAAAACAAAAAGCAAACACAACTACTTTTTATATTACTTTTGCTTTTCTACTTACACCCATTTTGAGTGTAAAACAACTATCACTCAAAACTATAAACTTAGACTTCCTTTTTTATATATATATATATATAAATAAAATAAAATAAACCGTCGATTTTTTTAAAATTTAGCTTATAAACACTACTTTTACGTACAAGTTCTTGTGTTTAACACTCATTTTTCACTAATATTTTCAGAAATCAACTTAAATTTTGAAAACTACGCAGAAGTGGATTTTGTAAAACTTAATTTGGTTTTTATATTTTGACAAAAAAAAATTAAAGTGATTTTTCAAGAAATGTAAGAATTATAATGTAGAATTTAAAAGAAAAGTAGAACAAATTTTGAAATGCTAAAAGCTAAGAAAGAAAGCATTGTGTAGTAGGAGACATTTTTTTTTTGTCAAATCAATTGAAATAACTTAGATTTTTTTTTTTTAATTTTAAAATTTCAAGTTGCACATTAAATAGAGGAAGCCCACATAAATTATCAAACGTGTTGTGCTATCTTTAATTGATTTGATTTGTATTTTTAATTTAATTATATTTCTTTATTAATGTTGTTTTTGAATTATAGGTTTGGTTTGATAATTATGTTGTTTTTTTTAAAAAAAATAGTTAAGTCAATAAACCTTACTTTTATCTTAAACATTTTTTTTTGTTATCTATTTTCTACTGATGGTTTAAAAAAAGGCCAGACCAAAATTTGAAAATTAAAAAAAGTAGCTTTCGAAAGTGTTTATGAAATTTAAAATTTCGCTAAAAATTCAACTGTATTTAGAAAGATGCAAATTATTATAAGACATGGCAATGACCTAAACTTAATTTTAAAACAAAAATAAAAATGAATTAAAGATTATTAAAATGAAGCCTAAGTTATTGAGTTATGTTAAGTCAAAACTAATGAATTTTAGTTTCATTAAAGTAGGTTATAAATACGTATCAATGATTTTTTGTATTACATGTATATTTTACCATTAAATTACCTTTTTTCTTTTCTTTTTTTTTCTTCTAAAAATATAGCAACAAATTTAACCGTATTAATTCTTTTTACTATAACAATATGCGTCACGCGGCATTGATATATGTCTAAATAAGTTGATATATGTTTAAGTGACAACTACATCGAAAAAAAATTTAAAACTACATTTTATAAGACAATCATTTTAAAATGTTAGTGTAAACAATAATATCGAGATCTCAAGTTTATGTAAATATGGACAAAACGTGGATGACAATATTTTGAAAAATTACAAAAAAAACAAAAAATTAAATTTAAATTATTAAGAAAACATTTCATGATTTTTAAATAATTACGGAAATTTTTGTTTGAAAAATGTGTGTTTTTGTGAAAAAGGAAGAAACTTTGGTGGGTGGGCACATTTTTGACTTCCTTGCTCGCTGCCAATAACACAAAGCACTTCTCCCCCAAATTACTTCTTCTTTCGGTTTTGTTCTTGCTTTGATCCACACATTCTAAAAAGCTTATATCTGATTGTTGCGTTTACTTTGATGAGTACTTATTAAGAAATATCAGCAAAGCACCGTACCCAACAATTGCTTTGATCAATGGCTTCATCTTGCTGAAAGAGCTCAAACAAATCCACGCTCAATTTGCTCATTAATGGCTTTTTGAATGATCGGCAACTTTTAGTCCAATTGGTTGCATCCATTTCCCTTACAAGCCCCACCAATCTAGCGTATTCTAATCAAAATTTGGACCAATGTGCCTTAAACTCCATGATCAGAGACTATTCCAGAACCTTAACTCCACACAAAAGCTTCCAATTTTACAACAGAATTCTCAAATCCAATGATGTTCAGTTTTGATCTGGTTCGAACATTTTCTGCTAGTGAAGCAAGTTTAAGTGTTCATGGTGCACTTATCAAAGATGGGGTTTTGAAAGTGGGTTAGTTTTTATGTATGCTGAAGTGGGTTGCTTGAGTTCATGTTATCGTGTGTTTGAATCAGTTTAGGAGGCAGATACAGTATGTGAGATGGCGATGGTGAGTGGTGAGTGGTGAGTGGTGAGTGGTGAGTGGTGAGTGGTGAGTGGTGAGTGCTTGTGTCAAATGTGGCGATACTGATTTTGCATGCGACCTGCTTTACGTAATAAGTAGTAGTATATTAGGGTATTGGGCCTAAACAAAATTGTTTGGGCTGAACAAGCATGTGCAAATCTTGGTTGTGCTCAACTTACACACAAAACCAATCTCACAATTCAACATTCTAACCAAAATGTTGCCATATAAAGAGATTGCAATTGGTCTTTAAAATAAAGTCTGGATTTTTATTTTTTTTTTAAAAAAAAATAAAATCAACAAAGAAGTTGGTCCTAAAAAAAAAAAAATATCTAAATTTAGGGCATATTGTCTCATTTTGCCATAGGATTGTAATATACCCACCAAATTAATTGAATAAATGATCTTTTGGTAATAAATCACCTACTTAGATACACTTTTTAAAAAATATCTTTATAACTCATGTATTCTGATATTTAACTAAAAATAATAATAATATTATTATTAATTTCTATCTTTGTATTAAAAGTAAATCATCCCTTTTTAAGCATTAGGCAATTATAGAAAAGTTTTAAATCAAAATTTTTTATTACGGTCAAATTGCATGATCTCATAAAATATCTTTTGTATGAACTCTCAAATCGTACTTAATTACCAATTGAAAAAATGATTTTGAATTGAATTCAAGTTTCACAAACTTTCAAATCATACTTAATTACCAATTGAAAAGAAGTTTTAAATTGAAATCATATAGCTTGTATACGTTTTTTTAAATAATTTTCTAACAGTGAAACTTACAGATTGTATGAAAGGTCCTTTTAGTCGAACGTAATTAAAATTTTGAAAACATTACAACTTTCATATTTTTGGTTGGAACGTCCAAAATTTTCTTATTTCTTACGTCGAAGTTAGAAGATTAACTTAGCAAAAGCTAATTAATCATTCTTATCCACAATCATAAAAGTCAATGAAAATGTATAAAAATAGGCATTCCCAAATCTTTACTCCGCTAACTTATATAGCTGCATATATATATATATACACACACACACATATATATATATATTATATAATCAACTTTGCACGTTTTCCCGATCACCTTTTTTCAACAAAAACACTAATTCAATTAGCCAACTATCATATCAAGAAGATATTTTGGAATTGAATGTCTAACAAGGCATTATATATATATATATATATATATTATATAACTGAAAGTTATTTTTAAAAAAATATAATGTTTTTGAAACATTGAATAAAAATAGTATAGCTTTCAAAATGTGACACCTTAACACATATGAATCATTATCTATATAAATGACGTCATCTAAGGATAGAAAGCGTGATTGTCTCTTTATTCATGTATTCGTTTGTGCGTTCAATTTCTATTGGTTTAGTTCTTTTTAGTTCATTCGTTCTTTTTTCTTATTATTTTTTAAAAAACTCAACCAAATCATATATTAAGTATTGGATTGCAATTTTCTTTTCTTTCTTAATCAAACTAGCATTTAAATAAAATATTAGTTGTTTAAATATTATATAATATTAAGTAAAAATGCTTGAGTCACGAATGTATTAATTATATTATAATTTAAGAATAGCGATTATTTCATTAGATAAGATATTTGTAGTTCAAATCTCTATCTTTATTATATTTTTAAAAAGAATTGAGCAAATAATTTTTTTTAAAAAATGAATAAATAATTAGTTATGCTTAGAAAAATTCTTATAGATAAAAAACAAAAAACTATTTATAAAACATAGTAAAATATATTGGACAAAAATGAAGAACAACTTCTGACTTTACCAAATTTCTGCCATGTCATTTATTAATTAAGGGACGACTTAGTGACATGATGACGGCATAAACAATATATTAATGTTTTTGATTGAATTGTTTTTAAATAAAGTTAAGATGAATTGTTAAACCAACATTTGTTTGATAAATAATTGAATTTTTTTTAAAATTTCTTTTTTAGATTATATAGTTCAAACTGTACACCTTCTGATATCGTATTAAAATTTCTGGTTATTTTAAAATTAAAATGCCTAATTTATATGAAATAAAGATACGAATATTTAAAAATATAATATATCATATTATAAATTTAATTCATTTTTGTTTGGTTTTTTAGTATCATTGTACTAAACTCATTTTGGCAGTTCTCTATCGTTTGATAGAACATCATATAGAGTCTTTGTGGTTTGTTAAATTATCTTCAATAGTCTCTTAAGTAGTCCGTCTATCGTGTGTGACTATTTATGAAATTTTATCAAACTATAGGAAATAAATTCTACAACCAATTTACAACTATTTAAATCAGTGTCCAATTTCTAATTCAGTGATTAAATACATATCTAAAAATATTAAATCAAACCTTTTTTCGGTTTAATCCCTTGTGTTTTATGTTTATGTTTTCAAATTCTATACCAAATATGCCATAAAGGTATGTATCAAATTTTCTAACGAACGAAAATTTTAAAAGTATGTATATATGAGTATTGTTCAATTTGATTACGTAAGTATTTATGATAGAGTACTTGGATTCAAAATCAAAATTCTTTAATTTACAACTTCTTTTCGATTTATAAATTTTGTTTTTGAAGACTGTTTTTCATTTAAAATTCAACATGTTTGAATGAGCTTTGACCATGAAGTTGGTGTCATAAAAGTAAAGAAGAAATGGGAAAGGGAAGTTATAGTAATAATGTTATTAACATGGTTGTGGATAAGAAGGAACCAAAATTCATCCATAAAATTATTTTTTGGAATTTTGAAATGTGACCAAATTATAGGCATTATGATGTATTTTTTTCCCCCAAAGAGACAAAAATTAAATAGATAATTAATATGGACAAATAGCCCTATTTTCAAGTCACACAACTACATTTTTAAAAGTCAACTTTGACCAACCCCAATTGTAACCCTTTTTTTTTTTTTGGAAAAGGTAAGGATTTGTCTTTACATTCTCTAACCGTTAAATCGATCCTAAACAAATGATCCTATCTTGAAAATTTAGAACAATAATCAATTTTGTTGAATTTTCAATGAGTTTATCTCCATTTTTTACGTATACTTACATAAGTGGGATCATTCAGATGTTCTACCGAGTTGTAAAGAGATCATAGAAATTTAAAAACTTAAAAAGAATTTATAAATAAATAAATTATCCGAAATTTTGATGTAAGTAACAATTTAATCTCTAAATTTTAATCAGTAAAAAAGGTAACAATCTAATCTCCATAGTAAAAAAAGATATAAAAAAATAAGTGTCAATTTCTATCTTGTAATAAATTTTAATATATATATTCTTATTTTAAATCATATAGAAATCTTCGTGATAGAGAGAATAATGTTTTTATTCTCCCTAAAACGTAGCTTCTAAATATCGATAAAGTCTAATTCAATTGACACATAGAATGACTAATTAGAGATTAAAAATATCAACACTCTACTTTACATAATATATATAGATATATATAATATAATATATATATATATATATATATATATATATATATATATATGTTAGATTAGTAAATAATTTTTTTATACAACAATAAGAATCAACCTGAATGTTATCGAAATATTTTGAATTTAAGAAATAGTTTCAAATAACATCATTGTAGTTTATTAAAAAAATCATAATATAATTTATAATTTAATAGACACATGGAATGGATCACATGCATATTACCTTATAACCATGACAACTAAAATTGGACTTTTCTCTTTGGATGCTTTCTTTCATTAATGATTTTATAGAGTATGATTTTTTTTAAAAAGAAAAAAAGAAAAAAAAAAGAAAACCCTTCTACAAGAAAATGACAAAAATGTGTTTTCAAGTACTCCAAATAGTGATGTCATAAGAATACCAATTTTTTCTCTATGTTTGATATTTGAATATGATAATTATGAAGACGGAGGATCCGAACTTTTAACATCTCGAAAAAAAAATTGTCATGTCAAATCGTTAACTTTATTTTACCGTTGTTAACTAGTTGTTTGAAAGACTAAAAAATACATATATTGTAAAAATTTGTACTTTAAGGAACTTAATTAGTTGTTATATTTTCAAATTAGAGAAAAAATATTCTGAAATTATTTAAGAAAGTAAATCAAAAGTAAATATATATATTTTTTTGAGTATTTTCTTTGGGGAGTGCATTTCAAAACAAGGTGGATATTCACTAAGTTAATTAGGGATATATGATTTTTGTTTTCATTTTGTGTTGCATGATTTGAATTATCAATTGAAATTTTGTATAAATATCGATGGTAACATCATAATAAAACATTAATAGTATTTCAAAAAACTAAGTAAATTAGCAAATAAGCAATTTCACCATTTTTAAATATTTAAATTTTTTATTATTGAATCTAGGTCTACATACTATGTATTTTTTTTTTTTTTTAATTTTTATCTTATTTTAGATCAGAAAATTTTTATATCTCAGACTAAACATAAAGTAAGTCAAATATCTATAAATACAAAATATTGGTAACAAGTAAATGTTAGGATATGAAATCCACTCCTCATGTCGATGTTGAACTAATATATATATATATATACAAAAATATCGATAAAAGAAAAAAAAATGAAATAAAAAAATAGGGGAAAAAGGAAGAATTTAGCAGGTGTGAATGAAAGGAAAAGGGTGGTTAGAAGAAGGGGAATAGTGAAAGGGAGAGTGTGGGTTCAATGTGAATGTGTGAGGTTTGGTCCTTTCCATGAGTTTCTTGAGGAAGATGAGGTGAAAGTGAGAGCCCTTTACTTTCTCCATTCACATGCCCTTAATTAGCAGCTTCAACCTTAATTAAATCAAAACCCATCATTTTCCAACTAATTAATTACACATCACAATTCTAAACACTCTCTAATCTCTTTAAAACTCTCATTCCTTCTTTTATTACATTTTCCATTGCCTTTCACAGTAATAAATAAATAAACAAAATATCAAAATCTAGGTATTGGTGTGGTACTTGCCACAACAACGTTGTACCAAGCTTGCATGCCCGTTCATCAAATGAGAAGACTCAATTTCAATACGTTGGTCAAGACCGAAGAGGTTAGTTTGGACTTTTGATCCAAACTATCCTTTTTCTGAAACTCAAATGAGTCAGAGCATGCACCCATTCATTAAAACAAGAACAGTCTTTCAAGGAGAAACCCTAGAGTGTGAGTTTTTCGTTCAAGTTTCACCATTTTCTTGATTGTAAAATTTGTAAACTCCATAAAATTAATTATATGCATGGGTTAATTTACCCATAAGAAGTGACTATTGATTTTCGACAAAAATTAGAGTTTCAATCTAACAGTGAATGGATAAAATTTAAGGCTAAGGCTTATAATTCACATAAAGAATCATGAAGGAGAACATTATACATTGTTCTATTCTCAAAGAATGTTGACATTGTGTTGCCAATCTCATGGATGAAGTAAGAATTTAATTAGAATATATAAAAACTTTGCTTAATTTAAAATTTTAGTTTTTTTGGTTGCGTTGTTATAAAGACGAGGATTGAATCTTTAATTTTTAATCACCGTGTAAAAAATAATTATATCAACAACAACGTCCATTTACATCCTTACTACAAAAGAACACGTACTTTTTCTTTTTTAAAAAGAAAATTCAAGATTTAAAATAAAAATTTCAAAATTTGAGACATTTCATTAAAACTTACCCCAAAACTCTAAATTTCAACCATGGTTTTATATATAACTTAACCTAAAATTTAAAACCAACCCAATAATGGATATATATTTTAGTCTGAAAAATCCAGCTTTTTTATATGGTCAACGCGTATTAATCTATAAGTTCCAAATAATCGGGCAGATGTGGTCCAAATCTAACTTCCAAATAATCGGCACCAACCAACCTTCTTTTGAATATTATTATTATAAATCAGAGATTAATCAAATTCTTAATTTTGTTTAGCCTTTTTAATGCTCACTTATATCTTAAACGACAGCGTTTTTGTCCCAACTGATAAATAAGTCCAAATTCAAGTCCCCAATTAGTTGCCCAAGCCCAAACGTTAGGATATGGATATTAAAAATATCTTCTTCGACAGCGATTTTAATAGCTTTAAAACCAATTATTTATAAAAACTTTCCCTATTTTATAATTCTTTATTTTTTTAAAAAAAAATAAAAAGTCTCTTTCATAATGTTTATCGTTGGTTGTGACTCGTTTTTATTTTCGTCAGTTTATTTGGTCAAACAAAAAAAGATCGGTCAACTCTAAGATTAAAGATATGATCCATAGCGAGCTGTTTATTGTGTGATTAATATGCGAATACCTACTCTTAAGTCTCTTTACCTAAATATCATAACATCTAATATACATATATCTTTTTATATTTTATTTTATTAGTTCGTATTATCTCTTTTTTTTTATTATAATAATGAGTCTATATTATAAATGATCTATTAGAAAGGACGATGTGGTAACTCCACTAAAATCATTTGACGATACGAACATGTAGTGGTAGATGAGTTGGCTCGCTTGACAGATAGGTTGATATCATTGTCGGTGGAGTAATGTTTACAAAATTTTCATAAAACTAAGAGATACACAGAATTATTATCTATGTGTTTCTAATTTTTTTAAATTCAATT
Source organism: Cucumis cinereus (assembly GCA_037974625.1). Taxonomy (NCBI): domain Eukaryota; kingdom Viridiplantae; phylum Streptophyta; class Magnoliopsida; order Cucurbitales; family Cucurbitaceae; genus Cucumis; species Cucumis cinereus. The sequence continues at coordinate 2,910,859 of JBBPDJ010000002.1, read as the reverse complement.
TTGTATAGATCATATTAATTAGTAATAGCATGAAGATTGAGTTGATAATATTTATTAAAATGAATAAATAAATATATTGCATTGAAAAACAAGTAAAGAGACAAAAGTATAATGTAAACAAAATACAACTTTTTATTTATTTATTTATTGGGTCTCCTCTATTGTTTAGGAGTGACATTGTGACACAACTTCTCCATAATAAAGCATAGTCTTTTAAACCAAATATAAATGTTAGTATATAATAATGTTTTAAGACATTATATTTGAAATAAAATATTAAAAATATTTGTGAATTTGATATAAATCAACTTGCTAAAATGTGTACTACATAAATAAATAATACATGTAAATTAGATTTGACAGATAAATTCAATAAAGAGATATAAATTAAAGTTGAAACATATGGTACCACTTTTAAAAAGATAAGGTAATATTTATTGGAAAATTAATATAAGAAACTTAATGCTATTTTAATACAAAGTATTTAATAGAAGATATTATTAAGTTGAAAAAAGTGGGACTAATAATACATCTTTGACATTTCAATTTCTTTACTTTCATAAAAAAAACAATTCTTCATTTTAAAGGATGACATAATACATAAATGTAAATTTCATTAATTAGTGATTTATTATTATTATAATAATTATTATTATTATTGGATTTACTTTACTTTAGACAAAAATAAGATGATACAAATGAAAAGGTTTTTCTTATGGCATTCCTTGTCATTACTTTCACATAAATAGAAATTGGACCTTCTTAGGTGACTAATTTCACATCATAAAGTTTTTTATTTTTTTTTATTTTATCTTTTTATTTAAGAAGACAAATCTAATATAGCATTAGAAAAATTAAAGGGGGTGATATTTAAATTTACAAAATAAGAAAGGAGCATTTTCAAGTATAGAAAAATGAATTAAAATATTTATAAGATATAACAAAATTTCATATTCTGTCAACGATAAACACTGATTGTCTACCATTGATAGAATCTGAAAATTTTGTTATCTATTTGTAAAGATTTTTAGGAGTTTTGTTATTTACAATAATTTTTTCTAAAAGAAAATATCAATACATGATTACTTACCGAAAAATCTAAAAAGAATTAAATTTGAAATAAATCTAGATCCAATTACTTATTGTTGTTCAAGATTTTGTAGTTCAAACATCGAATGTAGATTAAATTTTTTATTCTTATTCACGTTGAGAAAACAAAAGGACCTCACATTATATATTTATAAAATTATTCTCTTATTCTCTATTCGTTTTTTTTAGCTGGAACAGTAAACTGAAAAGAAATCATTTTGAAGAGGGGCATGTTAATTAAATTTTAAAAAGGTTGAAAAAACCACTCTTAAAGTATGGTGGTAGTAATTACAATTACACCCTCAAACTTCCTCAAGTCTTTAAATTGATTTTTATCGTTTGGAGATTCAATATTTACATTAAATTTAAACAACGGTTACAATATATATATATATATATATATATATATATATAAGTTTGTATATCCCATTTAACAACCCATATAATTGCAATCATTGTCCTACTTTAATTGATAATTATAATTTTAAAAGAAAATTTATATCCATGTTTTTCGAATTTCAAAAATAATTGTATGTCCACATCTTTTAGGTATGTCATGTAAAAGATTGTTGTCTTGAATTGACTAATAATAGGTTCGCATTGATCATTGGTGCATTTTTTTAATAAAATAAAAAAGAAAAAAGAGATTAATTTACATAGATAAAAGCACTTTCTAATCCCTCAATCAAATTAAATCTCATTTTCATTAATACTTGCTTTTGGCTTTTTACTTGAGACAAAATTAAAATATTAAATTTGTACAAATGCATGAATCTTTATTTAATTATTTATTTTTACAAACGTTATTCACACTTCTTTGTTACTATATGCCTAGTCATTAAGCTTCACATTAATGATAAGAGATCTTCTTAATGACCCAACTTCCACGTAAAATCCTCTCTTAATTTCCCTAATATATATTGTCTCAATCGAGTTTTGTATCAAACTTTGATTTATTCTCAATTAAATTCTTCATTTGATCTTCATAATCTATCATCAAATCTTCTTAATCTCTTATTTCATATCATAAAACTTCTTCTACCATTTTCATTGTATATTACATAAAATAAACACATCAAATGAATCTTGTATGATAGGGAACACAAAAATAAATAAGAAATGAAAAGAAAAAGGTATATAAGAAAGGAATGTTATTAATTAAGAATGCTAGTTAAATAATAGATCAACCGTCAAAGTGAACTTAGCTCAATGATAATTAGTATTGACTTTGTTCCTAAAGATTCAAGGTTTGATCACCATCCTCATAGTTGTTGTTCTAAAAACGAGATAGATAATTTCTTGAAAATCAGAAGTTTGATCTCCATCTTCGTAGTTGTTGTACTAGAAAAGAGACAGATGATTTCAAAGTGATCGAGTATAGAGATTTGAGAGTGAAATATTGATATTGTATACTTAGGGTTAAAAAAGTTGTGGCATAGATTTGTTTATTTATTGATTCTCACCTACACCTAGCTCTCTCCCATGATCATCATTTGTTTCTTTATTAAAAAAAAAAAAGTAAATAATAAATAATAATTCTATGGTGCTATGAGATATTTAGTCTTGGTTAGATTTCCTTTTGAATCAAATCATACATATTATAGACCAAATTCTTTGAATTATGTGCCTTTTTTTTCCCTTTTAATATATCATAGTGTGACATATAGAGAAATGACTTTCTTTTATTGTCAAATAGGTTTCACTTTTATAGGCAGCTCCAACATTTTCTCATCCAAAAATGACACTACATTAGCTCAACTTTCTTCTAATTACAACCTTAGACTTTAAGAATTTTAATGTAAAAATTAAAATTGTTACCAAAATTAACTTTATTTTTGTTACAATTTCAAATATAGCTAGCTTATATTAGTAAAACAAAAAATGTATAATATTGGCAAATACGTATTAGGTTAAACAATTAGCTTTGATACTCCATTTCGAGAAAATCCACCTCACACTTCCTCTATTTTAAAACATATTTTCAAATTATTGTGTGATAAAAAGAAAATTCTAGAAATATTAGCTTCCATAATTTTGTTTAAATAGGGTGGGAAATATTTGCAAATATAATAAACTTATCAATTAATGTTCTATCCGTGTCTATCACTAATATATAGATTCTACAACTTAGCTATATTTTATAAATATTTTGATTTATTTTGCTATATTTGAAATAAAACCCTTTAAAATTGTTGCAAGAATTTATAATAATAATAATAATAAGTACTCTTATATTGTTGGTCATAGATGATAGGGGTGTTCTTCTTCCCGCGCATTCCTTTTCTTCTAAAATTATGCAATGAAAATCAAACCATCAACTTTTAAGAGATCATATATTTGTGTCTTTATTGATGAGAATAAACTAGAATTAAGTTGCAATTTCTTGAATTATTGACCTTTCACATTCTACCTAATTATTTGTCATTTTTAAAGATATACAACAAAATGTGAGGTACTAAAATTTAAATTGATTCCATTGAAAGAAGTATATGATAAAATTATTATAAGCTATTTATGTTCATGTTATGACATATTCCACCCTTGTTTAAGTTCTTTTAGGTCGTTTGTTTGTAGCCTTATCATTACCCTTAAGAAACGGTCATCCATCCTTTTAAATCCTTAGGGATTAAAATGCAATTTGCAAAAAAGAGAATAAAAAAATAAAAAGAAAAGAAAATTGACCTTTTTAGTCCTCCCTTTTTCAACATTTAAAAGTGTTTTGTATCTATTTTTTTTTTTTTTTTGTTTTCAAATTTTTAAAAATAGGTTTGAAAGGTTCACTACTAATTCATTAATTATTTTAGAAATTAACATGACATTTTAAATTTAAATAATAGTTACATAATAACTAAAGAGAGAAGAGAGAAAAATCTAATTTTTTAGAAAAATTATGAAAATATTTAAAATTTTAAATTCTGTCACTGATGGATACTGATGGACTTCTCTCCATGTTTATCAGTCGATAAAATCTAGAATTTTGTTATACTTTGTAAACATTTTAATTCATTATGCTATATTAAAAAACGTTCTCTTTTTTCAATTATTGATAATTTAAAAATAAAATGCACCTATCATTGAAAACTCGAGACACAGGAAAACAATAACAATATAAGAAAGTGGGTATTGGTTAAGTTTAGGGTTTGGTAAAAAAGAGAAAGCATATTGGGAAGGACGGTGTGGTGGGTCAATAAAAGGAAATTTTGACTTGCTTTTAAACCCCAATTTATTGACTTGAATGGAAAAAGAAAGAATTAGACTTTTTTTTCCCCTCTTTTTTTTCTTTTTTTTTTTGAACAAAAAAAGAAAAAAAAATAGAAAAAAAAAAGAAAAAGAAAAAGAAATGGATTTTCTCCAAACCAAATCCCCCAATTTTAAAATTATATTCTTTGAGGTTCTCTTGACTCCTAATTTGGATTCCAATTTATGATCCCTCAAGTTGTGCAAATTTTATACTAATAGAACTTTCCACACATTATCTTTTTCTTCCAACAATAATATATTTATTTTAATTTTTATTAATTTATTCAACCCATTTACCTTTCAATTTCTTCCATCTCTTTCACATCCTAATTATCAAAATTCAATTTTAATCCCATATGGGGTTGTGTGTAAAACGAATAATTTATTAAAAGAATAAATCCCTATGTCAAACTGCTTCTATGTTCTATCCAAAGTGTTGCAAGGGGACGAATTTGAATAAGAATCTTCAAAATTATATCACATAAAATTCAATCAAACCATTTTATTCGTTTTTTAGTTAAAAGTATTTGGAATACACAAAATTCCAAACCCTTTTACTGATTCTTTGTACCAACTAGACTATATATTTAGGTCCTTCAACACAATTAATACCAACTCAATTATATCTGTAATTATTAATTCATTAATTAATTCTTTACCCCCTGAAAAGTCACTTTGATTCAAAGGAATCCGTCGTTAAATAAGTATTATTGTCATTGCACACCAATTTATTGAATTGTGTGCATATACAAAGAAGAGACGTACAAATAATTATATAAAAGTACACATTACGTTGTGATGTTTGTCTAACATGTTTCGTGCTAAGTTGTTGGAGATTAGAGAATAATCAAGTTCTTATCAAGAGGTTAAAATAATGTTATGTTGTCTCTAGTCTCTCTTTTTTTTGAATGGTTGGACGCATTAAATGTTAATAAACGATTGCACCATATTATATAGTGAACGCCAAACGATTATATTAAATAAATTCAACAACTAATAAACACAAAAATAGTTAACGACACTCGTATTAGAGAGTCTAATGAAAACCATTCATCCTTAAAAAGAGTGTTTTTGAAAAAAAAAATATTAAAAAATAGAAATTTTGTCTATATACAAAATGATTACATAATTAAAATAGAGATGGGATGTGTGAAAATATTAATTTAATAATTAGTGTGCAATTGAAACCAATGGAGTGTTACCATAAATTGTGGCACAGAAGGTATTGAGAGAAAGGTGCATAACTTTTGGGAAAATGCCTAAAATAATAATGTAATGAAGCATAACCCACAAGATGGGGTGTGAGTGGGCATAATTATAAACTAACTTTACATTTAAAAGTATAAATATTGGAGGGTTTTGAGTGATACTTATATAGATGTAGTTGGATTATATCCCATCTCCATGTATCTCTTTTTAATTAATTAATTCTTAAATTAGTACTAATCAATATTAGAATTTCAATATTATCTTAGATAATCGATTGACCTAAAAGTTTCTCAAATGACAATTTACAATTGAACTGCATGTAGATATGTGCTATTCGAAATGCATTCATCTTCATCGATCACAAAAGACAAAAATAACAAAAACTTTACGAAAACATAGAAGTAGACGTTGTTTGAAATAGATATCCAAATATTTTGAGGGGTTTTTGGGTTTAGGTGATGTGGGTCAAACAAAGAAATTTTGTTATTTTGTTTATTTGAGTGGAGGGATTTGATGCTTCTATATCTACCTGTTTCTGTCTTCCTTCTTTTATGCCAAACCCAAGTTAACCCCCCTTTTTTTTTAAACACACAACACAGAAGAATCCCAACTTAAGTTTGTATTTATGGGGGGGGGGGGGGGGGGGGGGGGGGGGGGGGGGGGGGGGGGGGGGGGGGGGGGGGGGGGGGGGGGGGGG
>JBBPDJ010000002.1:2815466-2904524 GCA_037974625.1 Cucumis cinereus | reverse complement strand
GTGGACCCCCCTTTTTTTTTAAACAAAAAACACAAAAAAATCCCAACTTAAGGTTCTCTTCCCCCCCCCCCCCCCCCCCCCTCCCTACCCCCATGTGCATCTCTCTCTCTCTCTCTATAAGAGTGCCTAATAGAGAATTTTTATATATTATTCTTTGTGGCAAAATGAAGTGGTTTAATTAATTAATTTGTGCAGAAATGGAAGTCATTTTCTCTACACATTTCTCTTCTCTCTGATCTCTTTTTTCTTATAATTTTCTTTTTATTTTTTTTTTGTCTCAATCTTCCCTCGTCCCTCCCTATAAACTCTTTAAATCTCCCACTCCACTTTTCCCCTCTTACACAAACCAAAACCCCTCATCACAAAACCGCTTCTAAACCAATAATATGGTACTCTCCTCTCTCTCTCTCTCTCTCTCTCATCTTCTATATCTATTCAAATTTTCATTCATCATTTTTTTTTTGGTGGGGTTAGGAAATTGGTGATGATCATGATCAAATTAATAGATGGGAAGGATATGTAGATTGGAGAAAGAAACCAGCTTTGAGAGGTCGCCATGGAGGAATCATTGCAGCATCTTTTGATTTGGGTATGATGATATTATGAATTGTTGTCAGTACATACATACAATACAATACGCTACGCTTACGTTGATGGGTTTGAATAGTTAATTAATTAATTATGTATGTATGTATGTATGTATGTATATGTATGTAGTTGTGGAAGTATTGGAGAATTTGGCGTTTTTAGCAAATGCAAGCAACTTGGTGATGTACTTATCGCATTACATGCACTTTTCACCATCAAAATCAGCAAACAATGTCACAGATTTCATGGGAACAGCCTTCCTTCTTGCCCTTCTTGGTGGTTTCCTTTCTGATGCCTTTTTCACTTCTTATCATATCTACCTCATTAGTGCTGCCATTCAATTACTTGTAAGTTTTTTTCTTTTCTTCTCTTTTTTTTTAATATTATTTAACCAAGAATTATATATATGTGTGTGTGTTGTTTAATTATATTGGAAAATTAATTAAAATAAAAAGGGGGGGGGGGGGGGGGATTTGAATTGGAGAGGAGGTGGGATGATCACGAGCTAACTGTTGAATGCCCCCCATGGTTGTAAAGAGAAAGCAAAGGAGAACTTTAAAGAATTAAAATGCTTTTTCATTTCGTCCGTCCTTTAGTCGGTTTAGATTTTGTTTGATTTTTAGGTTTTAAAATGTTACGTATTTAGTCTTTTAAATTTAAAATTTATTTTCATTTTTATATTCGTGTTTTAAAATTTTATAATTTTTTACTTTTAATCAATGTTTAATAAATAATTAAAAAATAATTAAAAAGTAAAATTTTAAATTTCATTTTAACCGTGTTGCAAAACTATGATACTTAATTTAAATTAATTAACAAGCATTAGTATATATTAAAAATAAAAATTAAATGTTTAATAAAAGAATTCAAATAATTATTAAAATCCAAAACACAAGTTTCAAAAACTAAATCCTAACCTTTTATAACATTAAAAAAGAAAACTAAACTCAAAATTAATCAAATGTGTAACGTAACCTCTCAAATTTGAGAAACTAAATGAGAATTAGATTCAAAATTTAAAAACAAAAAGTATACTTTTCAATCAAAACGAACATAACTCACTAGTCATACGAGTGTGTTAATAATCACAATATGAAACGTCCTACCCAACTATACTATAAAAAGAAAGTGTATTTTTCTAAAACTTTATTAGATTAGAAGGCGTGGGGACCCACTAAAACGGTGGAAGATCATGATCATGCAAAGTGTGTGCGTGCGTGGTACTGGAGTATTTCCCCCAAAATAAAATATAATATTTAAATATATTATATTACCATGCAAAAGCCAAAAATAAAAAATCTTGTTTTACCTTCTTATTGTGTTTACTCAAGTCTTGTCCCTATTCGTACGCTATTGGTCCTTAACCCGACGGGGTTTTCTCCAATCACAGAGTGCCACGGCGATGACACTTCTGTTTTGTATCAGGACACGTGTCTTTAAGTCTCGTCCACATCATACTCTGAAATTTATTAACACACAATTTTCTTTTTCTGTACAGTTGTCCATTTATGGTCTTTGTCTAAGATTTGTTGCCCACATCCAAATATCAAATGTCCTCCTATTCATCTCTTGTGGCCCTTGTATATTGCCCTAGCTGGTATACCTTTGATTCTTTATTAATGCCATGACCAACTATCTCCGCCTCATTCTTACCCGAGTTAGTAGTTCAACAGTAATTGATATATACTTCTTTCGAAGTTTAACGTTTAGATCTCAAGACACATTCGTTGGTCAAGTACACTTGAATGAAATAGAAATATACTTCATTGGGTGATTTAGCTTTCATTTGGTTTTTGAATTTCTTTTTATTATTTTAAAATTAATTATAATGGTGACGTGTAGGGTATGTTGTTTTTTACATTTTTATTTATTTAAAAAAAATAGGGATATGTTGAAAACTTGATTATTTAAAAGATAGGTATGACGTTGTGGATTAATTTATCATTATTGAAATATGATTAAATAATTTGGGTGAATTGACTCAACCATACTCTATGATAAGGAATCCTTTGAAGACTTTTTAAAAATGTATGAATATTTTAAACTAAGTGCTTATCTCAATTGCATTAGGATACAAACTCAAATTTGAATTTAAAAAAACAACAACATTGGATTTATGGATGGACATCATGATGATTCTTTGTTGAATCATATAAAGTTCACTACCTTTCAAATCATTTGTTTTGTTAATTATTATAATTAAAGTTATGTACACCTAGGTTAATTAATATTCAAATAAATGCTAAAAATTAACTTTAAAATATATTATTAGACCTTCAAACTTACCTGATTAAAAATTTACTAGTCTAAATTTGAGGGTGTAAATGTAACTACCATTATATTTTAGGAGTAATTTTCTCTCAAGTCCTTGTCAATTGATATGAGACTTATGGGTAAGGATTGAGGGTATGAAAAAGAAATACGATAAACATGAGGGAATGGAGATTTGAATAGAGGGATTTTAAGGGAGTAAAGTTATAATTAAATGAATTAGTTATTATATGGTATAGAAATGAAGAGAGAAAAGGAAGCATCTTTAAAAAACGCGACATTACATGGTCAAAACGACATAAAAATTAAAATTTGAAAGAAAAAGAAAAAAGATGTCCGTATAAACAGGTAAGCGGCAACCAATAAGGTGAGAGGAAAATGTAACACGTGGCAGTAAGAATGTACACGTAAGTGTGAGTGCATATTTTATGATGAGAGAATATGATTGTTTAGTAGTGACACCTGGCATATTGCATTAACTACTTACTACTCACTACTCACTACTCACTATCCTATCATTTCAAATTATTTATTCTCATATTCGGTTACCCCTTTTATTGGGTCGGGTTTCTACTTCTAATGGCCCTACTCAATCATCCACAACTTACCTTATCAATTACTTTATTATAATTTTTGCTACTTAGCTTTTACTACGCCTTTTGGATTAATAATGCTCCATTTTGTTTGTCTTTTTGTTTTTAAACTATTCATTTTCTTTTCTTTTCTTTTTGAAATTTTGTTGAAAAATGATGAATTTTTGTGGGAATGTTGTATGATATGGTATGGTATGGTAAGGTAAGGTTAGAAGTAATTAATATTGTAACTTTTGAGAGAATATGAACGTTTTAAATAAATGATGAGGAGTTGAATTGAATTGTATGAGTTTTGAGCATTTCTTTTTAATTTAATTTAAATTTTTAAGATAAAGGAGTAGATTCGTGAGAGTTTGTTTTTAGTGTGGGATTCTTAAATTTTATGGGCTAAACAAAGTGTGAAATTCACAACTTCCCTTCTCTGAATTCCTTAGGTTGACACTCTTGATGGTAGAGTATTTGACATAAGAAGTTGGATTTGTGGGAGTGAAGTTAAGATTTTTATTCCTTATTTGGTCGGTCTGAAATTGTGTGCGTAGTATCTATAGTTTAAGTTCATAACTCTCAAACCTTTGGCGCTTTGATCAGTTGAACATTATCAAAGTTAAATTTATCAAACCATTGTCCTCTTATAAAATGTGTATTATAATTGATTGAGTAGATGATAATAGTAATAAGCTCTAACTTGTCACACAGCTCTACTTTTCTTATCCTTGGCTCAGTCACTTCTTTGCTTCTTCTTTTTTCATAGTTTCTTGTACAATATGCAAAATCTAAAGCCAAGCATTTGAGCAGGGGTTGGCAATATTGTTGATACAAGCCAAGATGCCATCACTGATGCCTCCTCCATGTGATCGCCAAGCAAATCACAACGCTGTGTGCGAGGAAGCGAGCGGTGGCAAAGCAGCAATGCTGTTCGCGGGGCTATATCTGGTGGCATTAGGGGTTGGTGGCATAAAGGGGTCGCTGCCATCACATGGGGCGGAGCAGTTTGATGACAGTACCCCACAGGGCAGGAAAAGAAGATCCACATTCTTCAACTACTTCGTCTTTTGCCTCTCATGTGGTGGCCTAATTGCAGTGACATTGGTGGTGTGGGTTGAAGACAACAAAGGGTGGGAGTGGGGCTTTGGAATTGCAATGCTCAGCATATTTTTGTCCATCATTGTCTTCTTTGCAGGCTCCCCTCTATACCGTAATAAAATACCTGATGGAAGTCCATTCACAACAATTAGCAAGGTATATAGAAGTATAATTGACCATAGAAATGAAGTTCAAGATATTAAGAGTGGGGAAAAGTTAACTGAAACAACCTTTTTGTTTTTTAACTGAGCAGGTTTTAGTTGCTGCAACGTTTGGTTGCTGCATCAGCACGAACTCACGAAACTCGATAGCGAGTATGGCAATGAGCCCGGCTCTTGATGACAAGGAAGCTAAACAGAATGCAAAAGAAAGAGATGCAACAGCTCACACGGTTGACGAACCGTCAGAGAGTCTAAAGTTTCTAAATAATGCAGTTCTGAACAAGCCATTCCATTCAGCATTAGAATGTACAGTTAAAGAAGTTGAAGAGGTCAAGATTGTTCTGAGAATTCTACCTATATTTGCTTGTACCATCATCCTCAACTGTTGTGTGGCTCAGCTCTCCACATTTTCGGTTGAACAAGCATCAACAATGGACACCAAAATAGGTTCCTTTAAAGTTCCACCTGCATCTCTCCCCATTTTCCCTATACTCTTCATCATGTTCCTCGCCCCGATATACGATCACTTAATCATCCCATTTTCTCGAAGAATAACTAAAACCGAAACAGGAATCACTCATCTTCAGAGGATAGGAGTTGGGTTACTTTTCTCTATTGGAGCCATGGCAGTTGCAGCAGCTGTGGAGACTAAGCGTAAGAGAGTAGCCACTGAAAACGGTTTACTGGACTCCACTCAACCGTTACCCATCACATTCCTTTGGATTGCCATCCAGTACTTGTTTCTCGGATCAGCAGATCTTTTCTCCTTGGCTGGATCATTAGAATTTTTCTTCACAGAAGCACCTGCAAGCATGAGATCCTTGGCTACATCTCTCTCCTGGGCTTCTCTGGCTATGGGTTACTACCTTAGTTCAGTTATCGTATCAATAGTCAACAATGTCACAGATAACTCTGACCACCAACCATGGCTATCCGGAAGAAACATAAACCATTATCACCTTGAGAGATTCTACTGGTTGATGTGTGTGCTCAGTGGATTAAACTTTGTGCACTACCTATTTTGGGCCATGCAGTACAAGTACAGACCAAAATCACAACAATAGGTGAAACAACCACAGAGACACAAATATATATATGATGCAATAATACTTACACGGTTCCACACATTTATTCAAACAAATTGAAATTCTCACCCCCATCCAGAGGAGAACAGAAACTTGACAAGCACTGCAAATGCTCTCATCATCTTTCAGCTGGCATGGGATAGAATGGGAAGTTAAATTCTTCCTCTTGGCAGAGCAGGTAGATGTGGTAACTTGCATATGAAATGTCTCATATCAGTGAATTTCTGTGATGCAAAGCATCTTTTTATCAATCTCTTGTGTTTGGTTTCAAGTAATTCAATCTTCTTATGCCATGTCATTTACATATCAGAATTGATGGCTACTAAATAACAGGGGGATGAGTGAATACAGCATAACACACTGGAGGGGCTCATTATGTAACTATTCTATGTATGAAGTCAGATGAACAACAATAACAAAATGGTAATTTTAATCATAACCCATGAGGCTGCAATAATCTTAAGCAAGAAAATTTGCAATCTAGGGAGGGGAAGAGAGGGATCAACAAGTTATTGAAAAGTGACTTTCATGCCATGTCGTATTATCCAATGATTCAATACAAGGATTTGTCTGAAAGCTCACAGTCTACACCTTCAAGACACCTCAAATCACTTTTTGGTATCATTTGAATTAGAAAAACCTATGAACCAAAATTCGGTTAGGTTCACAAGGACCTAACTGAAATTTGATGCTTCTAAATGTACCTCCATTCACACACGTCATGCATAGGACTTGCATAACTTTGAGGCGATGTCAGTGCGTCTAGCTCTTTGGCTTTGTTGGTTTAAGACCTTTGGTGTTTCTTTGCATTGGAATGGCGATAATTGCTATTCTTGAGGAGGTAATCCTGAGTCCGTACGTTTGGGAGAAAAATGATTTGTTATGTCGTTATGTTCTTTCATTTCTCTAGATCAAAGTTCAGTTTCTTAAGAAACAAAAAATAACAATAAGAGTAATTATAATAGATAGAAATTTTAGGGATAACAATTAGGCCCTAACAATTAATTATATAGCAGCAGTTTTAGAAATATTGCAAATATAATTGAAGTTGCAAATATAGCACGACAGATTTTGCTATATTTGAATTTTTTTTTCAAATTTTGCTATATATGAATATTTTGAATCTAATTGCTATATTTGCAACTATCCCTAACAATAACCTAACCAAACTCAACTCATGAACAACAAATAAATAATATTCAATTTTAATCAGTTTGCGAATAAACAGCAAATCTAATGTTCATCTAGCAAGTTTAATCAAAAGACAGGTAAACCATTTGGACAACAAAGTATGTACAAGTATTTGCAAGCACAGTTTCATTACATTCCCTCATACTAATAAGTTAAATTATAAACACAACCACTAACATACTCTAAATAATAATACCAGCCCAGATGTCGAACCCGATACTGATTCTAACCACATAAATAAAAAGAATGCGAACCATTGTTTCAACTTAAATTGAAGCACTTCCCATTCCATATATTAGAAAAATGTGAACTTTACAATAATGTTTACGAACATCTACTGACTTATCTTATATACCTATTCAGAAGATGTAATTACAGAGAAAATTTAGTATTAATATTCAAAACGTGGAAACGGGGCTAACCCTGTGAACAACCAACAGTCATCGACAAGCTCCTCACGGCCACCTTGACTGCACCCACAGTGCTAAGTTGCTTCATCTTAGGATTCAACCCATGTTCATCCTGCTTTTTATCATCTTCATCCATCTGGACACCCACAAAATATGCTACCTGCAAACAATGCCTTTTGTTTAGTAAGAAAAGAGCAACAACTTTCTTTGTGGATTCAGCTGTCAAATGTCAAAAAGTAATAATGATGGATAATGGGTATTACTACACTTCTTGTCATACACATTGATTTAATAATAGGGTAAGGAAACATTAGTGAAAGCATGTTTTGATAACTATTCTTGAGACTAAAGGGCAGAACTATTAATGGGAGTGACTTATATAAAAATGCTGTCTTTGCCTCTATTCTTAAGCTAAAATACATAAGAGTTTTTTAAACTCTTGTGTTGACTTGAACACTTATCCATTATCCCTGTTCCACTTTCCAAATGGGAATTTATCCGGTTATCTCATACCAAACAAAATTTCCGATTCAATTAAAAAACATGGGAATGGCAAAACTAGAGAATCCCAATATTTCAATCAATCTAGTCAACTAAAGAAACCAACAATACCTTGCCAGAAGCATTACGAACAGGTGATATGTGGAGATCATTCCAAAATGAGCTATTATTTTTCCTGTGATAAGAGCAGTTAGAAGTTTTCTTTCATTCTGAAGACTACAAACTACGCATCGTATTAAATGTTGTAGATAATATCAACCTGTAATTTAAAATCCGTACAGTGCAAGCTTGTTCAGATTGAAGACTTTCCTTTATCTGGTAAAGAAAATGAGATTCATAACAATTATTTCTAAAAGCTCCTCCAAACCTCAAATTAATTCGTCAAATATGAGTATGAAAAATGCTTATTGAACCAGAAAATGACTACCTTAAGAAGGGTTGAAGAATCCGTGTCGATTCCACTTAAGAATCTACAGTTGCGCCCAAGCACTTCACATCTAGTATAACCTATAGCCAAGACAATTGCAATGTATTGTTAAATCAGAATCTTTTGTTATCAAAATCTCAAGCACTATACAGTTGCATCAATTTTTGGCACCTGTTAATTTCAAAAACTCGTCACTCGCATAAACTATAGGCATGTCTGGTAAGTTTGGATTCGTTCTACAAAACAGCACAGACATGGCATGAAACCAAAAGTGAACAGGATAAAGTATTCGCCCATAAAGCGTCAGATTTAAGCATAGACAGAGGTAATAGTATGGAAAAATAAGTAATAACTCACAATACAAAGCTCTGTTTAATTCTATTAAGAGATGTATTCAAGGATGAACAAAGAATGCCCACCCTAGGCAAGCTGCATCTCCTTTCGCACACCAATCTGCCAGTTACCTCACTGTGATGAGTTAGGACAAATAAGATGTTACTAATAGCAATTGCAGCTCTTTGCTTCTCATCATCACATGCTTCACATGGTTCTTCAATCTCTACTCCTATGAGATATCCACTCAGTAGAAACTCAATGACCAAATATTATAACCAAAGATGAAAACAAAAACAAAATAACAATTAGAGAAAAGTGACTAAAGCTCTGAACGAACAATGGTAACAGACCATAAAATTGTACTTTTGCCTCAAAATGAATACGGAATCTGTGTTAAAAAAAAATATTAAAGAACTACTCAATGACAAAAAACGAGAAAGAGAAGAACGGAAATTAATGAGAGAAATAGATGGAAGTTTCAAGTAGTACTTCAAAAAACATTGGCTCAAGTTAGCTCCCAAATCTCAACACAAGCAAACAGTAACTGGTTTGATGCATAATGTAGAAAGTAGAAGCATACCTCTACTATCAGAATCCGGTTGTGAATCTCTATTCAAAATACAATCTAGTTCCGAGATAGAATCAGATATTAACTCCCGGCGACAGGACCCTAAAAAACTTTTGCAGGCTCTAAATTCATTCTCGTATGAAACGCCTTGAATTCTTACGAACCCACACCTAGCTTTCCTTGAATTCTTCAAAATTGGCACCTGAACACCCACAAAATGAATGATTTGTCCATCCTCCTTGCTGAAAACAGGGGTCATTTGGAAAAAGACCCAGAAGGGTGTCCCATCTTTGCGATAATTTAGTAAATTAACTTGAATCTCCTTCTCTTCACGAACTGCCTCACGAATAAGCATTACTGAGCTCCGACTAGTTTCTGGGCCCTGAAACATTCTCCCATTTTTGCCAATCACCTCTTCTTTGGCATATCCAGTCATCTTCAAGAATCCAGGGCTGACGAACACTATTGGGTGACCCGTTATACTGGGATCAGTTATTGTAAAATTATCCGACAATTCGTTAAGAGCTTCACGAACCCATAGCGAATAACGACTGTTAAGGGATTGTTCAATCAAACCTAGTGGCAATTCCATCCTCCTGGTTCTTCAATTTTTTGGACAGAATCTCGTTTCTTACTCAATATTCGGATTAGTCCCAATCCCATGTGTCACTCAAATCGCGGTTTCAGTCCGTCGAAGAAACTTTGAACTACAATATATAAAATCAAGGAGGAAACAAACAAAAACCCTACAATGAATCCTTATCAAGGAATCGGAAGGGCTCCTCACTGAGAGAGTACACTTGGTAACTACGAGTGTTTCACCATATTACTTACATAAAAATGAAAAATATCGCGTAGATTGTGATCAACAAAATTTCATCGCAATCGCAACTACCCATATTTCCATGCGGTGAGAAAATCGAAATGAAACTTATTCAGAAATCAAAATGACCCCATCACGCCTTCGTGATTGAAAAATGAAAACGAAAGGAGAACGAAAGCTGATCACAAAGTCGCGGCACGATATTTCTGGTTGATATTACCCAAGACCCCCTCTTTTGGCCACAAAAGATTTAAAAAAGGAAAAAAAATGATTACCCCAATTGATGAAAACTTGTGATTGTACGAAAGAGAATACAATAATGTAAAATCACGAAGATAGGGGTGTAATTTCGTTGGTGGGTTGCAGCAGATTCACCGAAAAACAGAGGAACTATGGAGGGTCCGGCGATGGGCAGTCCTAATCAACAATCATTATGAAGAATGACCACGTAGATGAGGAAAGATGGATTTCTTTTTCTCTTTTTATCTGTAATATGAAATCATTTGTTCCTCAACATAAAGATGAGAACAGGAGGGAAGCAAACGAGGGAGCCGACGGTGGACGAAATATGGTTCTTATCCATATCCTCGTCACATTGTCCTGTATGACGTCTATGAGATTTTGATTTTGAAATAGATTTTTTTGGTTGAAATTTGGAGAAAAAACCATCGACGTTACCCATTCTGTTGCGTTGATTACAATCCTAATTGATAATTATATCAAATATTGTAATCAAAACCAAAACAAAAACAAATTTTAAGCAACTGATTTTGAAACAACAGAACCCCATGAATGAAACCTTAGCATTGTTTTGAACAAAAAAACATCTTTCGTAGTTCATTCAAATACTTCTTTTGACTAGTTAAAAGCATCTAGCTTTAATATCGATTATAATGTTCGGTAAAAAAGAGATCAAGTTGTTACCGCTCCCATCAAATTTTGAACAAAAGCATCTAACCCCACGGAATAACAAGATTGATGCATCTTAATTGATTTTATATGAGTGATGGAGGGACATGCTGCTGTGAAAAGTAGACAACGAAGTTGTTAGTGGTTGTGCTAGAGTTGTGGCAACCTAATGTAAAAGAGGCCACTGAAGCAAAACTGGTATGTTGATTAATGTTGGGATTCTAGAAAAACAAGATTATTGTACCATTTCCATGATGTTGTCATAAAAGAGGGTAACAATTTTTTGATATGTTGAGATTAAATTAGAAAATTAGTTCTTAAATGTTAAGTTTTGTATATATTTCGTTCTTAAAATCTTCGAATGTTAATATATATACTCTATTTAGAACTTTCGGATTTTGAGAATTTCAATTTACAAGGAATTTCAAATGAATCCCGTGAATTCTCATAATTCTCACATCCCGTGGTAGAACTCAAACTAAATAATAATTTTTTTGAAAAATCTACCTCAACTTTATGGTGGTAAAATGTTTACTTTATATACATATTTATTTCCTTTGTGAGAAAAAAAAAAAGAAATGGCAGGGGCAAAATGGGTAACTAAGAAATTAGTCCAATTTATTGAGCCTAAAGAAATTCCGTACAAGTAAAGCCCAGCCCATAATAAATGGCCCATTGAGAAATTATGTCAGGCCCGGCCACCGGTTTCTTATGTCCGGTGCTCCGCCACCACTGGATCTATCCTCCACTTCGCTAACAGAGCTTCTCCGGCTCGATCGCCGATCAGGTAGACCAAAGAACCGTTTGTTTTCACCGAGTTATCTTTTATATTCTCAATTTCTTTGCCCTACATGCTTAACGATTGACAAATGGCATCATCGATCAGTTTCAATTTCAAACTACAAGTTTACCGGTCGCATCTTGATTTTGCAGTTACTCTGTAGATGCGACAATGAATTTTCTACTCAGATCTACTCATACTGTGCCTCCAGAGCGGCCATCTATTCAAGAAACTCCTCCTCCAGCTGCCTATTACGCACCAAAGCCAGCGGTAACTTTGGAAGGTCTGATTTCTGAAGATCCATTTCCACAATATTCTGTTGTTGATGATGATAATGACGAGGAGGCTGATGCATCCGGCGGTGAAAATGGAAGTATTGCTGGTCATAGGGAGAAAAGCGGCCGTGCTAGTGTAGTGAAGCACTCTGACGTTTCAGAGGAAGAAGGGTGGATTACCATTCCATGCAGTGCGTTCTTGTTATATCAATCAGTTCATTAATGTCTGAATTTGATTTTCGGTTACTGTGTCATCGTGCATGAATCGATGCTTAACATAACAGTTTGTTTGCATAAGATGGTGATCATAACACACCGTATAGAGTGTATGCACTGTGATTTTTATTGAAAGAAGATACATATGACATTCTATGATAGTCGACTCGAGACTTTAGCATCCGTTTCAATTCAAGACGTCTAGTTTATCTGTCTGCATTTACTTTTTCTATCATCACTTCTTCTTCTTCCTCTTCTTTATCACGACGAATCATTGTATTGGCTATCCACATAAGTCCGGTTAATTGTTTTTTGAAGCTGAGTGTGAACTTTCAAAGTTGAAATTTTTAGTTCTCTAAACTGAATGCGACACTTCATGAACTAAAATATCAACTCCCCGTCGTTCTGTTTGAAGTTTGAAGTTTCTTAGATAGAGCTAGCTTGGGAATTTTATAGCATAAAGTCTTGCGGTTCCTATCTTACGTCTATAGTATAAAGATTTTTTTTAATATCCTTTAGTGTTTTAAGTTTGTAAGATTGTTTACAGTCATATTACGAGGATCATTACTTAGTAAAGCTTTCGTTTGATGTGAAATTCTTCATTCAAGAAGAGACACCTGAAATTCTTTCATGTATGGTTAGAGGTTATGGTTAGAGGTTCTGACTCCCGAGTAGTAGAATGCTTAACATCGCTATATTGTTTTATGTGATAGAATCGTGCTCCTTTTTCGCTTCTGTTTCACGAAGGAAATCTAATACTTAATATTCTTTTCTAGAGGGTCTTCCTTCTGATTGGAAAAATGCATCAGATATACATTCATTATGCAGGATGGATCGATCTTTTGTTTTCCCAGGTACATATACTTTCTCCATGTCTTGTTTATTTTGTTTTTAATACACGTGCATCAACAGATGAGAGAAATACTTTGTTACTGGTATGTACAGGTGAACAAATATGTATCTTGGCATGTTTATCTGCTTCTAAACAGGATACAGAAACCATAACTCCTTTTAAAGTCGCAGCAGTTATGAGTAAAAATGGAAAATGGCATAGTCCTAAAAAACAAAATGAAAACATGGACGATGGAACTAATTCCACAAATGGGGAAAGCCATAGTACAGATCAGAATGGTGAAAATCTATTAAACGAGAAGATTGATCCATCAAAGGATGTTTCTGCCAGTGAATCTCTTCTCAGAAAGGAAGATCACAGACGACAAACAGAAACGTTATTACATCGATTTGAGAACTCTCACTTTTTTGTAAGAATTGCCGAGTCTAGTGATCCCCTTTGGTCAAAAAAAAATTCTGACAAACAAAGTGACTGTGAGATAGTGGGGCAAAACATTGTTAGGTCTAGCATAAATGCAATCATTGATCAGGGAGACTTCGATTCCAGTGTCTCTGGTGGCGTAGCAAGAGGGTCCTTCAAGTGCTGCTCTCTTTCTGATGGAAGCATAGTGGTATGTATCAAAAAGATTCTGGAATTCTCATGCATACTTGCAGAAACTTTTGCTTGAAAATTTTTAGTGTTTTGTCGCCATTTTCTTCTTGAACCTACACCTTGCAGTAGGCTCCTAGAAGTACTGATATGATATCTTGGTCTTGCAACACACTATCCACCTGAAGTACGAATTGCTTAATTCACAAACTTACTATACTTGCCTGTTTATCCCAAACAGTAGTTGCCTTTTTATCCCAAAGAGTAGAGTTTCTATATCTTTTGTATTGATGTTCAGCTTGTATTGTGTGATGCAACCTGTTCAGTAGAAATAAGTACGTGGTTGTTCCCCATTTAATTCATATTTGCAGCAACGTTTCTATTATTTCATTTAACTATTCCTTCCCGTCAAATAATGGTTTCTGGTTCATTTAATATCATCATAATCCTTTTCAGAATGCTTAATGTTTATGCCTATATAAGTGCCCAAGTCTCAATATTAGTATCAATTTCAACACTCTTTCTAACTACTGAGTCTCATTCTGTCTTCTTGTGGGAAGGATGCAGGTGCTTTTACGTGTGAATGTTGGTGTTGACACATTGAGAGATCCTGTATTGGAAATTCTTCAATTTGAGAAATACCAAGAGCAGCCAATGTCATTTGAGAATCAGGATGTCTTAGGTTATTCAAATCCGGATCCATGCGGAGAATTGTTGAAATGGTTGCTTCCTCTGGATAACACCATTCCTCCTATTCCCCGTCCTTTATCTCCTCCCCGTTTAATTACCAATGCAGGAATTGGTGGCACATCTCAGAAGTCTAGTGTTTCTTCTTCATCTGGCTCTCAACTCTTCTCCTTTGGCCATTTTAGGAGCTACTCTATGTCCTCGATACCTCACAGTACTGCATCACCTTCTGCACCCGTTAAAGCTGCAAGTTCAAAGCCAAGCTTTGAACTTGAAAATTGGGACCAGTTCTCAACCCAGAAGCCCTCAAAGAGTAAAAGAATTGGAGGCCGTGACCTTTTATCTTTTCGAGGCGTCTCTTTGGAGCAAGAGAGATTTTCTGTTTGTTGCGGCCTGAAAGGAATTCATATTCCAGGAAGACGGTGGAGGAGAAAACTTGAAATTGTTCATCCTATCGACATCCAGTCCTTTGCTGCTGATTGCAATACAGATGACCTTTTATGCGTTCAAATTAAGGTTTGTTGCCAGGATTTTCTTTTTTCTTTTTTTTTTCTTTCTTTCTATTTTTTCTATTTTCAATTAATGAAGTTTTAACCAGTACATGATAACGCCAATGGAGTTACGTATACTGTTTCTCAAGTTCATTAGAAATGTTCTTTGTGCAATTTCTTTACAAAGTTACATTTGTTGTTTTGTAGAACGTATCTCCAGCTCATATACCGGGTATCATAATATATATTGATGCTATAACGATTGTTTTTGAAGAGGCATCAAAGGATGGACTCCCTTCATCATTACCAATAGCTTGCATAGAAGCAGGAAATGAACACAGCTTACCAAATTTAGCCCTCAGGTTATCATCCGCTCATGCTTCAATTATTTTTCTGGTTGTTGTGCTTTTGCTGTACCAAACAAGTGGCGGGGTTGCATATCTGGGGGGTAGCTTGAGAACAAACTTTCTATTTTGTGTGTGGTGAACTAATAAAAATTTTTGGATGGGTTTTATTTTTTTAATGGTTGCTTGTTGTATTTGGTTATGGCTTTTTGGTGCTATAGTCCCTAGCGAGGGGTAAGTTTACAGTGTGTCATTTCAATATTGACTAGGATATTATCCAAGATCGAGAGTCTTATATTTTTATTTTTTTAAGTGACAATTGTGACCTTCAAATATATCTGAGCATATTTAATGAATCATTTTGGTATTATGAGATATCTACATTAGTGCCTCTGTTTTCATTCTTATATGGTTATTGAAAAAATACATTTTCGTTTGATCTTATGTGGAGCTTCTTTGTGGCAGGAGAGACGAAGAGCACTCTTTTATCCTCAAACCAGCAACTTCTATGTGGAGGAATATAAAGGCTTGTGGAGAAAAAAATTCCCAATCATCCCGATTGCAGGCTGGAAATGCAATATCAAGTTTGTCCCTTACCTCCAAAAGTAATGATCAATATGCAATTATGGTAACTTGCCGGTGCAACTATACTGGTATATTCACTGATCTTTCTTTTTCTAATTTTTATCTTAATTAGTTTAATTGGGGTACTTCGCCATTTTCAGTGTCTGAATTTTCTGATTCTCATAGGAGATAAACACATCCCTATCATTGATACTGTGGAAAAAAATCAATTGCACAAGTACTACCCATCCTTAGGATTTAGTTACTTATAGTTATAGAAAACAAATTCCAACTTAAGGTAACTTGGGATGGAGTATAATCACAGAAGGACATGGATGGGGAGGACCATAATGATAGACTGAACATAGAATTTTCAACTACCTTCTTTCCAGTTCTGCGTGAGTTATTAAAGTTTTATTTGGTGTCTTTACGACCACAATTCTCTTTTGATAAGTGTTAGATGATATAATATTAAATTAACCTTCACCTATCAACTTAAGTTTTTGGGTCAATCGGGGAGTTAAGATTGAGAGCAGATGGTCCAAGAGGTCTTGGGATAACTCCTGCAATGTTATTTCTTCCCCAATTAACATTGCTTTTCACTTGTTGGGTCTTCTACATATTTCAAGCCTACAATTAACTAACCACAATTCTTATTAGATTGCTTTTACCTTGTTGGACCATAATGTTTTTGCGTTTCTTCTAAAGCTATTGTTTTTAAGCATATTCTTACTCCACAATTTTAAGTTTCTAAAACCAACTGAGATTAAACAAAGAATGTTAGGATCCTATGAATTAAGGCTGAAGGGGCACTGGAAGAAGATAAGTATATGGATTGTTCTTACCTCAATATAATAAAATTCTTTCAGTTTTTACCCCTTATCAAGTAAATGTATTTCATATATTTTCTGAGTATATACAGAGTCAAGATTGTTTTTCAAGCAACCAACTAGTTGGCGACCTCGAGTTTCAAGGGATCTTATGGTGTCTGTGGCGCTATCAGGGGACCCCCCGAAACCCAATGGAATTGTTTCTCACCTTCCCGTTCAGGTTTGAAGCATCAAATCTCCAGCAACTTCCCCCCACCAAAAATAATAATAACAAATGAAATATCCACACACTTGCACCAATTTCTCTTGCTGTTTGATCCGAAGTCATCTAAGATGGTTTAAATTTCAGGTTTTGACACTTCAGGCGTCAAATTTAACATCTGAAGATCTGACCATGACGGTTCTTGCTCCAGCTTCATCGACTTCTCCTCCATCTGTGATTTCATTGAATTCCTCGCCATCATCACCCATGAGTCCATACATGGTTTTAAATGAAGTTGCTGGCAGAATAGGCAATGAGAAATATGTTACATCATTGGAAAGGCCAAGATCAATCCCTGCTGTAACTGAGAATCAAAAACAGAGTGTTGATTCTGGAGGCCGGTCGGTCTCTTTTAAAGAACAATCGTCTCCCATGTCAGATATCATCCCAAGTGCTATTGGTTGCTCACATTTGTGGCTCCAGAGTAGAGTTCCATTAGGGTAATAAATAATTCCTTTCTCATTGGATAGATAGGTTTTCCTACACTGATTCCTTGCTTGGTCTCTGCAGATGTATTCCTTCTCAATCCACAGCTACCATCAAGCTTGAGCTACTTCCTTTGACTGATGGCATAATTACTCTTGACACATTGCAGATTGATGTCAAGGAAAAAGGTAATGATAGTCGTTCTCTCTCTTCCCTAGATTCTTCAATTATGCGTAATTTATTAAACATTTTTTTTGCTTGGAGTGAACCAATTTAAAAAATTTTATAGTATAGATAATGATAATTATGACAGGGAAATTGCCTATTGTTTATGTCTATGGCCGCTCACTATTCTTACATTTAAGTTATCCTGGTTTGCATAAACTAAGTATAGATGCATAAGCCCAATCAAGGCAGCGTTTAGGTATTTGGATATCTAGCATGTACCCCATATGACTATAGAACTTATAAGTATATTTGCTGACCATCACTATTTGTTACAAATTCTGGAAAACGTATTCTAGTATTTACTGGCATTGAAGTCTCTGATGAAGCTTTTGGTTTCTGCTGAAACTTTAGCTACGATGCTCGTTCTTCTAACCAACCTGAATCCTATGTAGATGCATTTTTTTTATGGGAACGAGAAGATAGATCTTATTTCCTTTCTCAATGTAGTACTGTTTGTTCATCGATTAAAAGTTTGTTTTATAAAGAAAAAGTATCCTCGTTAATTTGTGAGTCCCATGCTAAAATTGTATGTCTCGATTTATCTCTTCCACAAGGGTAGGGCCATTCTCTCGTTTCCCTTTTCATTAACTCTCAAGACATGTTTTTATTTTCTGTTGGTTTTACACCAATTCAAATTTTATTTCTATGCTTAACATTAGGGAATAATATCTTCTATCTTTATTATGGGCAAGATTTTACATTTTGTTCATGCCCACTGTTTATCATTTAGATTCTTTCTCATTCTCATTTTCATCAACTAACGATCATTTTTCTGCAATAACATCAACTATAAACTCCCTTTAATTATTTTGATGCGACAGGTGCTACATATATCCCCGAGCACTCACTGAAAATCAATGCGACCTCCAGCATTTCTACTGGGATTCTTTAGGATGGTTCCTAGTATCTCATATTTTATCTCGAGCTCTGCAAGGGTCCATCAAAGGCCCGTCCTTTTGGCCACCCCGAATCAGAATTTTTATGGTTTCTAGGCCAATCAACGACCATTCACTCCTTTGCCTTATCTTTGAGTGTGATTTGATAATTTGATATATCCTTATGGCCATATCAATTTATCTTGGATATATAGCTTTCAGTCGTGTGTTGTAAGTTGTGTACCTCCAGTCTTGGAAATGGAATCGATGTACATTCTGGAATGTCAAAATATATACCTTTTATACTTTTTTTTTTTCTTTTATTTGATTGTGCTTCTTCTAGGTTACTGCACCTAGAAAATAGTGGAGAGAAACTGTGAAATTGCAACTTTTGCTGGTGTCTGATTTTTGATATATTATTAGATTGTAAGTTTCTATTTTAACATCTATTCAATCCATGACCCTTTTCAGATTTTCTGTTCCTGAAAAATATATTTATTTATTGTTCTATGCAGATGGTGAAAAATAAATCACTTTAAAATCAATTGCAGAACTGTTTGAAAGTCTTCTTAAAGAATGTGATTGAAGTTTCTTTGGAGAATGCTCATAGTTTGGGTATGGTGGTGAAAGTTATTTGTGATTGGGTAGCAAAGTATGGAAGGTGTTGATGGTTTAGCCTTAGTTTTCCACACTTTTTGACTTTTATTATATATAATACACACATGGTATATGGGTATTGATATAAAGTACAAAAATGTGCTATTCCTATATGTAAAAAGAGAGTGTGTGGGAAACAACTCAGAAGTATGGGTTTGTAAGAGTACTAAAACCAAAAGGGATTGATAGCACACCTTCCACACCTATATCCAGAAAAAGACACAAAAAAGAAACCCCCAAATTGAAGTGTGTGGAAGTGGATTTTCACTTCAAGCACGCTTCTACTACTATTATACTACCAATTTGAATTTCTTCATTTAGAAATAGTAGACTACACTTTACATCCAACAAGTTTACTACATTTGGATGGAGTTGGTGTGTTGTACTTGATGCATTCATCTTTCATTTCAATAGCTTTGTTCTTTCAGAAAAAAGAAAAAACAAAGCAATTTATAACCCTAAACCCTGAAAGGGTTTAGGGTAGGGGGTATCAATATTTTGAACTCAAAACTATTACTTGTTTCAATTTAAATCGTGAATTTTTATAAGCGTATTAATTTAAACCATGAATTTTTGTAAGTGTATCAATTTAAATTTTGAATTTTCATAATTGTATAAACACTTCACCATATTTCATTTGGATACACTGATGAAAGTTTAAGGTTTGAAATTATATACAATTATTAGTTCAGAGTTTAAAGTTGATACAACTATTAATTTATGATTTAAATTGATAGTACCTTCAAGTTCAAGAACATAAATTGATATTTGCCTAAAAAAAGCTTTGGTTTTACAAGTAGCACGTGGACTAATCTCACCCGACAAACCTCATTGACTTTATGCATCTGGATGCCAAAAAACTCATTGGAAGATATTAAATTGTAGATAGGTAGCTGTCGTGGGTTGAACCTATACACTTTTAACCTTTTATCAAACTCATGTTTTTTATTTACCATTGCAATGGTTACAATTTATCAACTAGTGACCTTTTACATGGCGTAGTTGGTAGTAGTTCCATTTTATGACTTTGTATGTTGAGATAGTTACTACAGCTACTTGGCATATACTATTCTTTGAATTTAAAGATGCAAAAACTTGATTATCTTCCTTCCTCTTTGCCACCAATTTTGATTTTGATTTTTGGAATTGTTTTTGACAAACATCAACATTATTTTGGTAGTTGAACTATTTGAATACATTATCATCTTTATGGGGTTTGACTTTTCTTGTGAATATTTGGAAAAAAAAATCTCAAAATCTCCGTCTGAAATAATCAAAACTAAAGCGACAAATAACATTGTATAGTTCAAATATCTTTTCGATATACAAATTGTAGAGTAAATGAAATAGCTAATAGAGTCTAAAATTATTTAGAACGTAACAAAATATAAACTTATTTATTTTTCTTTTTTTCCCATCGAATCAGAATCTTATGGTATCAATTTATTAAACTAATTATTCTCTAGTAGTATTAGATTAGTCATACGCTGTTCAAGATAATGCTGGCTTATGACATAATAGGCTTCTTAATAACAATAATAATATAGACAATTATTTTCTTTTTAATTTAAGAAAATAAATTATTTTAAAAATATAACAAATAATTAACCTTCATATAAAAATACCAGCACCCTTTTTTGGGTGCATCCTTAAGGTACATAAATTAGTATATATCATTAAGTCATTAATGTGTCATTTTCAGAGGGTTATTTTATAAGCTTATAAGTCATATCAAAAAATTATTAAATCGAATTAATAATATATAACATTAAAAAAATAATTAAGTTTTAATCAATATATTAAAACTAGCATTAAGAAAGTCAAGCTATGTGGTGCACGTTTATGCAACAAAAGTCAATCATTTATTCCTTGAACTTCTTACTAAACATTTTTCCCCTTTCAAATAATTTTGTGCGATTTTAATTTTATCATCAAACTACGATTTAAATCTTAATATGTAGTGTTAAATGAACTCATTTATCAACTTAAAAGGTGATTTGGAATTTTGCTGTCGTTTTTTTTCAATAAAATTAAATAATATATAGAACAGTTGTAAATATAGCAATTAGATTCAAAATATTAGCATATATAATAAATTTTTTGAAAAATTGAAAATACAGCGAAATCTGTCAGAGTCTATCAATGATATAAGTTTATCACTAATAGGTCATATTGTAGATATTGGTCTATCATTAATAGAAATGTATATGCGATAGACTTTACTATATTTACAGTTTTTTAAAATGTTGTTTTAAACTTGATTATTATCCATAAAATTGCTAGTAGTTATAATTATAACCAAAATTAAAATATCTAATGTTGATAATCAAACTAACTTATTATTTTTTTAAAATCCACTCAATATCTTTTTAAAAAATAATTCACAATTTTCTAGGGAGCTAATTTTCACTTGAAGTTTCTTATTTTGTATACTTCAAGTGACCATTTTTCCCTTTTTCGTTATTAATTATTTTTGTTTACTAATAATTAAAGCAGAACCATTCATAAATGGATAATTTATATATAAAAAATATATATTTTTGAGATAAATTTTTGTGTGGAAAGTTATTTTGTAAAAAGAAAAAATGTTTAAAATTTGAGGTCAACCTCTTTTCAATCAAGTATTAGAAAAACCACCTTATAATAAGAACACATTGATAATTCTTATGTAATTATTGCTCTATTCCCACTAATAAATTATGAGGATTTATTTTTAGGATTACTTATAAACCTTTTTTTAATTAAAAACATATATTTTTCTCCCTTAATTATATTACAGAACATAATCATTAATCATTATAAATTAAGAATTGATTCAATCTGTTGATATTATTTTATGTGAATAAATAAACTGAGTCCAAAAATCAATAAGAGATTTATTTAGAAAAATTAATGTCCAAATCACAATATCCTTTGTGCCTAATTTGATTACGTTATCAACAAATTTTTACTTCAATAAAAAAGCTTGAAATGATTGGGGTTGGGGCTCTATTATTATAATTTAGGGCAGAGAGTGGGGTAGGGGTAGAATCGGTCTTTCATATAATTTTTTGGAAAAAATAATAATATTTATTTTAATAATTGGAAAAATAGAGGGAAAATTGAAAAGAGGTGCGTGCAATGCACCGAATAATTTGACGTGCGCATTCAAATCCGCCCACGAAGGCAGACACGTCAACATCCCTGTGGGGCCATGACATCTTCTCTCTCATGCCCGATTTCCCTACTTTCAATCTACCCGAAATGTTTGGTCCATTCTGATTTGGCGCCCCGGGCCACGGTCAGCTGACACGACCGGCAGTTTGGTCTCTGCCCGTTTCCCCGGGCAGCTACGCTTAACTTTTGCCCAGTCTTTGATTCCATTGGAAAATGTAAATAAATAAATAAATAAATAAAAAGAAAAAAAAAAGCAAAAAAAAAAAAAAAAAGGAAGAGAGAGAGATAGAGAATTGATATTTTGGAAAATAATTTTCTTTTTCGTCTTTTTATTTTTATTTTTATTTTAAATTTTAATTTTCTCCGGCATAAAATTTATAACTCTACCAGCTTAAAACTAATCTGGTTGTTCTTCTTCATGTTGGAAACCCATCTTGGGGATAATCTGTATCTTTGAGCGAAGAGATTTGTGAGTTTGAGCTGCGAAATACTGGGAATATCATTATCTTTTGATGGAAGAGAAGACTTCTTTATGAGCTCATTCAAGTTGATCCATTTGTTTTTGCTTTTTCAAGGGTTTTTCTTTTGGAATTCATCGATTTTTCATACGATCTGGTAATCTTCTTCTCAACTGGGTCTCAACTGGGTGTCTTCTTCTTTTTTGCCCTAAGTGAGAGCTGGTAAATTACAGTGATCTTTTGGTAGGTTTTTACTTTTGCTGTTTCGAGGAGAAGTTTTAACTAGCTGGGGTTGAAGTAGCGACTCGGGGAAGGTGAGGCACTGGATGGTGTTTCGGATTCGAGGAGTTTTAAGATTATCTGTGTTCTTTTGGGTACTTAAGGCATGGAGGTAATTGCTGAAGATGGGAAAGTTGAGTCTCGGGATGTTAGGGAATCGAAGGGGAAGAAGAAGCAGAAAAATAACAAGGAACAAGTTGAAACCGTGGAAGAGGAGACTGGTTGTTGGATTGCTCTGAGGATTTTTGGTAGCTGCATTTCTTCGAGATCCAAAGTTGATAGTTCGATAAGTGGGACTAGTATCAACTATGGTAATGACTTTATGTTTGAGGAAGATCATTTCCCTCTTGTTATAATCTTTGTAGCTTGCTTACTGGTTTAATACTTAGATTTATTGCTTTCTTGGACTTCCCTGAAATTTATACTTCAGTCCATGTCTTAGGGTCGGGTCTCATTTTGATTGTGTGATTTGTGAACATTTTCTGATGTTAACATTCATTCTTTTAGCCAAATTACCCAAGAGTAGGCGTGGGGTGTGTATTGTTGTCACTAGTGATTAACAACAATTCTAGTGTACTTGAAATCACTGAACAATGCGAACTCGAAATCTTGCATTTGTGTTTCTTAAACCTCTGTCATGGATAATAGTAGATGATTACTAAGATAAGAAAAGTAGTAAAATCAGTTCAGAGCTTAAAGTCATGTGGGGGCTTTATTGCTTCAAACCAGAAAATGGATCTTGAAGCTGAGACTTATTCAGTAAAGTTTCTGTAGTAAGCGGGAGTGGTTGTCTTGAATGCAGCTTCTACCTTCCGAACCAAGAATGTTCCTAGATTTATGAAAACCCTTGTTGCGAAATGCAGACTCTTGTCTCTTGTTAATAAATATATAATTAAATGCAGACGAGTGTCAGTACACAAGAGGTATTGTGCATGGTAATCTTCAAAGGCTGTAGATGGTGGGTAAGTAGCAGATTGTTTAGAGGGATGGGGAATTTAGTAACTTTTCTTGAGGAATGGAAGGTCTAGAAGACAAATGGAAATTTAGAATCAGAAAAATTCTCTTTTTATGTACATAGTGGAGGTTTTCATATATTGGTTGTACTTCAAGGTTGTATCCCATTATAAACTTGAGTATGTTATATATCAATTGAGGAGTCGTACTTGTACTGCTTATTTACTGGATCATCTAGAATTCTTTTTGTCCATGTATTTTCTTATTTCTAAATAATAATTCATTCTCTTCCGCTCATGTAGACTTGTCCGTAAGTCTATGTTGCATAATTCTGTTCTCTTTTCTTTTTCCTGCCAAAGGATGGGGTTTGTTACTTTCGATCTATGTTTTAAGTTTGAAACAAAATTTCATTCTACGTGGTTGCTATTTATCTGCATCTTATAAGATATATATACACATATATTTAAGTTTTTCTAATTTACGATCTTTTTGTGTCAGCTGAAAGCAAGTCTACGGCTGATTCAAGTAGAGACCAACCAACACCTCGAGAGATATCTTCAACAAACACAAGTTTGAGTAATGGAGAGAGTAATTCATCAACTTCCAAACTAGAAGAGGAACTTAAAATTTCTCCTCATCTACGGAAATTTTCATTCAATGACCTTAAGTTGGCTACAAGGAACTTCAGACCCGAGAGTCTTCTTGGTGAGGGTGGTTTTGGTTGTGTTTTTAAGGGTTGGGTTGAAGAAAACGGAACTGCTCCAGTTAAACCTGGCACAGGACTCACTGTTGCTGTTAAAACCCTCAACCATGATGGTCTTCAGGGCCACAAAGAATGGATGGTTTGAATCTTCTCTGATCTATTGTCTATTTGATATTTTGATCTTTACATTTTTCATCTTGTATGGATGTGATAAAAAGTTGTTTGGATGGTTGAAATTTCCACGTGCTCTACTCTTTAAATTGATGGGTGGGTTGTGGTTTGTGGCAGGCTGAAGTTAATTTTCTCAGTGATCTCAAACATCCCAACTTGGTCAGACTTATTGGTTACTGCAATGAAGATGATCAAAGACTGCTTGTATATGAGTTCATGCCTAGAGGAAGCCTAGAGAATCATCTTTTCCGGAGTATGTTGCTTCCGTTTTCACAAATAAATTTTCCACTTCCATTCATCTTGATCCTGTAGTTTTTAAGTAGATGGTGTATTCTTTGAGTTTTCTTGAATGAATAGGAATATATCAGGAGGTCCATGACTTATGATCTGGTCTGTTACCTAGTTAGCTAGCTTAGTCTTTAATCTTTAGAAACCAATTTTGGCATATCTTGTAATCAAACATGCCTTAAATAGATCCATGCATGCACACATGTATACTGTTTCTCACTTGTAAAAATCTATTTCATGTGCAGGATCTCTACCTCTTCCATGGTCTATTAGGATGAAAATTGCACTTGGTGCTGCCAAGGGTCTTGCTTTTCTTCATGAGGAAGCAAAAAGACCTGTGATATATCGTGATTTTAAAACATCCAACATTCTATTAGATGCCGTATGTGACATAACCTGTGGTTATAATTTTTTTTTTTTTCATTTTTAATCGTCCTGATAATTTCACTATTTCAGGAATACAATGCCAAGCTTTCTGACTTTGGACTTGCAAAAGATGGACCCGATGGAGATAAAACCCATGTCTCTACTCGGGTGATGGGAACATATGGCTATGCAGCTCCAGAATACGTTATGACTGGTGAGTTTTAGAATATTAAACATTCTGTTTCTCTGCCGTTGTATTTTAAAAGTACATTTAATGGAAATTATCCTTAAAGTACTTATGGTTCATGATCGAAGAACGTGTGGTGATTTATATTCTTTTCGCTTGTCATTTCCTTTGCCCATATGTTTCCATGGCATGCAACTCTAAGATTAAAATTGTAGAATTTGTAACTGTGTCATCTTGTTCAGTCGACTTGCTTTTATTACTTCCTAGCGATTGCTTTTGGTCTGATAAGTGCTCCCCTGGCAGGGCATCTTACATCAAGGAGTGATGTTTACAGTTTTGGGGTGGTTCTTCTCGAAATGTTAACTGGCAGAAGATCCATGGATAAAAACCGTCCAAATGGTGAACATAATCTTGTGGAATGGGCACGGCCATACCTAGGTGAGAAAAAGAGATTCTATCGCTTGATAGACCCTAGGCTTGAGGGTCATTTCTCAATAAAAGGTGCTCAAAAAGCAGTACAATTAGCTGCTCAATGCCTTAGCCGAGATCAAAAGGTCAGACCCTTGATGAGTGAAGTTGTTGAAGCCTTGAAGCCTCTCCCAAACCTCAAGGACATGGCAAGTTCATCTTATTATTTTCAGACAATGCAAGCTGACCGCGTACGATCCAGCCCCATGGCAAGAAATGGCTACCACACAGCGGCTGGACCAGTTCCGAAGAACGGGCAGCAACTACGCAGCTATTCAATCGCCAATGGTTCTCATGCTTCCCCATATCATCATCAGCAACCCCATCCATCTCCAAAACCCAATGTCAAAGCCTAAGAATTGGGTTGTTTGGTAATTAATTAGCAATTATCTAGTTGTGTTAACCCATCTCATTTTGTCATCAAATAGATCTCCCCCTTCTACCTCAGTATAGATAGATGTTTATTTTGCAAAACAGCATTTGCTGGTGGATCATTGAAAAATGCTACAGACAGAGATGTCTGCATTATCATCTTGTTAAAATGGGAAACCTGGCAGAAAGAGTGTACGATAGCAGATGAATTTTGTTCATCGATTTTCAATGTCATATTGTTTTGGGAAAGAACAGACAAATCTCAACATCTCTTCTCTTCCCTTCCCTCCTTTTACTCTTCATTTTTGTAGGTCAAGCATTTCCATTCTAGAAAAGATAATACTAACCAGCAATATATACCAGCTTACAAAGTCAATCCCCCACATCTCAACATAGATTTACAAAGTATTAAGCAACAGGAAGTGCACCCATATGAACTTGATTATTGATAATCAAGGGATTTGACAGCCAAATTATTGGAACGAGGATGCATTTGATGTAGGAACTATAGTGGATTTTAATGGCTTCACACACACCCACTTTCTAAGTTTGGTTCATCCATTCGTTCTTGACTTGATTTTTGGTCATAGGTGTCAATAGAAATAACCCATTTGGTTTACATTGCAAGTCACTGACGCGTGTGTTCTTACTTATACTACATCCACTTTCTCAATGCAAATGTCCAAAATTTCATCTGATCAAGAAAGGAAAGTATGCAGCTATGGACAAAATTCTATCATGGGGAAGATTAATTATAAAATAGAAGATGTGGGTGGCCGACGGTGAACCGAAAGGTCTCAAGCCGTTCAGAATCCGCCGCGTGGACGGCGGAGAAAAGAAGCAATCATTACAGACAACTGAAAAGACCTGAACCCATTTCGTAAAACTCTGATTCAGTCACAGAGGGATGAATTCATGAGTGAAAATGGGTTACTCAATTCGCACAGTTGCTCCACTATGGCGCTAGAGTAATTCTTTCAATGATGAGGAGAAGGACTCGGAGTGTGTGGTCTGGTCAGTGATCTCCACTTAAACATTGCCATTATTTTTTGTTTTTCAGTTCCAATTTGTCATTTCCTACCTCAAATTCACTCGCTTCGATGTCGGTAGGAGCAAATATTTCTCAAAAAGCTGTTGGGTTTTTGCAGTGCAGGTAAGATGTTTGTATTATGTCCTATTTTCTTTCTTCAAACTACAGATTCCACACTTAAAGAAGAATCGAAATTTTCAAATGAGCGAATCTTTTCTCAACGTTTTTCTGAAATCTTGGGTCATGTATCTTTTCTGGGATAATGATTTGATGTCAACCTTCTCAGGTGGATCAAAAACGAATACATGAATATTGGGTTAGTTGGATTTTGGTCTTGAAATGCTCCTATCAAGATGATGTTCATTCTTCCCAGCTGACCTTTTGGAATTATTTGGTTAGTCTTGAACATGGGAGCGGACATCTGATTGTTGCAAGTTCAGGGGAGTGCTTCAACCTGACATTTGGAGAACCTGTTGGACACTTCTCTTCTGTGCAGCAGGATCAGGTTCATTCTGTTCACTGGCCTTCTAAGTTTTTTCTCCATACAAGGGTTTGAAAAGATTTGTATTCTAAGTACTGACGCTTGATTCTGTTCAATTATGACCTTCAGCAATACTAAAGAGAAGAGCCAAAGCATTTGTTTGTTGCTTCTTCAAGTGTGGAGCCAGATGAGGTTTGAAAAAGCTGTGTTTTTCTTTTCATGGCAAGAAATCTTCATGCCCTAGATTTGAAATTGGGTTTGATATAGAACAAGATGAGCATGTGAAGTGAACAATGAAGGTAAGATAAACTTGAACAATGGTAGCTGCAAATAAGAAGGGTGAAGTTGTAGATGGAGAAGAAGAAGGTGCATGGTTGTGAGTAATTTGGCTGGGCTTAGCTCGACAGTGTTGCGTACATGTTTAAATTGACTTTTTAAGTTTTTATAAGTTAAAAAAAATATATAAATATTTAAAAAGTCCATCTAAACGTATCCTTAATCTCCTCGAAGAAAATCAAACACTGAATTAGCTTTATCAATTATGCATGATTGAGACTTTGAAGCGCAAGTTTGAAACTTGAGCTTGCTTCGGTTGTAGTAACCACATAGGCTCGAAGCAAAGCAATAACCATATTAGAGGCTTATGCTTCGATCCTCTATGGTTCGAAGAATTTCAAACGCAAACCTTTTGGTTAATGGTATACATGCCCATGTGTTACTTAGGAGCATAGTTTCAAGTGAGGTAAGTTAAAGGATGAACATTGAAAAAAGAGGTTTTGAGGTAGAAAAGTAATTTAATAAGGATAAAAAATAATTCTTTTAAAAAATATAAGGACTAAAATATAAATACTTCGAAGGTTTGGAATCGAAATATAACAAACTTGGTAATCTAGGGACATATGAATGCAACAAGAAAATTCGAATTTTAACATTTTGGTTGAAGATATGTCTTGATAAATTGAGATATTATTCAAGTGAGACTAGACAATTATATCAACTTCTTAAAATTTTTAAACCTAAAACTTTCTTATGTACAAATTTATACCTATATAGCGATGGATTCATAAATTTTGTTAATGGGAGTTCTATAATTTTAAAAAAATATAAAGAGTGAGACTTGAACTTGAGTCTAAAAGAGCGTTTGAAGATAATTTTAGCACTAGGTTAGCAGCTAGTATTGGTATATAAAGCATAAAGTTGAGGAATACTTACGTTTACTAAACCTGTCAGTGCTCTTATAGATTTTCTTTGACCAATATTATTTATATCTATAGAATCTAAAAACAAATTATGACAAAGAGTCGTTTATGAAAAATTATTTTAAAGTTTAATTGATGCAACTATAAGTTTCGCATCAAATAAAATAGACGAAAGATGTATGTTACAGTACTCACAAAAAATTCGAAATTTGAATTGGTACATCTTTTTAATAAATTGATATTCTCTTAATTTTTCTTTTTTGAGTTATTTAATCACTTAAAAGAAAATCAAATTTTGTACTAGACCTTGGATTTAGTGTTGTTAGATGGTTCAAACTTCAAAGAAGAGGCTCACTTTTTTTTTTCTTTTTATAAATTTTCTCCCACCTAAAAAGTATTACAACAAATTTGGGGTATGACAAAGGCAATGGGGGAGATTGTGAAGTGGTATTTCAACAAAAGTTATGTTTATTAGGTTCAATAAAAATATTATTTTATTGCAATTTTATAACTGAAATAATATTAATACCTAATTTAATGATAAAACTGTCATTCAATTTCGTAGAGATTCTTGTTTAAACTTCACTCCTAACTAACTTTTTTTGATCTACCACTGATTCTACATTTTTCGCTAATTGTATATAGTCATTGTCATATTAGTTGATATATTAGATTAATAAATAAATAAATAGTAGAAAATAAGTGAATAGTTGGGCAAATACGAGAAATTTAACAATTTAGGTTCAACATATGTTATACCAAATTGAAAGGGAAAAAGAGAGAATTTGGAAAAAAAGAAAAGTTAGGGGGAGAGAAATGGAAATTGAAATTTAACTAATTTTATGTTTTTCTTTTGTAGAACGCAAAGTATGGCTTTGCGTTAAGTTAGATAAGTGCAATTGTTGACCGTCCATTTGTCTAGATTTTTGCCAAATCTGCAAACGACCCGCCGCAATTGCCTAATTACATAAAGCCCCCTCAATAATTAATTTATTCATTTCATCCCCCGAGTATTCTTGGATTTATATTATTAACCTCGCACTTTTCATTATTTTATATATTTATATATATAAATATATATGACAATTCATTGACCTCATCTCAAACAAATTTATGCATCTGCCTAATTGAATTGGGCAGATATTTTATTTCTAAAATAAATAAATAAAAAAAGGGTCACAAAATTGAAAATTACATTACATTATTAATTAACAAATATCGTCCACTCTCGAGTCATATTTATCTCCAATCTCCCTCTCCCTCTGTTTTTCTTTTGTTTTTCCTTTCTTCTTTCTCTGTTCTTTCTTCAGCTTCTTCTCTTGCATCTGAGCGCTGAGAAGGAGTGGCAACACACAACAGTTTGATCATGTCTTCGATTTCCCTCGATCCTCTCCTTTATCACTGTGCTAAAGGCAAACACATGTTCCATCATCGTCCTAGATTCAATACGCTCAAACCTTGTTCCTTTAGTTACTGTCCCAATAAGCTTCTTTATCATGGCCCAAAGAGCTTTGTCCATTACAATTCTTATAGAATTCCTGCTTTTAAAGCTACCACTACTAATGCCCCTACATTCCAATCTACGGATATCTTGTTCAAGGAGACGTTTTCTCTCAAGCGTAACGAAAAGGTTTGAATTATGTCTTATGATGTGGGGGACTCTGTTCTTTAATTTACGTGGTGTGATCTGTTTTCTTGCCGCTGGGAAGTGCATTCACTTTCGGAATAATAATTTTTTGTTTGCATTTTCTTGCTTTACTTTAGAATTTGGGAGGGTTGGATTTAGTTTGTTGTTGTTGTTGATTTGAGCTTGTAGTTGGAGGGAAGGATCTCTGTCAGACTAGCCCAGGGGAAGGACCAGAATAAATGGGAGCTTACTGTAGGATGTAACCTTGTTGGGAAATGGATTCTTCATTGGGGGGTGTCCTTAATCGACGATAGTGGCAGGTATATCTCGTTTTAATCCATGTTTTTTTGGGTATGAGAAGAAACTTGAATTACGAAAGGAGTTACTGATGCTGAGTTTGATTCGTTGATACCTTGCCTTAATCTAAAATGGGTTGAATGAATTAACCTTGCAGCGAATGGGATCAACCTCCTAAAGAAATGATACCACCAGGTTCAATACCCATCAAAGTACGTAACAGTCTCTTCATTCCAATGTCTAAAATGTTCTTGCATTGCCTGCAAAAGTGTAATTCCTATTATATTTTCAGGATTATGCTATAGAGACACCATTGAAGAAATCATCCTCATCCTCTTCGGGAGATGTTGTTCATGAAGTGAAGATAGATCTTGTTCCCGACAAAACAATTGCAGCTATAAATTTTGTTTTGAAGGTTGTTATTTTCAGTACTTAGCAATTGAGGACGTCTGCCTCTACTATTCCTCTTTGGTCCTTGATCATTCTCGTTTTTAATATTGCAAGTCCTTTTGGTGAATGGGACTTCTTATTTTTGGTAGTGCAGGATGAAGAAACTGGAATTTGGTATCAGCACAAAGGGAGAGATTTTAAGGTGCCTCTTTTGGACTACTGTGGTGAAGATGGCAATATAGTTGGAGCTAAAAAGGGCTTGGGTTTATGGCCTGGTAGGAGTGGTCCTTATGATATATATGTAATGTTTCTCTTAATTTGGCTAGGCATCATAATCTCTTTACTTTGTTATTTCTCCTATCTATTCATCCATACTTTTCCATCTATTGTTTGTAGACTTGTAGTGTTCGGACAGAGCTCCTAATTAATCGTGCTATGTGTTACAAAAGAATAAACTTGTTGTCTTGACTTGAATTAGACATTGAGTTGAACAAAACTGATAGAGGTAACTGAGTTCATGTTCATTGTATATCTCCATTCAATTGAAAACCACTGATGAAACTTTGTCTCCATTTCTCTTTAGTGTCTCTTCTGTCATGGTCAATCTGATCTGATTTCATAATAAGGGTTGTAATTTTAGCTGTTGAACAGGAAGACATCCTAAGTGATTTCCTCCTGTAAACATTCTTAGAACACCCAACTAAAAAGTAGTGCTTATGGTCTTCTTGCAGTTATGTCTCGTAAGTCCTTTCCTTGCTTCCACTGTGCACTAGAGGGATTTAGTTTAGTTAGTGGGTTGCTCCACAACCTGTTTAGTGTTTCCCTTTGTGTTGATCTCATTCTTTCAGCTGTTGTGTATCTCATTCTCATGTGGGTAGGATGCATTACTTAAATTTCTTCAATTGTAGGGGCTTTGGGTCAGCTATCCAACCTCCTTGTCAAAGCAGAAACGAATTCTAAAGATCACGGAAGCAGTAGTGAATCTGGAGATAAAAAGGAGGAGAAGAAGTCTTTGGAAGGATTCTATGAAGAGTTGCCTATTGTAAAGGAAGTAGCTGTTGATAATTCCGTCAGTGTTTCAGTTAGAAAGTGTCCTGAAACAACCAAATATCTTTTGTATTTGGAAAGTGATCTACCTGGAGATGTTATTGTTCACTGGGGAGCGTGCAGAGATGATACTAGGAAATGGGAGATTCCAGCTGCTCCTCACCCTCCAGAAACAACAGTATTCAAGAACAAGGCCCTGCGTACCCTACTGCAGGTGCATTGCAAAATTTTTCTTTCCTGAAATTGAGTTTATACTGATTGCTAACTCATCAAATGCCTCTAGTTTTTGTTATGGAAACAGAATGGTTATTATTGTTATTATTATCTAAAAGGCGCTATATGATCTTTCTTTATGAGAACTCTTTTCGGGATTATTGGAAGAATGAATAGAAATTTGATTGTAGCCTCTTTTAAGTTCTCGAACTGTGGTGAAAAACGAGAGTAACTGATCTTTCCTTCATAATTTTTTTAATCTGCTGCAGATTTAGCTGTGGTTGATGTGAATAGACCTTCTGGATAATGGAGAAAAATGAGTACATTGTTTTATTTAAAAATAAGAAATATAGCCTAACTCATTTTGTTAAGCTATATAGATTCGAGATTTGAATCTTCCCAGTCCTTACTCCTAACTTTGTGTTGGACAAAAAAAAAAGTATTTTAACTTTTTTAACTAGTGAAGCTCCTCGTCGATTTTCCATTTAGTGGGAAAGAGAGGGAGGGTTTTCTTCTCTTCTGTTTTTTTTTTTTTTTCTTTTTTTTTTTTTTTTTGTGTGTGAAAGCCAGAGTTGTGTACTTAGTGGAATTTTGGGGGAAGAGAAACAATAGGATATTTAGAGGGATTGAGGAGGATTTGGTTAATCTTTGTTCACTTGTGAATTTTAATGTTACTCTTTAGGCGTCGGTGACAACTAATGAGCTTTTTTGTAATTATTTGCTAGGTTTAAATTGGAGTTTTTTCTTTAGGGTGCTTCAGATTGGAGGTCTTTTATTATTATTGTTTTTTTTTGTATGTTCTTGTATTTTTTCGCTCTTTCTTCTTTTAAAAGTCGTGAGTTATCCATATTTTATACATTCTATGCACACATGTACTTTTCAATTCTTCATATTTGGATTTTGTATAAGAGTCGTGTTTAAGTATTGATTTTCATTCAAGAATATTGTACTTCTTTTGATGCAGCCGAAAGAAGGGGGGAAGGGATGCTGTGGAGTTTTTACCATAGAAGAAGATTTTGGAGGATTTCTTTTTGTTCTCAAGCAGAATGAGAACTCTTGGTTAAACTATAAGGGAGATGACTTCTACATCCCCTTCTCAAGTTCTGGTAACTTGTCTGATCAACAGATAAAGAGTGATCAGAGAAAGAGTGAATTAAAAGACACTGGAGCATCTAAAAAATCTGGAGAAGAATCTGAGGGAGTTTCTGTTACTGCTTATACTGATGGAATTATCAAGGAAATAAGAAATTTGGTTACTGACATTTCTTCACAGAAGACTAAAAAGAAAAAAACCAAAGAAGCACAAGAAAGCATTCTTCAGGAAATTGAAAAATTGGCAGCTGAAGCCTACAGCATCTTCAGAAGTTCTGCTCCAACTTTTACAGAGGAAATAATTGAGACGCCTAAACCTGTAGAACCACCTGTGAAAATATCCTCTGGCACAGGTTCGGGTTTTGAAATATTGTGCCAAGGGTTTAATTGGGAATCTCACAAATCTGGAAGATGGTACATGGAACTTAAAG
This sequence comes from Cucumis cinereus, assembly GCA_037974625.1. Lineage (NCBI taxonomy): Eukaryota > Viridiplantae > Streptophyta > Magnoliopsida > Cucurbitales > Cucurbitaceae > Cucumis > Cucumis cinereus. The sequence continues at coordinate 2,870,292 of JBBPDJ010000002.1, read as the reverse complement.
AGAAAGCTGCAGAATTATCCTCCCTTGGTTTCACTGTGCTATGGTTGCCACCTCCAACTGAATCTGTGTCACCAGAGGGGTACATGCCAAAGGACCTGTATAATTTAAATTCCAGGTATATAAATATAATTATAAAAGATTACAATTGACACGACTTGAAAGTTTTAATATAGGTTTTTTTTTTTTTTTTAATATCCGTAAGAGTCCGGCCAGCTTATGCGCACCTCGGCTAATCTCACGGGACAACCCGCCTGACCCTACAACATTTGGGTGTCAAGGAAACTCGTAAGAAATTAATTCTTAGGTAGGTAGCCACCATGGATGAAACTCATGACCTCTTAGTTACTCTTACCACTAGGCCAACCCATGATGGTTGTTTTAATATAGGTTTCTATGATAACACTTTATACGAAGAAACATATAGAACTTTTTAAAGCTTTATCATTTGTTGAGTGGAAGTCATCATCCAATGATCCTTCGAAACTGTTGTTCTATCATGCATGGAGTCCAAAGAAATCTGTTGAAGTGATCTGAGGACTTCCAGTTTACTATTTCCCCTCATATTTAGTAAATTGAAAGAATAGAAGGTATCATCATTACGAGGAGGTTCTCCAACTTTTATGTTTGCCAACACTCAACTTTGTTCATTTCAGATATGGCAACATTGATGAGCTGAAGGATGTTGTGAAGACATTCCATGATGTTGGGATAAAGGTTCTTGGTGATGCTGTCCTAAATCATCGTTGTGCACATTTTAAAAATCAAAATGGTGTTTGGAATATATTTGGTGGTCGCTTAAATTGGGATGATCGTGCAGTTGTTTCAGATGATCCACATTTTCAGGTTTAATTTTTCTTCTTGCCTGCTGAGATACATGCATTTTAGGTTCTACTCAATTTTCCAATTATAATTTTTCAAGTATTGCACGATGAAATGAAAATAAAAGGTATAACACTATGTAACTACTAAAAACAAAAATACTTTTGAGTAGTGCCGATCCTTTATGTGAATAATTGTCTATTCTACATATGTGATCTAAGATTAATCATTTTATATTTTGGGTGAAGAATGAGAGAAATTTCTTATAATGTAAACCGTTGGGTGGCTATCAAAATATCAAATTGAATGGATTGTTGATGATTTCTGAAAATGTTGACTGCTTTGCATGCAAGCAAATACTTCTTATCCCCATCCTTTTATGAAAACTTGACAACATGTACTGAAAAATTACGCTGGATATTACCCTCCGCAGGTGTGTAAATGTGTCATTGAACTTTTTAAATCATTAACACTGAAACGTTGACTTCATTTAAATGTTTTCATGTCATGTGAAGGGTAGGGGCAACAAAAGTAGCGGAGATAACTTCCATGCTGCGCCCAACATTGATCATTCACAAGATTTTGTGAGAAGTGATATTAAAGAATGGTTATGCTGGTTAAGGTTAATTCCCCAATCAACCCTTTTTGGCTGAACTATTAGTTTCTTTGGAACTTTTATTTATCTATTAGTTTTTAGTTTTCTACGTGAAGACCTTATCGTATTAAAAAACAAACGTTAAGTGAAGAGGTGGTGAAAAGAGGCCTTGGACTCAACCAAGAGGTAGAGTTCAATGCCCTCTCATCGTGTAGGCTGTTATTTGAGATGTATACCTTGAAAGGTGCGAATCTGATTAGATATTATTCCTCTCTAAGAACAGCTTTCCTAATCATTTCAAATGTCTCTCTTGCACCTGGCTTTTAAAAATTAGAGTAGCAATGTTTTTATGCATATGCTTCTGGCTGTTGACATGCAGAAAGGAAATTGGGTATGATGGATGGAGGCTTGATTTTGTCAGAGGATTCTGGGGTGGTTATGTGAAGGATTACTTAGATGCAAGTGAACCTTACTTTGCTGTTGGTGAATACTGGGATTCCCTGAGCTATACGTATGGTGAGATGGATCATAATCAAGATGCTCACAGGCAGAGAATCGTTGATTGGATAAATGCAACTAATGGGACTGCTGGAGCATTTGATGTTACCACCAAAGGGATCCTTCATTCTGTAAGCTTTCATTTTATTAACTGGTTGTCAAATCTGTGCCATATGTTTTCTGAGCTTATTCACAATATTTCTTGTTAATACACATAAGAAAGAGAAATTTTATCCTTTTTTTTTTTTTTTTGGAGTAAAAGAAACATTGCATTGATAAATGTAATCAGGAGAGAACTCCAAACAATCAAAAGAAAGATCAATTTTATTGCGATGTCATTATTTATGCTTTCTCATGGGCTCTATTTTAGATATGTGTGACGGATTCAATTATAAAAATCATATTGTTGTTCGTTAGATGCAGTGCTTCTACAATAATCCCTAAAATTTTGTGTGCTTGTAACAAGTTAAGGAAGTCACATCTTTCATTTTCTCTTAATGGAAGTTATTGTTTTCATTAAAAAGGAGAAAAAAAGGAAAAAGAAAAATAACGATATGTTCTCTTTTCAGTAACTGTTTGGAAAATGTCTCTTACAGGCACTTGATAGATGTGAATATTGGCGATTATCAGATGAGAAAGGAAAGCCTCCCGGAGTCGTTGGATGGTGGCCCTCTCGTGCTGTTACCTTTATAGAGAATCATGACACTGGATCGACTCAGGTTTAAATATCTTTCCATAGGAACTAGTTTATTGCATTTAAAACTGAAATCTACTGGATGAACCATTCATTAGAGATTCACTCTGATGTTTTAGTTTTGCGGATTGATAACCTAGTTCTACAACTTTACCCTTGGAATGGTTAATGTTATACAAAATATCATTTTGATCTTTTGGTATTTTGGATCTTATTCCATTTTTTCAATAAATCTTAAAATTAGTCTTTATTGTTTGAAGTTAATATTATGGAAATTGGTTTTTTTGGATAAGAAATATTGTGGAAATTGGTTAAATTATGATAATAACTCCTATGCGAAATAAAAGACACCATATGGATACATTTCTAGAATATACAGAGATAGAAAGACTAAATTTTTGGAAAAGTTAACCCTGCATGAATTGTATGAACCATTTTTACAATCTAATGAAAATACGATGGTGAAATTTAGATGTCTGAAAGTACAAGAGCTAAAATAGAATAGGATTCAAAGTAACCAAAATGGTATTTTTAAGCTATTAGTAAACTGATAATCGTATCAATTCCTGGGATTTGGTGTACATTTCTTTATGCCATGTAGAATCTACAATTTCAGTAAACGTGAATTTACATTTTTAATTTCTATATACCATATAGTATCAACCTTTTTTGTTATTTTATGGTGCTGTTTTCTCATCTTGTAGGGTCATTGGAGATTTCCTGGTGGGAAGGAAATGCAAGGATATGCTTACCTCCTGACTCATCCTGGGACACCATCAGTATTCTATGACCACATTTTCTCCCACTACAAATCTGAAATTGCAGCACTTATTTCTCTCAGGAAACGAAATAAAGTTAACTGCCGGAGTGTAGTAAGTATAAATGAACTTTTCTAAAAATTTTAAAAGAAAAATTGACGAAATTGACTACTTGAACTTTATTTTCCTAACCTTTTTGCCTTCTTTGGGATGCTTTTTCTTTTTCACATTTATTGGATTAATAATAATAATAGTAATAGTAAAGGAAAGGACCTGAAAACAGAATATATTCTTTTTCATTTCTCTGTGGGAAGAAACTCATTACTTCATTGAAAGAAACGGAAAAAATGATGTAATTACAAAAAAAAATCGATTGTAAAGAACACCATGAAGTTGTATTCTGTACAAAAATACATAGAATTGAAGGCTGAAGGTTTATCTTCAAAGTTTCTAACATTCCTTTCCTTCCATATATGCCACGAAAGGGCCCTGATCGCACAGCTCGATAAAATACATTTCAGATTGGACATTCATTATATATCAATCTATGGAGTTGAAACTATAAATATACTAGTATATACTCCCGATTCTTATGCGTCATGATCAATTGACTGGTATATTATGAAGGCAAGTTTCTAGGCCTTTGCCATTTGATTAATGGAAGCTATAATGTATAAAGTCCATAATTTGGCTGGAATTACAAGCCCATTGGTATTAACAGTGTTGTAGGCTGTTGCCAAGTGAATTTTGGAAAATGTACTGGCAGTTGCTTTGACTCTACTTCTTTCTTTTCACCTTTTAGACCATTGTAGTTCCGTAGTAAACATTCACTGGTTGCGATACCACAAAATTCCTATTGTCCTATGCTATTATAGATCAAGAACAAATATAACTATGCTTTTATTACTTTGTACTGTATTTTCAGGTTAAAATTGTGAAGGCAGAAAGGGATGTCTATGCAGCCATCGTCGATGAAAAAGTTGCGGTAAAGATTGGACCAGGAAATTTCGAACCACCTAGTGTATCCAGTGGATGGTCATTGGTTATTGAGGGAAACGACTACAAGGTTTGGGAAGTATCCAAGTAAAATTGAGGTGAATCACAAAATTTAGACAAAAGCTAACTTGTATGAGACTTGGTGCTTGTTGGATGAACCTCATGGAAACTGTACCAGAAGACTGAAGACAGTGCTGCTATTGGATTGTGGATAGGAGATTTATACTGTTCTATATGTATCATACATATTCATTGGCTCTAAGAGAAGCATTCATTAAGGATGCTGTTACTGTTATTGTAAAGTTCACCAATTGGTGGCTATGTATAAACTTATCAGCAGGTTAATAATATACAACAAGGAGATGTGGGTGGTGCAATTGCATTCACCCTTTTTTTCCACTTCAGCCTACTTTCTTGTTCCATTTATTATAGTTTTTCCTTTAAAGATCCATATTCTCCGAGCAAGGGAGTAGAGGCCTTTTTCATCTCTACCTTTGGTCCCTAAACTTTTATAATAATCACATTTTTTTAAGATAAAAGATCATGTTAATTACCACTGAACTAATCTCACCTTAATAATATTGTCTTTCAAGTTTGTGTTAAATAGATCATTGAATTTTAAAAAGTTTATAATTGATATTAAATTTCAAAGTGTAATAAGTTTCTAAGATTTTGATTTAGTATCCAATAAGTTCTTTAAACTTTGAATTCTATGTCTAATAAGTTTTTGACGTATTTAGCATTTTAAAAAATTATGAACCAATTAAATATAATTACACAAATTTTACTTTTATGTATAATAGATCCATTAATTTTTCCTAAAACATATTGAATATTATCTAAAAAATAATTATTAGACACAAATGTAAACTTAAATACTTATATGACATTTTATAAGTGTTAGGTCATATTAGACATAAAATTAAAAGTTTAGGGAATTTATTAAATACTTTTGAAAGTTCAACGATCGGTTAGATACAAACACAAGAGTTCAAAACCCTTTAACATTCATAAAATAGTAAGGGTACGATGATTGTATAAATTTACATGTATATAGTGACATATCATTGAAACTCGTAGACGTCAAACTTTCAAGATTGTGTGTAATAATTTATTGAAATTTTATGGGTTAAAAAAGTTTTTTAATTCTTAAATTTTAAAAGTATAAGATTTCTAAATTAATAAGTCTCTAATTCTTTACCACCTTCTAAAATTTACGGATTATGTAATAAGTTAGTGAATTTTAAAAATGTCAAATAAGTAAATATTGATAGCTATTGAGTTTATTTGACATTGTAAAATTTTGAGATTTATTAAACAAAAATTAAATTTTAACCAAAATTTTAAAAGCTATTAAAAAAGAACCCCTGAAGTTTCTATTTGGTGGGTATAATATATATATATATATATATATATATATATATATATATATATATACTTGAAGTTTGAATTAATAATACAAAGCTAGATTTGTTCAATGTCTGTTTATAAGCAACGGAAGTAGAAAAATAGCCAAATCTGGGACACAAGAAATATCATTATTAGTAAATAACTGTTTTAACCGTCTAAATGGCAAACGGTTCTCCCTTCTTCCCGCCATGAACGACCTTCTTCAACCTCTAATCGTCCTCTGTTATCCCTTTTAACATCTTCTTAAAACCCTCTTCTTCCCATCAAACAACAATTCAGCCTCCAACCCTCAAGCGAACCTTTTGCGTTTCGCTTGAGGTTTATCATTCCATTTAACCATTCATAAGGCTGGCTCAATCTACCAAGAACATTTCATCAACCCATCAAAATGGCTAGACTTAGCCTGCTGCTAACATTGTCCTTGCTGGCTACTACTGCATTTGCTGACATTGGAAACTTCGATGACTACTGGAAAGCACGTGCTGCCGAGGCCGAACAAGCCGCCGCTGACGCCTTTGAGCCTAATCCTGAGACCGTCACTAATTCCCTCAATGCTGAAGTTGGCCAGTAAGTTTGAAATTTTTAGTAACATAATTCTAGTATAAAGAATCATGACTAAACTCAGAATTGAGTTTGACGCAGGCTATTGAGGGGAAGCAACAGTACAAGGAGGAATTTGAAGAAATATACAGGGCCATGTCGAGCCACTAATCCGATCGATCGGTGCTGGAGATGTGACCGCAATTGGGCCAAGAACAGGAAGAAGCTAGCCGATTGTGTTCTGGGTTTTGGCCGCAAGACCATTGGTGGAAAGTTGGGTCCATACTATGTCGTGAACGACTCGTCAGATTCGGACCTCATGAACCCAAAACCTGGGACTCTTCGCCATGCTGTGATCCAAAAGGGACCTCTGTGGATCATCTTCTCTACCAACATGGCCATTAGGCTCACTCAGGAGCTCATCGTGACAAGCGACAAGACCATTGATGCAAGAGGGGCTCATGTTCAGATTGCTTATGGCGCTGGCATTACTCTTCAGTACGTAAGAAATGTCATCATCCATGGTCTTCGTATCCATCACATTGTTGTTGGTAGCGGCGGAATGATCAGAGACGCTGTCGACCATGTGGGTATGAGGACTATGAGCGATGGGGACGGCATTTCCATCTTCGGCTCCTCCAATGTTTGGATTGACCATGTGTCCATGTCCAATTGTCATGATGGTCTCATTGATGCTATTATGGGATCTACTGCCATCACTATATCCAATTGTCATTTCACTCACCACAATGAGGTAATAATGCATATTGTCCTGAAACTATTTGACTGACGGTTTTATATAATTGAAGTTAAAAGTAAGTTACATACAGGTGATGTTGTTTGGTGCGAGTGACGGGTACTCAAAAGATCAGATAATGCAAGTGACAGTAGCATTCAACCACTTTGGTCAAGGATTGGTGCAGCGAATGCCGAGATGTCGATGGGGCTTCTTCCATGTTGTCAACAATGATTACACTCACTGGCTTATGTATGCCATCGGTGGTAGCCAGCATCCCACCATTGTCAGCCAGGGAAATCGTTTCATTGCTCCTCCCAATGTATATGCTAAAGAGGTAATCAAATATTTAACAAACAGCTCAAGCAATTCATTTGTTTTTATTTTTGTCAAGAAACTAAAAGTGGGTGTGCACTTAAACTTAGGTAACAAAGAGAGAGTACTCACCAGAGCAAGTTTGGAAAAGCTGGACATGGAGATCAGAGGGAGACTTGATGATGAATGGAGCATTCTTTGTTACCTCAGGCGATCAAAGCAAGAGAAGACCCTTCTCAAGGATGGATATGATCTCCTATAAACCAGGGACATACGTTAGAAGAATGACACGTTTTGCAGGCGCGCTCACCTGCTTCCCTCGTCGCCCTTGCTAAATTTCAACTCTCAATTTTCTACCGCACACCGCGATCAACAAACAGATTTCATTCAACTAACGAATTTAGTTTTTCTTTTTTGGTTGTGCCAACTGCATTGGGTGGAGCCATAAACAAACACAACACATTCTTGATACTATATGGCTTTCAAGAGCTCTCATATAACTCAATTTGTTTTATGATGATCTTTTCTCTATTTCCATATTTACATCCTTCTTGTCACCATAACAATAATAAGTAATAACATTTATGATTACTGGATTTCTAAACGGTGAAGAAAGTTATACTCATGAGAAAAATGAAATGAACTATTTCGAAAGAACTTACCAAATGTTAAATTAGATAAACGTACATGTAAATAACATATAAAGAAAGAAATGAAAGGTAACGTAGTTGATTCGATTTGGAGATTCATCTGCAGGATTTCCCAACTTTTGTTCAAAATCATTGAGATCTCACCGACAACTAAATTTAGACCATAACTCTGATACTAGTTGGTAAAGCCAATGGACCTCTACCTATCTCTACAATGGTATGAGTCCACTTAGAACATAAACTTTCATGACTTTTCTTTTGGAACCATCCAAAAGACATCATACCATGGATCACTCTTTTTCCTTACCAACTTTGTTTTCACCTACAAACCATAAAATATCATTGATTTTTTAGAATTCAGAGGTAAACTGAATGTCTCAATACTAAAGATTATTTGAGTGGAGTAATCCAACTTCTCAAAGAATAATAACTAATAAGAATACTGTAATTGAAACATCAATCACTTCTTCAACATGCATATATACTAATAATATGAAAACAGAGGAAGAATGAAGTTGAAACCAAAAGTCTGCAAACCTGAGAAGGGCTCTTGGTTGGTCTTCTGTAAAATTTGTTGACAGTGTGTCAGTAAGTTCTTAGGAGCCTGAAAGAATAATTGGGACACTTAAATACAAGTAATAAATATTAAACCAATACAAGGACACTTAATCTAGCATCCGTTTGATGCTTTTTCCAGTGCATTGGAGAAACAAATGTCGACCATAGAAAGTTTTGAAAGGGAAATTGGTGCTTAAGAACAAACCAATTGAAGGATGCTGCAAAATGCATTATTACCTTCAGTTTAGAGATGCATCAGCAACACCGAGTCTTGCCTAGAAGTTTAAGCTGCTCCTGCAAGTAATGGAATGGCGGATGGATGACTTTCTAAGTCTATATAAACATTTTTTTTGCACTCATGAACACTTTTTTAAACGTTTAGAAAGTCAATCCAAATATGCACTTAGTTTTATAGAAAAACGTAAAGTCGAGTATAAGATACAACAGGTAAGATATGTGAAAAGTTAGAAGAGATATAACTGGAAGGTTTTTGTATGGATGAGCTTAACTTTTTTAAAAAATAAAATTTTACCAGCTTTTTCGAAACAAAAATTTTCTAGCTTCTAGTTCTATGTTTCGAGCTCACTTTCTAGTTCATTTTCTCGTTCGTCTCCTCTACACTTGGTTGGTAGTTTGGCGTTTGAAAACCTTCTTTTAAAAAATATCATCTGACATTTTGATTCAAATTTTTAAGTTAATCTATCAAATAATCCATGGAACTTCAGGACCCCTCCACAAACAATGAAATTAATTAGAGTCATAGGACCAATTATTGAGAGTCATTTTAAAATACCTGGATTAAATAAAAAATTAGACCTTTTTTTAACTTGGGTCAAAATAAAATATATCTTAAGATTTTGTTGGTCACAAAAATTGTTTAAAATAAATATATGAATTATTTTTTTTTTCAAAATTGAAATATATCTTTCTAAAAATTTTAAAATTAGGTTCATCTAATAACTATTTTATTTTTAACTTTTAAATTTTTAAAAGTCTATTTTCTCTATAAAAAAAAATTGGAACTTTTTAAATATAGAGAAACGAGTCAAATTATTTGCAAACTATAGCAAACTTTTCTAACTTTCTTACCGTTCAATTAGACATTGATAGAAGTCTAAACTGTTACAAATCTATCATAGATAGACACTGATAGAATGTCTATCACAGTCTTTTTGTTATTTATGTAACTAGTTTGACAAGTTTTTCCATTTGTGAAAATTTATCTTTTTTATCGTAATTTATATATTTATTCAGTACAAGAGTAGAGTTATTAGTTAAATTTAAAAAAATAAGAATAAATTAAAAAATTATTTTTAAAATTTTAAATTTTTGTTCAGTTTTTTAAAACGTGTGTAAAAAGAATAGATAGCGAATAAAAAAAATTAGTGGTGAAATCTATATTTATAGATTTAATTTTCGGAAACTAAAACCAAAAAAAATCAAATAAGAAACCCAAAATGTTTTTGAAAAATAGCATCAATTTTACTATGGGCTTCCATAGTGTAGTTATAAGCCCATATGATCGTGGGCCCAGAGGGGAGGAGGAAACTGGAAACTAGACCGACGTAACGCTCGAAAGAGAGATGCTGACCAATTCAATGCTGGAATACCACGTGGCAGCTGAAGGAGACGCGTTCACACACGTGGCAGGAAATTGGAATAATAGCGATAATTCCTGCAGAACAGTTAAAATGAGAGAGCCAACATTTTTGTTAAACTGGAAAAACTTTCTCATCCTAACTCCTGAATTCGTTTGATGATCCAACACAAAGAGCTTACACAACCGTACGGAAACCACATCTCCTGAGGTAGGTATTATCTGGTCTTTTAAACGTTTCTATCACAAGATTATATTGAGTTTTTTAATCAACTTTGACAACGAACAACTGTAGTTTTCTCCTATAAATTATTTGGACGGAGAAGAATAGGAGAATCTTTGGGGAAGCAAGCTATGTCAGGTCAGTGGAGAGTTTTGAGACTGGGTTAGATTTTTTTTTTTTAATCGAACCTCTGACCTCGAGCTTGGTTGGAGCTTGATTGCGTAAGCACAATAGCAGAGCGTTTGGCGTGTGGGTTAGATCTAACTTGTCTTTTGTTGGTGTGCTTGTTTTTGTATGGTCTTGTATGTTTTAGATATTATTTTAAATTGGCCTTCACTCATCCTTTTAATCTCCACCTAATAGCTTTTAAGTTTTTGAGTTAACTGATGATTTAAAGATATAAGATTTAAAATGGTATCAGTGTGGTCCCATCGAACCTGCATTGTTATTTCTTTTTCATTTAATATTGATTTCCACTCTCGTGTACATTTCTTCCTAATTCAAGGCCATAAGTGAGGATAAGGGTTAGAAATTATATTAAATTCGCCTTTAAAGTTTATTATTGAAACACGAAATGATCTTATTGACATCCTCTTGACTTTATGTATGAACCTTTTTTGGAAAAGAAAGTACGAGTGAATAATTCATTTTACTAGGATCTCTGTTTACAACCTATGGAACAAGGAAAGGAGGTTAAGTATTCTGCATTGTCAAACTGCGAATCTTATTTCCAACGCATCCAATCTACGAAGAAACTTCCGAAATACTTACAGGAGACACTGAATGATGCATTTTCTAGAATCCCAGTTTCATCATTTCCTGGAGTCCCAGGAGGCAGAGGTAATAATGAGTGTCAACTACTTCAATTTTAGAACTTCATTCATATGAATATGCATAAAAAAAAATTATTGGAAGGGTCGAAGAAATAAAAAAACACCACTTTTTTGCAGTTATTGAGATTCCAGCAGACACAACTATTGCTAATGCTGTAAAGATTCTATCTGAGTGCAACATTTTATCAGCTCCTGTAATAAATCCAAATGCACAAGCAAGTATGAATTGGAGAGAAAGATACCTTGGAATTGTAGATTATTCGGCCATTATCTTGTGGGTGTTGGAGAGTGCAGAACTTGCTGCAGCTGCTTTATCTGCTGGTTCAGCTACTGCTGTTGGGGTTGGTGCAGGAGCAGTTGGTGCTCTTGGAGCATTGGCATTAGGGGCGACGGGTCCAGTTGCAGTTGCAGGGATAGCTGCAGCGGCGGTTGGAGCTGCTGTGGCTGGTGGAGTTGCTGTCGACAAAGGAATCGGTAAAGATGCTCCAACAGCTGCTGATAATTTAGGAGAAGACTTTTACAAAGTCCTACTGCAAGAAGAACCATTCAAATCAACAACAGTAGGCTCTTAAACTATGCCAGTAGGGTAACTTTTATTGCTCAAATTATGTTGTCATTTTGTTGGTTTCATGTTCTCATATGTAGACTCTAGTCATTGTTCTCCATAGTGCAACCATGTTTCAAGACAAAAATGTTAAAGAGTCCTTAAGAATAGGCTATTTGCAACAATTTTGAAAGAACTAAACACTAACATGTTGATGTTTCAGGTTGAGATGATATTGAAATCCTACCGCTGGGCTCCGTTTCTTCCGGTGACCCTAGATAATTCCATGCTATGTGTCTTACTACTACTTTCAAAATATAGATTGAGGAATGTACCTGTCATTGAATCAGGGAAACCTGAGATAAAGAATTACATAACTCAATCTGCAGTAGTTCAGGGTCTTGAAAGGTGTAAAGGAAGGGACTGGTTTGACTGTATAGCTGCAAGACCTATTTCTGATTTGGGACTTCCTTTTGTGTCTTGTAAGGAGGCAGGTATTTATAATTGGTGATTTGGGTTTGTAACATTTTCTAACTTTAATGGCTATTTCTCTTTTTTGTCAGGTTATTAGCATCCAAAGCAACGAGTTGATATTGGAAGCTTTCAAACAAATGAGAGATAATCATATTGGTGGCCTTCCAGTTGTTGAGGGGCCAAAGAAAAGGATGGTGGGAAATATAAGTATAAGAGACATAAGATATTTACTGCTTAAACCTGAACTTTTCTCCAATTTCAGGTAGGATATAAGAGAGGACTTTGAATTACCTTTAATTCTCAAACTTGATCTTCTACTATAAAATGCTCTATTATCTGCGAACTATGAATATCAATGAATGTGAATAGAAGAAACATACCTGAACAGGATACCACAGTAATTATGTTTGAAACTAATGCCACAGAGAGGTAATGAACTTGCTTTTATGGCTAATAGGCTAATTTCTTCTTCCTTATCTATACTATCAAATGTGTTCAAGCTCTAAGAGCCTGTTTTTGATAATTAATCTTCAATGTTTTTCTGTCATTGGATTTCAGGAAGCTTACCATTATGGATTTCATCAAAACAGTCGTCACGTTGACTCCAGATATTGGGAAACTTGCCCCACCAATTACCTGCAGACTTGATTCAACTCTTGGCTTTGTTATTCATAGTCTTGCTTCCAAGTCAGTCCATAGGATCTATGTCGTAGCTGGTGATGAGGAAGTTGTCGGGGTCATCACTCTAAGGGATGTGATCTCCTGCTTCATTTTTGAACCACCCAACTACATAATCAACAACTTTGGATTTTCTGCCGAAGAAATGTTGAACCAGTGACATTTACAAGTTTTTCTTAACAATTGACATATATGGAAGATAAGATGTAAAACTAGTTGCGAATTCTGGTTTGACATCAAAAATATACTAATAACTTTGCTCATGTACTTTACTCTTAAACTAATATCAGATCATAGCTTTCTCGATGCTTTATCTAACATTGTTTCTCTTACCCTTTCATCATCTTTCCACCTTCCGAGCTATCCAAATTTATTGGATAATATAACAAATGGAAGTGGGCAATTCTGCTCTAATTTTGAAGTTTTTAAAAGCCTTTTCTTGGTTTTCTGCAAGCTACGAGCACTAAACATGTGTTTGTAGTAGTTACTACTGGAATTTAATTTGCTTCTCTCTCTCTCTGCATTCCATACACCCCATAAAAGTTTGAAGTATATGTGCTACTTCTATCTTTCAAGACTTTATAACTCAATTCATCTTCCAACATCTCTAACATGCTTATTCCAGGCTTCATAATTCATTTCAGTATTCTAAACACATCAATAAAAAGTTGCTCTACCCATGTCAATAACGACGCTCTACACCATGTCTATCATGTTGCAATCCTTCTATGACACTCTACCCATAATATCTATCAAGTCGTTATAATGTTCAAGATTTGGCTGCAGGTTGTATTTTCTTGGACATCATCTTGAGACCCTGCCAACCTTTGTCAGCCTAACCACAATGATCTGCAAGTTCAACCATCCTTAGTTCTTCTCCAAGCAAACCATTCTATGGTGGCATTTCGTGGACAAATGAAAAAAAGTTTCAAATACTCATCCGTGAGGCCGTTGCTCCACATACGTTCATTGGGAATCCGTTTTTCTTTTTTTCAATCAAGTGGGAAAGCAGCATTTGACCTTGTGGAACTGAGTTGAACTTCGTGCATGGTTTGAAGAGAGGAGGAAAAATGGAACTGTTAGAATGAAGGGAGGTTGAGGGCCAGAACGAAGGGAGAGTGTTTCAGTGTAAAATCCATTTGCCGCCAATCGCGCTATTTTGCGTTGCGTGTGGGCGTGCAGCAATCGAACTTATCAAAGCCGTTGCAAACAATTTTGTTTTTTTGTTTTCTAAAAGTTCTATGATATGGTTCTCAAATTCAACAAAGAAACATTTGGATTGTTAGTTGAAAACTAAAAGAAGAGAAAAGACTAGTTTTCTTTTGACAAAAAAAAAAAATTGACAAGCATAATGCTAATGCTCAATATTTTTCTTTTCAGCACTAATGTTGCATGGATAAAAAAAAATCATAAAAAAACTCGTACGAGTCAGGAGTTATGTACGTCGTTTGATGTTTGTTGTTGGAAGTTTAATTTTGATGCCTTGTGGAACGATTCTGAAGGGATGGGCAGGATCAGCTGGGTGTTCGTGACTTCTCTGGATGCCTTGTGGAACGATTCTGAAGGGATGGGGAGGATCAGCTGGGTGTTCGTGACTTCTCTGGATGCCTTGTGGAACGATTCTGAAGGGATGGGCGGAATCAGTTGGGTGGTTCGTGACTTCTCTGGTTCTCTTGTCTTGGCTGGCTGCGAAAGAGTGAGTCATAAGAGATCCTTAAGGTTTTGACTATGTTTAAATCCCTATGTTCTCGATCTTTATTGAAAAAGAAAACAATATAGAGAATAACAAAGGAGAGAAGCTTATTAGTGGGGAAATACTACCAAATAAGTCTAAATAGTTGTAAAGTTGTAATTGTTCAATGTTCATCTAGGTTGCTTTCTTCCAAGTACTTTTTTTTTATAATTAAATTTGGAAAACAAAAATCCTAAATAGATTACACACTTGAGAGTGAAACCTATTGATTTTCACTTTAGAATTTGGAGAACAAGTCTATTTAATGCCGCCTCAAGCAGGGTACAAAGCTCATGATGCAGCTCAACATTAAGGAAAATCGAGAAGGTACATGAAAAAACATGCATCTAAAGAGGAAATGTTCCTCGATCAAGAGATAAAGTGCTTAGTTTGACGCATAGAAGTTTTGAGTACCACAAACTATCCTAATATTGTCAAAATTACAAGTATTCACACACGATTCTCAGAACTTTATAAAATAGTTTCATTCGACAACCATAAAGGAAAGAGTAAGTAATCTTCAAATGAAAGCTCTAACTTTACACTCATGTGTTTAATTGAATCATACAATACCAATTTGAGAAACTTTTGAGGAACTTTTATAACAGGTAAGTCGACAACAAACCAATTTGAGGAACTTTTATAACAGGTCGACCTACAAAATGAAATTAGATCAAGAGAAGTAGGATAGAAGCTAAGCCTATAAGACCTATAACAAATGCTAGCAAAATTCATAGGCCAACAAAACAACACATCAATTTAATTGAGTGGACTTATAATTTATTTATTCTCACATCTCGATTGCGATTATGTAAATGAGATCTAAATATGAAAAAGTTAATGTACCACATCAAGGACAGGATGTTAGATAAGTTTGAATGAAAACGAATATTCTAGAAAGGCTACAATTGCGTCAAAAGTACGGTGACCAATCAATTATTTTCTCTCTTTTCTTTTCTTTTTTTTTTTTTTTATCTATATATAAAAAAAATAAAAGCATATTTGACAAAATATTAGTAATAGAGGAGGGGAATTATAAATTGTTGAAAAGATGTACAAAATATAGCAAAATTTTGGATTGACATATTTTAGTACATTTTGTTATTGTTAAAAATATTTCAATAAAGAATGTACTACCGGCTAAAGACAAAAATGGTTAAAAATTATTTTTAGTCTCCAAAGTTTCATAAAATAATAATTTAGTTTCTAAATTTTGATTGGTAAAAATTTAATACTTATACTTTCAATTTTGTAATAATTTAGTCGTTGAACTTTACTATAACAATTTAGTCCTTATATTTTAATAATTGTAATGATTTAGTTCCTACGATAGTAATTTTGTGTTAAATTTAATGAGATTTTTTTACATAAATAAACCAACAGACAATTTAGGCATTCAATATTTTTATATACAAAGTTTACATAATAAAAAATAGAAATTGACTTCTACTTTTGATATTTTTAACATTAAAAATTAAATTGTTACAAATTTAAAGGTACAAGATTAAATTATTATAACAAAAATTTTAAAATTAAATAGTTACGAAATTAAAAGAACAATGATCAAATATTAAAAGGAAAAAGAAAAATTAGTCTATAACAAATTACAAACAAGCATCCTACAAATAATCATAGGAGCCAAGGGCCCACCCGGTTAATTTACGCGCAAAAAAGCCGGCTAAATAGCAAATAAGAAGCCACTACAAAATTACCCGCACATTACTGATTGCCACGTGTAAATTCATTTTCTTCTATAATCAATATATTCTTTTTTTCTTTTTATTATTATTAATTATTTCTGAGTGGGACGGACAAATCCAATAATATAAGCAGACTTTGGATTTCTCCTTCGCTCTTTCTGCCCCTGATCGTGTTTTGTTCACCGGGGAAGTCTCTCATCGACGAATCCTTCTTAAACTGGTGGAGAATCGAAATTGAGGTTTCTCTTTGATTTAGTTTCTAAATCCATACATCAGTGAAGGCTCTCGCCGCGCTAGGTTACAGGTAAGGGATTTTCAATAATTTTAATTGTTAATTTTGGCTACGATTCGTGGATTATCGTGGCCTTAGCTAACTGGATTTTGTTCTTGAGGTTGCGACGTAATTGATGTTGTTGAGTTTATGTGTATGTCGTCATACTATTGTGAAGACTTGTTCGCCCTAATTTTGTTAGGTGATATCATCTGCTTGTCTGACTAGCAGTTTTAGATAGAGATCTAGGGATTTCGATTACGGGGAGGGTATGGGAAACGATTTATTGAGGTGGAATGAGTTAGCTTTTGAGTTTCGTTAAGGCGCGGATTTGCAATAGCCAGTTGTTAGTTTTCGGAATTGAAATCCTTGTCTCAAGGACATTTCTTGGTGTCTTGCTTGTTCTGTTAACAAAATTCAACAGTTCCACCACTTTCTCCATCCCTTTGATTATTGAACTTGTTTCTTGTTCTTCATCGAACTTGCGCTTGATGTAAATTTTGATATTTTGTATCCTTCAATGGTGCGTTTTCATGTTTAGATTGAGCATACTCATTTTTCTGCGTTGGCAATGAGTGTTCAAGAAAGTGAAGTTAACATTGTTGTCCTTGGTTTATTTTCAGCCGGTGAGGATGTCTACTCCTGCAAGGAAGAGACTGATGAGAGATTTCAAGAGGTTGCAACAAGATCCACCTGCTGGCATCAGTGGTGCCCCCCAAGACAATAATATCATGCTATGGAATGCTGTTATATTTGGGTACGACATTTTTTCCTTTTTTTTCAATTTTTTAGTCAGAATTTGTTTACATATCCACTGTTGCTTCCGTCACTTACTGATGCCATGGTCTTTTACATGTTATTTCGTTTGCTTTGCAGGCCAGATGATACACCTTGGGATGGAGGTATCCTTAAGTTCTGGTCCTTGATAACTTGTTAAGTAGACAACTGCATTATGATTAGAACCACGTCTTCTAATGATGCACTTGTTTCTTGTTTGACGATTTCAGTCTGTTCTCCCATCCAAAATTACAATCAATAAATAATACTACAATATATGTAATAGTATCTTAACTTTTCTCATTTATGTATATTTATTTTGGCTACATAGCTATTAGCTTTACACTGTTAAATTAATTTGTTGATTTAAAATTCACCTGACACTTATTTGAAAGATAGTTTGTATCTTCATGTCTCTTGTTCTTCTTGTCAAGCTCTATCTGCTATTTTGATGTAGGGAGTGCGTTGAATTTTCTGATGCAAAACTGGGAATAGTTAGAACTTGCTAAAACAAATTATTATTTTTTCTTGGGGCTCAACTTTGTAATGTCAAGTTGCTTTCATCTCCCCTGATGCGTGTAGTGGGTATGTGCTCTGAAGGATCATTTCATTCAGCTGTGCTTTTCTAAACGTTAGATTGTATTGAAAAATGGAAGGGATATTAGCAATTAGCATTTTGTTTGATTTCCTGAAACTTCTAGTTTTTATTTATTTATTTATTTATTATTATTTTTGTAGTTCTTTTTAAGTATATTTATTTGTGAACTTCTTGTGTACTGTATGACATATAACCATTTTTTGAGATGATCAGGTACGTTCAAACTTACGCTTCAGTTCACAGAGGATTATCCAAATAAGCCACCAACAGTTCGCTTTGTGTCTAGAATGTTTCACCCTAACAGTAAGTTCATAACCTCCAAGAATGTGGCCTTTACAAAATACAAATAATTTATGCTTTCTTTCATTCTTGGTCAATTTGAGGGCTTTTTGTAATCTCCATTGGCACAATGTCTGCATGTTCCTTAGTTTTTTTCCCTCCCTCATTTGGCTTTTGGAATCACCTTCAGTTTATGCCGATGGAAGCATTTGCCTGGACATTCTGCAAAATCAGTGGAGCCCAATCTATGATGTAGCAGCTATACTCACTTCTATTCAGGTAGCACCTAATCAATTTGGCCTTAATCTATGCCAAGACTGATTTTTTTTTCCCTGCTATATGGTTAATAGCCTCCTTTTATCATTTTATAGGTGTAAATAATGTAATCATAGTTATTCAAAGAAGCCTGTCACTGCTTCTCTGTGCCCTAACTTTTGTAGAAGAATGCATAAGGTTCATGTGTCTTCTGAATGCTTATTTTCACGTATTTAAGAAGTTAGCTAAGTGAGCAGGCAATTAATTGTAAATCTGTACTCCCTGCTGACCCATGCCATAGAAGCCCCATTCTCGTAGTTCTTGCCCTTGATTGCTGAATTAGTGACACATGACTGGTTTGATTCACTCCCCTCTTTTTGGGAAAAAAGAAAGAGAAGGAAAAAAAGAAAGAAAGAAGCTGAAGTCTACGAAATGTCATTGAATTGTATGGTAGACTTCAATTCTGTTCATGTCATTTTATAAAGTTTCATTTTCTACTCTTGATCTTTTAAAATGTTTGGAAACCACCCTTCTGTCAACTTTTTGTTAAAACGAACAGAAAAATATGAGGATAGTCGCGAGTTGTATAAATACAGGGACATAGCATAGGCAGTAGATTTTCTTGAATTATGCCCTTGGACTTTAGAATAAGTTTAGTTACGTCCTAATTGTTTCAAAGTCATAGTTAAACCTTTAAGCATTGAAATTATTTTGAACAGCGATGCCATCTCATTAAAAATGAAAGAAAGATGGGAAAAAAGCAACAATGCCTTTGACTTCCTTATTAAAATGAAAACAAAAGTACATATGTGTTAGGGAGACGTAAAAGTTGGAAGTGTTTTAGCTATATTAGATTCAAAGTGGTGTTGATTAGGGAGGGCAGTTGTTTGAATGTCAGAATTTTAGCTGCAGGGGTACCATTTACATGGGGAAGTGACGTATTGGGAGAGAAGAATATATATTGGTAAAAATGAGCACCCGCACACTGGAAAAGTTAAAAGAGAATAGGGTCTGAGAAAGCTTCAGGAGAGGACAGGAATATGTTTGTGAGAGGAAAATGGTGGGAGAGTGAGGGGAGTGGAAAATATGGGCGTGAAATTAGAAGAAAAATGAAAATGATTAACTAATGAATGAACATAACTTCATCCTCCAAGATAAGAAATTTATTGAGCAATAGTGCGCCTGGGTTTGGTTGTTTTGGGATTCTTTGTTTGTAACATACAATCTTCATGTATGCCCTAATCTTAACTTTCATCCATTAGTCGTGAGATGATACACTTTGGTATGAAGGGATTCTTTTGAATTTTTTTTTTTTTTATATCCATGAGTGTCCGGACCAGCTTACATGCACCTCGACTAATCTCACGGGACAACTCGTCTCTGACCCTACAACATTTAGGTGTCAAGGAAACTCCTAAGAAATTAATTCCTAATAGATGGCCACCATGGATTGAACCCTTTACCTCTTAGTTAGTTATTGACCTTTATACCACTAGGCCAACCTATAATGGTTCTTTTGAAAATTTTATTCCCCCATGCCTTTTGATTAAAAGTTGAACATTATTTTATCTTAACCCCTAAATTTGTTTTCCCTTCAAACGTTTCTTTTATTGGTAATTTTTAATTACTTGTTTTGATATCATTAATGTTCTCCTTTGCAGTCGCTTCTGTGCGATCCCAATCCAAACTCTCCTGCAAATTCTGAAGCAGCTAGGATGTTTAGCGAGAATAAGCGCGAGTACAACAGGAGAGTACGTGAAATTGTGGAACAGAGTTGGACTGCTGATTAGCCACAAAATGGTTGTAGAGGCAAACAGAAAAGATAGTCGAGTGGTTTGTTTGCATGATATTGTATCTGGGAAGAAAACCGATTTGTTGTGTAATTTGCGTATTTTGTGATATGCTTGCTTGGTTTATTCAGATGAACTACTTCAGTTGACTATCTGGTCTGGTTTTTTCCCACTTTTCTCACCCTACTTTTCTTCTATCCTTTAGAAATGACATTCAGTTGATGCGTATATAAAAACTGTCTAATCTTAAGCAGCATGACAATGTTGTACCGTTTCCACAGATGCCAGGCCGGTGGTGGCAATGCCGACGGTAATTCTAATTCCCAACCTCTGCGGCCATTTCTAGAGTCTTCTTCGTTCCCTAATTTGTATTTGATGGTCTGCAAAATAAAAACAGAGTTCAAATGCAGGTCCTTGATTAAGCATCTGGATTTAAACTCTGAAGTCAAATGGAACAACTTGTTTGTTTTTCTAGGAGAAGTTGGATATGTATGAATTCATTAACTACAAAGTCAGTTCTGGTGATAAATAATGGTGCAGTATTCAAGAATGGACCAAAGGCCGATGCCTCACATTCGTTGCTCTTCCATGTGATGCCCTAAGGTTTGAGGTAGTTGTTGCTTTAGTTTAAAGGATTTGATCAAGACCGATGAACCATTGGTCAACCACCCTTCATATAAATTCAAGAATTGAACGATAAACATTTTGTGGAGTAAACATTTTCCTTGAGATTCTCAGAGAGTCAAAGTTTGAAACTAGATCAGAGTTGTTGGGAAAAAAATAATGGATTGGCCCAAGAAACTTGTTGAAAAAATTATATAATAGCTGAAGCTTATTGACTTCTATGATTTGAAATCAATTTTTTACGTAGTTCGATTTCTCTTTGGACAATAAACTATGAAAATTAACTTGTTTATTTTGGCCAAGATGAGTGAACTAGATTTAGTAGCATTAGCATAATCTTCAACACTAAAGGTTGAAGGCTCAATCCTCCATTTTTCTATACTAAAAAAATTGTTTATTTCAACTCAAATTAATTGTTATACATCTCTCACACACATATATGTATTTCCAATTAATGAGATTGAAGAAATGGAAAATACAGCAGGTCCTATATGAAAATTCCAACAAGATTTAGAATTGAAGAAACTAAAGAGTGTCTTGTTAGTTGTCAATTTCCTTGTTTAGACACTCCATTTCGATATTCTACAACAACAGCTTTGATGAACAGAGTGTATAAGGAAAATTAAGGAAAATCACTTTGAGTTTCAATAATTTCAAAAGACATTTACCATCCAATCATCCAAATGAATAAATCACTTTTACTTTTTTCCTCAAAAGATAGAAATGTCCCGTTGAAATTTTAAAGTGAAAAGGGGAAAAAAATAAAAATCAAACAGCTCATCATGAGATAAGGTGTTAGAAAAGCCGACAGAAGAATAATACATTATACAAAAGCGACAATTGCGTAAAAGGTACGATGACCAATCAGATGGAAAAAAAAATCTTATAATTAATTTAACATCAATAATAAAGAAAACAATTAAAAAAACAAAGAAAAAAAATGAGAGAAGAAAAAAAATAGATAAATATCAGTTTATACGGGTGAACTTTGAAGGTTGTATTAACTAAAACTTAACAATTGCATCAATTTAAACTATAAACTAATAATTTTATCATATCAACTTAATTTTTAACTTTTACTGTATATTAACTTAAACATTTAACTTTGTGTATCTAAATAAAATATAATAGAGAGTTTAAAGTAACACAATTAGTAGTTTGGATTCTAAATTGATACGATTATTAACCATCATAAGTTGACTTATTAACAAAAAAAAATGATATATAGACTTATAAATGGTTAAAAGGTCCTGAAATCAACCTATAATGGTTATTTATGTAAGAATTAATTTCTTATGAATTCTCTTGACATTCAAATAGTGTAAAATCAAATGAGTTGCTTTATGAAAATAATCAAAGAACACATAAGTTGATCTCAACACTCACGAATATATAAAAAAGTTGATATAATTATTAGTTTAAGTTATAAATTAAGATCATAAATTGATTTTTTTTTTTTTCTAGAAAAAAAAAATCTTAGACGAGATAGCGATTTATTAATCATGGGAGCCGCTAAGCCAAGGCGGCGTCCCGTTAATATACGCGCTAAAAAGATGATGAAATAGCAAATTAAGAAGGAAAAAGAACTACACGTAGGCACTGCAGATTGGCACGTGGTAATTCATTTTTCCTTTGTAATTTTATAATTTATTTATTATTTTGTGAAAAAGTTATTTGAATGCAATATAAACAAGATTTGGGATATCTTCTTCGATCTTTCTCTCCTCTTATCGTGTTTTAGTCACCGGTGGAGATCTCTTCTCGACGAGCACTTCTCATTAAACCTGTAGACAAAAGGAATCTGGATTTTTCTTTCAATTCATCTTTGAATCCATCGAGATCAGCCTAAGTTCTCAGCTCGCCGTGCTAGGTTACGGGTAAGGGATCTCAATCATTCAATTCTTTGGGTTCTTGTCTTATTTGGTAGTTTCGATAATTTTTGTCTCCGATCCGTGGATCACCGTGGTGTTTGTTTTTCGATGTAATTGACGTGGATTTACATGTGCTGGTACGGAGGCTTAAAAGCTTTTTCGCCCTAATTTGTTAGGAATTGTGCTCTGCGTGTCCGAGCAGCAGTTTAGGGCAGAGATCTAGGGGTTTTGTTTACGGCGAAGGTAAGGGAAAGGATTTATTAACGTCCAACGAGCTTGCGTTTTAGTTCTGTTGAGGCATCGGTCTGTGGTTGCGGGTAGTTTGTTTTTCGGGTTGAATTATGTGTGCAAGGAGGTGACTCTGTGTGCTTGTTAATCCTGTCAATGGAATTAAATGTTATCACCTTCTTCTCCATCCTTGAGGTTCATGTCGACGTATGTTTTGGACTTTCATTTCAAAGCTGCTATATATTAATTTACTTAAAAATCGCCCTTGAAATGCTCTGTCGTTCTTTCTCGTTATGGTGATATCATGGAAGATAGAGCCGCTTCCGTCTCATTTGATTGAGTTGTTTCATGTTGTTTATCGAACTTTCGTTTGGTTGAATTTTGATCTTTTGTATCCTTATTCGACGGCACTTCGTCATGTTCCAATTGAGCATGTTCTTTTTTCTGCATCGGCCATAATGCTTTTCTTGACAAATGACGTTTAGATTATTATTTTTTCAGCCGGTGAGGATGTCTACTCCTGCAAGGAAGAGACTGATGAGGGACTTCAAGAGGTTGCAACAAGATCCACCTGCTGGCATCAGTGGTGCTCCCCAAGACAATAATATCATGCTATGGAATGCTGTTATATTTGGGTAAGCTGGGAAAATAAATCATGAACTCCGTCTTTCTCTTATCAGAATTTTTATATGGTAATTGCTTTTGTAACTACTGATGCTGGGTCTTTGACATTTTCTTTTTGGTTGGCTTTTGCAGCCCAGATGATACACCTTGGGATGGAGGTATTCTCAATATCTGTGTTTCTTGGCCTAAGTGACTTGTTAAGAAGACATTGTTGTATTAGGGATACGGTTTCTAATGATTTACTCTTTTCTTGTTGGATGATTTCATTTTGTTTTTCTGTCAAAAAATATAACTGATGATGATGCTTTTTTACTGCAGTATAAAACATATATATCTTTTCACGTATCTCAATTATGTAGATATATGTATGTTGGCTGCATAGCTATTTGCTCTATACAGTTAAATTGATTTGTCAATCTTAAAATTATCTGGTTCTGATTTGCATGATATTTTGTATTACATGTTCATGGTCTTCTGTATAAATTATTTTGCTATTTGGATATGGATGAGCGTTGTACTTTCTGGTGGAGAAGTCAAGAATAATTATAGCTTTCTAAAATTTTGCTTATGGTTCTCTGGGACTATGAATTCAAAATGTCAAGTTGCTTTCGTCTCTCTTCTTGCAAGATATGGGATGTTATTTCGGTGAATCCGTGTAGTCTGGTGTTCTTTTCTAAACCTTGAAATGTGTATTAGCATCTTGTTTAATTTCTGAGAATCACTTAATTTTGCATCCGATTGTGCTAATTTTCGTAATTATTTTTTATTTATAAATTTCCCCTGTAGCTTATGAATAGCAATTTGGCTAATCTTTTTTTGAGTTGACCAGGTACGTTTAAGCTGACCCTTCAGTTCACTGAGGACTATCCAAATAAGCCACCAACAGTCCGCTTTGTGTCTAGAATGTTCCACCCTAATAGTAAGTCCACAATCTCAAGAATTTTTTGCTTTATGTGGTTCAATCCGGGTCAATCTAAGGGATTTTTGTGATCTCCATTGGCACTGGTTCAAGAAGACCCTAGTTTTCCTGTAGGTTATTTGTCCAGCTAATTTTTGGCATCTGCCAACATACCAGTGTCTGCTTCATTAAACCTTTATATGAACCTGGCATGCTATGTTTGATATGCTTGGTACGTTTGGCTTGGGCCTGGGTGATTTTAATGAGTGAAGGGCAAGAGAGAGAGTATATCTATCTTGTTAAAAGTGACAAAGTAAATGTTTGTAGGTTACAATGTAACTTCGGACAATTTTATTATTTTCTTTCTTCTATGTTCCTACATTTTTTCCCCTCATTTTCCTTTTCCTATCACCTTCAGTTTATGCTGATGGAAGCATTTGTTTGGACATTCTGCAAAATCAGTGGAGCCCAATCTATGATGTGGCAGCTATACTTACCTCTATTCAGGTACCATCTAGCGTTTGGCCTTAATATATGTGAAGCTGAAATTTTTATTGCTGTATGATTAATAGCTCCGTTCAGCATTTTATGGGTACAAATGGAAAGCATGTAATCATAGTGTCATTAAAAGAAACATGCCACTAGGTTTAGAAAGAAAGAAAGAGAAATGCCACGGCTCCTGTATTATGCCCTATATCCTGGAAGTAGATTGCATATGGTTCTCGTGTCCTCAGAACGCCTATCGTTATATATTTATGGAACTGGCTGCATCTACTTGGTTGTACACTTGTCCTCGCCACTGACCCATACCAGAAAAGCCCTTGTTCTTCTAGTTCTTGAATTTTGATATCTGAATTCATCGCATATGACAGTTTAGATTTTTTTTTCGTTATTTTTTAATTATTTATTTATCTATTGATAAGACCAGTTATAAAGAACTGGAACTGTCTTGCCTGATTATCAGATTGGAATTTGACCTTACTTGAGAAATTGTAGACAGTGTCGTTAATCTATATATTTTTTTTATGATAATCATACATACTGATATTATTCAACACAGCAAGTCCTGGAAGAGGGAAAAACGAAGTTTGGTTTGGAGATAATGAATTATCTGCCGATTACTTTGTTATGTTATGGAGAATGGCTTGCTCATACTTTTGGAATTCAAAGTGTTAATGGGCTACTCGTGCACTTCT
This sequence comes from Cucumis cinereus, assembly GCA_037974625.1. Taxonomy (NCBI): domain Eukaryota; kingdom Viridiplantae; phylum Streptophyta; class Magnoliopsida; order Cucurbitales; family Cucurbitaceae; genus Cucumis; species Cucumis cinereus. The sequence goes on along the minus strand of JBBPDJ010000002.1, from coordinate 2,844,531 downwards.
CATTGATTTGCAAACTCATTTGTTTTTTTTCTTAATCCTATTAATGTTTATCCCTTGTAGTCGTTGCTGTGTGACCCCAATCCGAACTCTCCTGCTAATTCTGAAGCTGCTAGGATGTTTAGTGAGAACAAGCGTGAATACAACAGGAGAGTACGTGAGATCGTTGAACAGAGTTGGACTGCTGATTAGCCACAAAATGATTATAGGTGAACAAAAAAGATAGTCGAGTGGCTTGTTTGCATGAAATTGTACCTGGGAAGAAAACCAATTTATTGTGTAATTTGCGTATTATGTGATATGCTTGCTTGGTTTATAAAGATGAACGACTTTGGTCTATTTCAATTCGACTATCTGCTAGTATTTTTGGCATCTTTGTCAAGTAAGTTTTCTTCTCTCCATTAATTCTGGCCTTTGATCGATGTAAATCCATTTTATCAATTGAATTGGAAACTTCTATGACGAGTGCTTATTTGCCATACCACGATGAATTATGGATGATTAAGGAACGGTAATGTTGAACTGATGGTTGTCCTTTTGCATTTGAAACTTTACTGCCAACTTGTACAAAGGGCCTTTGACATTTATAAAAAGTTCAGGCAGGTTAAATACGAGCTGTATATTTGTAAAATTTTGTTACATTTATTCCCAACCATTATGGACTAGTTTTCATCTTATATGAAAGTTCCGAGGTTTCCACTACTTGTCCATCCTTCTTGAACTTGCATTGAATACTGCAAATTCCAGAGTACATCTTCAATCGAAGGTCGCTGGTTTGGATCTTTGCTGAGACAGTTGATGGCAATTTGAATTGTGGTTTTCAGTGAATCAAATGCAAAAGAACCTTGAATCGAAGGATCGATAATGCCCCGTAATTTCAGTACTTCTGCCAAGCCACTTTCGAACTGCCACGACGAATAGTATATAGACTTAGAATGTGAATGAATCTTTGCATTCTCTTGTACGCTTTACAAAATTGCATACTAATGTTAATGAATTTCTCTTTTAAATCTATGAGATACCTCACTCTTCAGATCATCCAGATCACTCGTTGCTGTGATCGGTCTACCATTGATGACTTGCAGCAAAATAGCACCAAAATGAAAGATATCTTCCTTCTCTGGATTCTCACTTCTGTATTTGTATCGAATTAGATTATTAGACTGTTGTATAAAAGATAATCTAAACAAAGATGGTACCTTTTTGTCACATTCAACCCGCTCTCTGCATTCTGTAAAATTTGAAAACAACATTTCTCTTAGAAATTGATTGATATAAGTAGCAGTTGATCGAAATATAAATAAAATCTTGATCGACCTTTAGCGGCATGAGAATGCTGTAATTGCTTATTTTTGCAGACAGCGTCTCATCCAACAAAATGTTATCGATCTTGATATCATTCCCGAAGATGCCGGATGCCGTTCCAGTATGCAAATGCTGTATCCCCCTAGCAATGCCGATGGTTATTCCCATTCTCTGTGGCCATTTCAGAGCATCCTTCCTTTTCCAATCTGTATAATGCGACGTAACATAATATTATAACAAGATGAGGCTTTTTAAGTTTAAACTTTGAAGCCAAATGGAGATGGGTTTGTTTCGTTACCTGTAAGACAATCCTTCAATGAGCCGTTGGATATGTATTCACTAACAACGAAGACAGTGGTAGCTGGGTTTAATTGATCTTGATGAGTGAAAGTGCAGTGTCCAAGAACACTGACCAAATGGCGATGCCTCAGATTTGGCAGTTCTTCCATGTGCCGAGATAAGGCTTGAGGTACAAGTTTTTGCTTTAGTATAAAGCACTTGATCAGGACCACTGAACCATCAGGCAGCCACCCTTTATACGTCTGCAAGAATTGAACAGAAAACTTCTTATTGAAATTACTTCTTCTCGAGATCTTCACAATGTTGAAGTTTGAACCAATTCCTCACCTTTGCTTGGGGTTCTTTGGCGGCCACGCTTGACGGGTCGAAGTTTTTTGTGATGTCTTCGATCTCTTCCAGTGTGAAGACCCGATATTGCGGCAGCCCAAGTGCTGGTAGCCTTGTTTGGGGTACATGTCCTGTGTAGAATCGAGTTAACATGAACAAGATCATAATTTGACTATGGATGAAAGAGAACTAAAATGGGAAGAAAATTGGCTTACTGTTAGGAAGTGGAGAGCCACGAACAGAGAGTTTATCAGCTGTAGATTTCTCATATTTGGTCTCTCCAAATCTTCTTCTTCTTCTGTTTCGGATGATTGCATAAACTAATAACAGAACAACACCTGAAATTCCGACAACGCCTCCAATGACAGCGAGCATGAGACCCAGTTTTCTGCTAAGTTTCTGTTTCTGTACGTCACCGGGAGGCTTCACGGCCATTGCTTCCTTATGGCAGTAGGAATAAGTATGCTGGTCCTTCGAGCTTCCACTTGACAAGCAGTTCCAAGAAATATTTACAGTGCGATTTGATGAATTTGGTCTGATGCAAGAAGGCAATTTTCCTATCAAAAGGTTGTGTGAAATGTCTACAAACTTAAGGTTTCTATTGCAAGTTGTGTTAACAGAGAGCGCTCCACTTAATTGGTTATAAGCTAGGTTGAGATACTGAACTGCAGGTAGAGAGAAGAGAGAAGCATGGATTGGCCCAAGAAACTTATTGTAGGAGATATCGAATAACTGAAGCTTATTGAGTTGTAAGATTCTCGAGGGGATTTCAGATCTGAACAAGTTTTTCCTCAGTATAACAATCATAAGAGTTCCTCCCAGAGAAGGAACTTTTTGTCCTAGTTGATTCTGTCCTAAATTCAGCTCTTCAAGAACTGCAAGGCCTCTGAGATCTGGAACACTTCCATTGAGCAAATTGTCAGCCAAAACAAGGCTCTTGAGACTTTGAAGTTTTGAGATTGTTGTAGGGATGCCTCCATAGATAAAATTTGAGCTTATGTTAAGCACTTCCAAAGACGAGAGCCTGTTAACTTTGGAAGGGAAAGGACCCCACAATCCCAAAGACACTAATGACAAGACTCTCAGGTTTGAAAGCTTGGTGAGAACAGTGAAGAAGGAATCAATGGAAAAACTATTAGAAAGAGTCTGCTGAGAAGGGATGGAACTCACTGAAACTGATTTTGGGGCTTTAGAAGGAGAGCTTTTGTTTCCAATGACAGTTAATTCTGTTATGTGATTTCCAGAACAGACAATTTTGAGTGAAGGAGAAGGAGGTAGATAGCAGAAGTTGGTCCAGTTTGACCATCCCTGAAAAGCAACAGGATACTCCAGAAGTTTTTGAATCTCAAACAGAATCCTGGTTTCGCTTGGAGGAAGTTGCCCTGTTGAAACTGGAAAGATAACTGCAAAAATGAAAGCAGGAAACCAAAAAGAGAAAGAAACCCAGGAAGTCTTCATGTTCTTGAAGCTGAAACTCAAAACTGTGCTGCAAACCTCATAACAAAAGCATGCAAAAGATGAAGCTTTTTGTTTTTAATCAAACAGAAACTGATGAAATGGATCGAAGATACGAGAAAGAAAACATTTCATGTGCTTTCTGTTACTACTTTTGCATGAAGGAGAAAACACTCTGAGTTTGTTGAAAAAGAAAGGGAAAAGGCAGTGATTGTTTGGAAAAGAATCAGAGATCTGAAAAGAAATATAGAAGAAACTCCAGAGTGAGTGAAGCAATCTCAAGGCATTTCCAACAGTCAAACAAAACTCAAAAAAAGAGATTAAAGAAATCCTAATCATGTGCTACCCAACCCACAATATAAAATTGAGCTCTAGTTGCCCTGCCGCACTTCACTCTGACTTTCCCTCATCACACTGTGCAGAAAAGTCAACTAAACTCTCCCCAGCGGCCAGCTCCTGGTGTTTGACCAAACTAACTACGCTGGATCCGCAACTTTGTCTCTTAATCTCGCTGGCCTTACAAATGATTGCTAATTTTAAAAACACGGCACAGTGAAATCTCAAGAAAATCTCAAAAACTAATAGTCTATAGTAGAATTTTGAACAAAATAGCTAATTTGTCAATGTCAAACAAACCCAGAGGGGCCAAAGAAGGTTTAGATTAGATTACCATAATGGTATTGAAGAATTGCAAGATTTGGAGTTTTTATTTGTCGGTTGAAGTTGACTGAGAGTGAGAGAGATGGGAATTTTGCCCTGGAAGCCAGGTGACTCCTTCAACTTGTGGTTTATAATTTTATTGCGATTGGTTACACCTAATCCATCTTTTTGTCTTCATAAGCATTATTATATCTTATATTGCAAGAGGAAGCAGCCATTTCCAGCTCAATAATTTGTATTTTTGCTAATTGTAAACGGATTTCTAGGTACCAGAATCAAAGGTTAAGAAGATAACATTTGTATTGTTTTGGTGGGGGAAATGGATTGAAAAAACATAGTTGTTTGCGTTAAATCATGATACTATACACTGAAAGGAAAGAGGAAAGTACCAGCAGTTCATTCCAAGCAGGGCGGAATGTCCACAAAGCAATTTTGTATCGAAGCCCTGAATAGAAACATCCATTACTCACAGCAAGTCCTCCGTACGTAGTATTTCCGGTGTTGTAGGGCCAGATTAATTCTCCATTTTTCATGTTCATAGCGTATATCAGACCATTTGGCGCCGGCGAAAAGAACGCCGTTGGCCACCGACAGAGGCTCATTGGCTGTTTCGCTGCGACCCAGCATTAGGCCGGTAACGGCGTCCGGCGCCGCCCGCCGTTGTTGTGTGTTTAGCCGGCGCAGGCTGAAGGGCGCTTGAGTGGCTGAGTGAACTATCAGGAGGATTTAGTGGAATATTGTAGTTTGGAAAACATTTTAGAGAAATATGGCACATTTGAAACTATCTAGTGAAATGTAGTAGTTTTGGGAGGAGAGAGAAGGGCGAGTTCTCGCCCTTATGTTCGACCGTATGTGGGAGAAAATGGGCGAGTGTTCAACACTCGCCCATATGAGAGAGAAACGTGTGCGGACGACCAAATGTGCACCACTCCTTCTTCAACTCGCCCTCAGTCCGCCTGCGCACTTCAGTCCACCTGCAGTTCAATAGTGATCCTTCTGTTCTTGTCGGCGACATCGACAAGACCAGTCGAAGCGTCGTCTGCAACTAGCCTGCACCAGCATCACGTCGTCTGCAACCTATCACCAGCACCACGCGTCTTTGACCGGCAGCGAGCGTCTTGTCGAAGCATCGTCTGCAACCTATCGCATGCACCAGCACCACGCGTCTTTGACCAGAAGGGTGTCTCGTCGCGCGAGGAAGGAGGGTGAGTGTCACTCGCCCTCATGTTGGGACAACCTAAGGGGCGAGTTTTGAACACTCGCCCCTCTCCTTTAAAATCCTCCCTGCCCCACTACATCACCCACCTCAAATCTGTAATCCCTCAATTTTCCCCTCTTTCTCCCTCTTTCTTCAACACCAGAGAGCCCCACCCACATACTTTCCTCCTTTGATCCTACCCAGCCCCACAACATCCCTCCATTCCTTCCTCAAAATCACCGAGACTCCACCGATATTTTTCTTAATATCACCTTTTATTTGATCCATTCACCAGTCGAAGACTTTTTTAAATAGGTTTGTATTATATATTTTTAAAAATGTTATACATTAATTAAACATTTGTTCTCATATTATTTTCAAAAATTATTATTTTGTAGATTTCGTTGTCGATTGAGAAAAAGGAGAGAAAGAGGTAAGTTTGTTTTGGTTCAATTTGTAATTATATGGTTGAACCCAATTAATTTTTAGATTTTGTGGTAAATTACATTCGATTTATGTTAATTTTATGATTGAAGTTTAATTTATTCTCATAGATTTAGGTTTTAATATAGTTATAATAATTTAGAAAAAATAATTAAAATTTTAATTTCTTTAGGATTAAAGTCTAATTTATGATTAGTTGAATTTTTTTTTTTTTTTTTTTTTTTTGTATTATGTGCGTTTGTAAATTTGAGGTTTTAATATAGTTATAATAATTTAGAAAAAAACAAAATTTTGATTTTTTTAATATTAAAGTTTAATTTATGCTTAGTTGATTTTTTATTTTTTTTTTGTATTATGTGTGTTTTTAAATTTTAGGTTTTAATATAGTTATAATAATTTAGAAAAAATAATTAAAATTTTAATTTCTTTAGGATTAAAGTTTAATTTATGATTAGTTTTTTTTTTTTTTTTTGGTATTATGTGTGTTTGTAAATTTTAGGTTTTAATATAGTTATAATAATTTAAAAAAAAAAACAAAATTTTGATTTCTTTAATATTAAAGTTTAGTTTATGCTTAGTTGATTTTTTTTTTTTTTTTGTATTATGTGTGTTTGTAAATTTTAGGTTTTAATGTAGTTATAATAATTTAGAAAAAAAAACAAAATTTTGATTTCTTTAATATTAAAGTTTAATTTATGCTTAGTTGATTTTTTTTTTTGTATTATGTGTGTTTGTAAATTTTAGGTTTTAATATAGTTATAATAATTTAGAAAAAATAATTAAAATTTTAATTTCTTTAGGATTAAAGTTTAATTTATGATTAGTTTATTTTTATTTATTTTTTATTATGTGTGTTTGTAAATTTTAGGTTTTAATATAGTTATAATAATTTAGAAAAAATAATGAAAATTTTAATTTCTTTAGGATTAAAGTTTAATTTATCATTAGTTTTTTTTTTTTTTTTGTATTTATGATTCAACACTCGGCCTTATATAAAATTTTAAAAAAAATGTGCATAAAGGCTGAGTGTTCAACACTTGGCCTTATTAAAAATAAAAAAAAATTAGAATTTGGTCGAGTGTTCAACACTCGACCAAAGAGAGAGGCTAAACTACCATATTTCACTAAATTGTTTCAAAAGTACTATATTTTCATAAATAGTTTTCCCAACTACAATATTGAACTAATTTTTTCGAACTATTATAACTTATCATTAATTACAATTTTAGTCCTTTTACTTTTTAAGATTTCTAAATTTTGAATGATGTTTAAATTTAGTTTTTCAAAATTAATTAGATAATAATATTTTTGAGGGATTAATTTCATGAATAATGTGGTTTTTTAAATTATTGATAAAAATATGGTAGTCGTAAAAGAAAAACTTGTTGTTGAGACTATTGTCAAAACTAGGATGATTTTTCTGTTGAGGGAAGTCGTGTACTGGATACACAACTTCCATTAGTCCAATCATGACTCACATTGCTTAAGATTGGTCAAAATGCGATTTATGTATTGGGTACACGAGCTTCTATGTTTAATTTATTCTTCTTCTTTTTTTAATTTTATTGAAGCAATGCTTATTTTTTTACCTTGTTTTCTTTAAGTTTTTAAGGGTTTTCTTTATAGCTCGAAATAAACTATTATAATTTAGGGGTTTTTTTTTTTTTTTTGTTAAGTTTCTAATATTATTATGGTTATGGGTTTGATGCAGAGGGGAGCAATTTCATATAACTTTTAATCTAACCATGAAGTTTATATGAATTAAAAGTTTGAACTATTCTATTTTTTTACATTACTTTTCAACGCACCCTATTTTTGACATTATTTATTAAAATAACATTATTTAAAAAGATAATTCTATTTTTAGCAAAGAAAATATAAAATAAAAATATGTTTTCAAAATTTATAATAAAATTGTTCATTTATAACAAAATAAATTTTAAAAAATAAACCATAACGAGACTAGGGACTAAATTTAATATAGAATGAAAGTACGTAAATTATAATTCAAATATGAAAGTACATCAACTAAATGAAATTGTTTTAAATAGTAAAATTGTTGAAAAAATATTTTTAAATATAACAAAATTTTATTTTTTATCCATTATAAATATTAAAATAATAAATACCTAAATCTATCTTAATTCATCCCAAATATAAAGTAAAATATTATTATATTTGTAAATAAATAAGTTAGGTTATTTTATTATATATGAAAACATTTCTTTTTTAATAATGAAAAAAAAATGATTAGTAATGATTTAAACTTTAAAGTTAAACGCAATCAAATATTTTTTATTTTCGTGAATAGGTTTTATTTATGCTTCCATGCACTTTCAAAAGTTTCATTGTAACACTTTTACACTAAAAATATACGTTTGGAAATCTTTTGTTGTTGGAGTATGATAAAAAACAACGCAATCAATGCATAAATTTGAGATATATGCTATATAAAATTATTAGTTATGTATTTGCAAATATAGCAATTTACAATAATTTGCTATATTTGCAAATACATAACTGTTGTTGCTATGTTTGCAATTACGTGTTAAAAAAGACACTTTTGACAACACCACACATATAATGTTTGGAAAGTTGTAAACTTTCGACCCTTCTGATTCGAGTGTATAAATTGAGTTGGGTTTATCTTTTTTCGAAAAAAAAAAAATCTTACTCTTTGTACATGCAATGTTTTGAAATGAAGAGAAGAAGGTGATGAACACCCAGAGTTCCTCCAAACACTTAAGTAGGACTTTACAAAAAATTAAATTTTTTTTTTTTAAATTTACCCAATGAAGTGCTCAAGGGAACTCTAGTGGGCACTTGACTTTCCCTATGATCAACAAACTCATAGCAGGGCCTACATTTATATATATAAACCCTAAACTCTAAAATTAAAATAACAATAATGATAATAATAATGAGTGTGTGTGTGTGTCCTTTTGAAGTTATTTTCATATGAAAAATATTTGGAGCATAAGGATATATGTTATATTATGGAGACGAACTTGGTCTGAATAATGTACCAAATTAATGGTTTGAAATTGACAACACACACACCTCTATAGCTTTATCCTTTTTTTGGGTTTCTTCATCAACTTTGAATATTTTTGTTTCTATGAATCTGTTCTACGACTCCCACACAAAAATCCCACTTGAAATCGAATTTATACCAAAATCTTGTACTAAATAACTATATTTTTATCTCCTTAAATTGGATTCTCTTCGATAGATGTTTTGGGTTCTGGTTGATTGCTCAATTTAATTCAACTCGTTCATATCCTTTTTATTTGCGTATTATAGCTTCACATAAGTTTGAAAATAATTTGGAGATTGAAAGAAGACAACCAAATTATTAAACGCAAAACTCTACATGGAAACGACGATCTAGATCCATACAAAATCTCTCTTCGAATCTTAATTATAAAAGCGGTATTTCCAAACTAGAATTTTATAGTTATTCGTACCTTTAATTGTTTAAAGTGTTTCTAATTGGGAGGATATGAAACTAAAACATAGACTCTTTTCTGGAACGTTTTTTAACGTGGGTCAACTATGCTCTTCTAATATTAAAAAAAGAAGAAGAAAATCAATTAAGTCAAAGATGAATTTGAACTTAGTTTTAGTTTGATTTTTATTTCTAATTAGGATTTGCCTTTAATTACTGTGATTTGGTTAAATCTTGTGGAGTATTGGTTTTTTAGATTTAACTAAAACATATGATTAAATTGAAATTAATCATGTTGCTCTAATTAAATTATACAAAAACGCAGTTTTAAATATAGATAATGAAATTTTTTAAAGAATTTATAAATATAACAAATTTTAGATTCAGTTATCGGGAGTTGTCGTTGGTAGTAGTCTATCACTAATAGAAGTCTATTGATGATAGAGTCTATCGTTGATAAATTTTACTATATTTGTTATTCTTTAAAAATGTTGTTATAAACTTAATTTATGATCTCTAAAAATGCTACCAAATATATTATTTTTATACAAAATGTGACTAATTCTCTTCCAACACATTTCTAGGTGCCCTTAGAATCAATAGAGAGCGTGAAGGGGGAAACATAACGGGATATTAGATAGGAAAAACACTTAGATGTGCATGATTTAGAGAAGCCATCTATCTTGATGCATGTCACCAAATTATTCCATTAGTATTCTAATCATGATTTGACACGTGAAAAATTCTTCTCTACATTTTTTAAAATAATATTTTAATTAGATTAATTGATTTAGAGATGTCATATATCTCGATGCATATCACTAAACGTTAATTTGAAATTATAGAAACTAAATTCCAACTTTAGGAACAAAATTTACAATTTATTAACAATCTTTTTTGTGTATGTAATTAAAGTGAGATGCATTTAAGTATTGTCGCGTATAGAAATAAGTGGTCGTTGGCTTTATATCCAATTGGCATTTTAATATCTCTCTTTAGCTTCTTATGCATCTAAGGGATCTGTTTGGGTTGCCTAAGATATGGCATATATATTACCACAAGATCAAGGAGTGTCCAAGTCCATATACAATATTCCTTTTGTGCTACCTCTAATTGAACCCAACAATTCGTCTAGGTTCATACCAATTTACCTTTTTGGTGGCTTTAGCTCCCTTTGATTCTTCACCAATTTCTTCAATGAATTGAATTATGAAGCATATCCAAAAATGGAGCTTATCCATTATCCTATAAATACCAAATACAAAGGATTTATGCAATAGAGCATTTGGTGGAAGAGAGCAAATAAGTGGGGATTTGTTTACAATACAAAGATCTTTTGCCTCCTAGAGTTTCCCTGAACGACTTCATCTAGGCAAGAATTTTAATAATGCTTTCCTATATTGAAGTGTTTGGGGGAACTCTTGGTGTCAACTGGATCAGTTTAACAGTGTTTTGCTGCTATGTTTTTTGAGATTGGCTTTCTGTGCTATACTATTTTCTAATCTTGCAGGGGCAAAAACCAGAGAGAGATTTCAACCAAAAAAGTTCAGCATTGGAGCAGAAGATTCAAGCGGTTTGCAGTGCGTAATATATTTCTATATATCAACTACAGGTGCAATGTATATCTTTTAGCTTGTCTCCCTTCAGGTTACAGTAACCTAATGAAAATGTTTTCGTACTCAAACCACTATACACTGAAGTCTTGCATTGGTCATGGCTATAAAAGCATATGGAGTTTTTTGGATGGTACCAAAAGAAAACTCATAGGAGTTATGTTCGAAATGAACAATACCATATATACCATTATATATGTTTTTCGCACTAATTTGATACAAGTAAAACACAAATTTACTACCTCATTCAAATGTTTAAACTTATGAAAGTAATATTAGTAAATATTAATTAAGATGTAACGACATAATGTATATTACACAACTAAAATTGGTTTTGAAAAAATCGATGTTATTCCTCCTAAAGTAGAATGGCAACATAAATACTAAATAGCTTAGAATTTCTTTAGGCTCCATAATAAATTCATAGACATATGTGGGATATTTTTTGAATAAAAAAAAACATTAAAAAATCATTTTACTCTAAAGGATATCATATTTATAAATATTATAAATAGGAGTTGTATCTCATCTGTAAAAAAAAAATAATAATAATAAAAAATAAAAAAATAAATTTGTTTCTTGAAGAATGAGAAACGAACACGAACGTAACAAAATTGACCCTCAATTTCCTAATAATTCCATGTTTATAGAAAATGTATTAACATAGGTTAGAGACCCATGGCCCAATAGCATCCTATAGCTAAACTCTCTGTTTCTGAGTGTCCGGCCATTTATGGAATTATATCTAGATTTTATTTTAGTTAAATGAATTATCTGACTAATTTGGCACAAATTAATTTTCGATTAGTGACTTTAGAATTTGAAATTAGACACTATAGTTCAATTATTTTTGAAAATGAACGACGACCAAAGCTCTTAAGAAGGATCTGAACTTTGCTTTAGAAACTCTAGAATTGTGTAGTGACTTTCGACGGTAGAAAGATAATAAATGAATGATATAACGTAGAATCATTTTCCCTTTATTTACGTTAATTAAAAATTTATGTTCATAAATATTTGTGGGCTTCTTAAACCGATGTTAGTGAATCTTATTCTATTTGTTAACATAGAAAACGATAAATGAAGTTTCGTATTTTTGTAGTACTAAAACATTCATGCTCAACAAACAAGAAGATATCGAGAATTTGGATTGGTGTTCCTCTCCATATGTACTTGGTTTCTTATAAGACTTTTAGCAACGGGTTATTAGCCTCTTTCTACTTAGGGTGTCGGCAAATAAAATTTGTTGATACATAAACATTATCGTGGTCCATGTATTCTTGACAATAAAAAGCCACATTATTAAACTTTTTGTGACAATGTGAAAATGTCATCATATTTGCTTTATTGACATTCTTTAATATCATAAATACTCAATACATAGATAATGTAACTTTTGACAATGATAATTTATTGTGTCATTAAAAGAAAAGTCAAAGCACATATACCGCACTTTGTTCAAAGCTCCATAGAGCTATAACAACGTTTGTCATTCTTTTTCTTTGGAATTCAAGGATCCTCATGAATGAAGATGTTATTACGACCAATTCTCATTCTCCATCTATAGTCCTAGAACTCGAATCTTAGAATTGAAATTGATAGTCTAATTTTATGTTTATTGAATTATGTTTATTTTTGTTATTAAAATTTAGAATGGAAATGAGTTCTTTGATGAGTTTGATCGTGGATGAGGAAAAAAAAAGGTTAAATTGTCATTTTGGTCACTGTAGTTAAAAGTTGTTTAATTTCAGTTTTTGTACTTTTAAATGTTCAATTGTAGTCCTTGTAATTTCAGTGAATCATAGATTTAGTCCCATAACATTAATTTTTATTGAAATTGGTTAAATAATCACAATAATTTGCATGCAAATAAATAGAATATATGAATATATTTTAAAATTTTAAAGTGAAAATACTAATAAAAATAGAAATTAATGAAAAAATCTACAATCAACTCAACAAAATTTAAGATTTATTGAAAGTCCAAAAACTATATTGAATATTTGATAGTACGCAGAATTAAACAATGATTGAAATACTATTAAAAAAAACAACAAACAAACATTAGTGCCTTGACCTCAAGCCAAAACCAGAGTGAAACGCACCGTTTCTCCCTTTTGGACTTAAACGACATGTCGCCAACTTAAAATAAAAGTTGAAACGTCATATCGTAAAAGACACGTCGTAGTGGTCTTCTTCCGTAATGTGTTTAGCCCATTACGCGCCATCAGAATTTAGAAGTCCACGCAGCTTAACGGCGCCAAGTCGATCTTTTGCCGTTGTCTTTTACTTTGGCCTTCCGTTCCGTTTAAAAAAATTGCGTCGATTCAGCCAATCAGAGGCGTGACATCGAGTCATCCCTCCAATAGAAATTTTCCACGTGGAATACCTCCAATATTAGTCGTGTTGCGACCTTCTACATCGTTCGTAAAAGGGCTCTCTGGCAGTTAATTTCTTCTCCAATTCGGTTTCTTTTCCACCCTAAACTCATTTTTTCGCTTTCATTTTTCGGCAATTTCGATTTCTTATTGCTGGATCTAGTTGTCTCCGGCGACATCAAGGGCTGAGAATGGAAGCTCATGGCAGCGGATTCCGCCGCGTGCTCGTACTCGCCTTTTGCGTCGCCGGGATTTGGTCCGCTTATATTTACCAAGGCGTTCTTCAGGAGACTCTGTAAGTTATTTTCGTTCGTTATGATTTATTTATTTATCATTAGTTTCTGTTGAGCAAATGTCTGTTGTTGTTGATATCTTCCTGAGGACTCTGATTCAGCATAAACTTTGTTTTCAGATTTTTCATATTAGGCTCTCTCTTTTATAATTTTTGTTATCAAATATATTGATTCTGTTTAATCTACTTGCCAACACTAAATGCCCTTCATCTAGGGCAATCTGGAGAACTATTCCGTGGAATCAGATGTTGCCATTTATTCTTTATTGTGTTTCTGCCAAATTCCTTTGCCATTATATTCTTACCTTTAAGATTTCTGCATTTTTGGGGGGATTAAAAGTAGTGCGGGTTAATGCCTATCATTTTGCATCGGTCTCGTATGTTTAAGAAAGTTTTGGGAGTGAGCATCTAAGACATGGGGTTATTATTATTATGATGATGATAATAATATGATTTGGGGATTAGTAATCGTTCTGCCAACTGTTCTATCATTGAACTTGATTCTGAGGAACCGTTTTTTTACTGGGAAAAGTCACTCTGGAGGAGCGCAAATCCTTGTTGTTATTGCTTTGCTCACTAACGGATTCAATTCCATTTTGTTGATCTAAGTCATTTTTCGATTCTTTTTAGGTCCACGAAGCGATTTGGTTCCGACGGGAAGAGATTTGAACACCTTTCCTTTCTTAACCTAGCACAAAATGTCGTCTGTTTAATATGGTCATACATAAGTGAGTTTCTCTTAGCTCAACCTTTTACCAAATCTATTCTATTGTATACCTTCCATTCTCATATCGTGTAAGAAGAAAAATATTTTGAGCCGTGGTTAAAAGAATTAAGCTGGTTGTTCATCATAAACAGTGATTAAGCTCTGGTCCAGTCGTAGCACTGGTGGTGCACCTTGGTGGGCATACTGGAGTGCTGGTATTACAAACACGATTGGACCAGCTATGGGAATTGAAGCTTTAAAATATATAAGTTATCCTGCGCAGGCATGTTTCAAATTATCCCCTTATTTTATTGTTTAGCCTTTTTGTTTATGTTGTAGTTCTATAATTTTCTAAAATTTAATCAATTGTGATTTCCTTGACCGACTTTGAATTGCTACGAGGAAGGATATGTAAACTATACTCTCTGCTAAGGATGAGTATGACTACTAAATTAACAGAGTGTCGACTAAAATGTCTAGATGGTTATTGTCTGTTGAAGAATAGAATTGACGAGTGAATATTTGATACTAGCTAACGAACTATGTTGTCTTTCTGCAGGTCCTGGCAAAGTCATCAAAAATGATTCCAGGTCAGTCAATAGCGCTCTTGATAATTATGTTTTACTGCACTTAAATATGAAGATGGTATATTATTTGTTCCATGGTATATATAAAATCAAGGAATGAGATTATGAAGTATACAAGACTTGGAATTAATGATCTACGTACATATTCCTGAATCTGAATCTGAATCTGAATCTTTGTATTTTGTTTATGCAGTGATGCTGATGGGTACACTAGTTTACGGTATTAAATACACATTTCCAGAATATCTGTGTACTTTTCTAGTTGCTGGAGGAGTATCTACATTTGCACTCTTAAAGGTTTTTCCTTTACAAATCTTTTCGTTTTTTTATCTTTACATGCTGGAGAATAGTGATGTGAATCAATACATCTTCAATTTCTACTTTAGAATATTTATTTATTTATTTATTTATTTATTTATGTTTGAGTTTAATTCCAGACCAGCTCAAAGACTATCAGCAAGCTGGCACATCCAAATGCACCCCTTGGATATGGACTTTGCTTCCTGAACCTCGCATTTGATGGATTCACGAATGCCACTCAGGATTCCATTTCAGCAAGGTGAGAATCATATTTTTATAATTTTCTTTTGTTAGAATTTTCCTTTCTTGTATATGCTTAGATTTGTTTTATAATATGTGGGGTGAGGAAATCGAACTTCCTAACATTATCAACAATTCAATAGTACAAGATTTATACCAGTTGAGCTATACTCATATTGCTTTTGTACTTGTTTAGTTTATATGAATTTATCATGTTGAAGATGTACGTTATAGCATGATATTTATCTTGTGATAGTATTTGATATTTTGATACTCGCTATCTCGAAATTGAGAGTAAATGGAAATTAGTCCACAACTTAGAAGCTTTATGCTGTTGAATAATTTAAAATCAATTATGATGATTACTGTAATGGTGAATTTATTCATGATCAATTCTGCAGGTACCCAAAAACGAGTGCATGGGACATAATGTTGGGAATGAATCTGTGGGGTACTATATATAATATGATTTATATGTTTGGATGGCCTCATGGTACTGGATATCATGCCATAGAATTCTGCAGGCAGCATCCTGAAGCAGCATGGGACATTCTCCTGTATTGTCTCTGTGGAGCAGTAGGCCAAAACTTTATCTTCTTAACAATTAGCCGATTTGGTTCCCTCGCCAATACCACCATTACCACAACTCGCAAGTTTGTCAGCATCGTGGTATCCTCTGTACTCAGTGGAAATCCTCTATCATCCAAGCAGTGGGGCTGCGTTGTAATGGTCTTCTCGGGTTTGTCGTATCAAATCTACCTCAAATGGAGGAAGCTGCAAAAGTTGCAAAGAAAGAGAAAGACCACCTAACTAGGAAATACCACATTGTAACCAAAGGTTCAATGGTCCTTAAATTAGAGGGTAATCTGAAATATTTATGGATCATGTAGATTTTTATAGAGTGCTTTAGAAGATATATGAACAAAGTTTTGACTATGCCTTTTTGGTTTTATTTTATTGTAATCAAGGCTTTTCGGGGGTGAGGACCAGTGAAGTTCTCTCCTTGAACTTACTTAAAAGAAAACAGCTAGCTGGTGAGAATATGGATATATAGCAATGATATTTAGAGTAGTGACCTTGGGGGGAATTTACACTTCAATCTACAAGTCAATGTAGAAGAAAGAAGCAAAAACATGTTTTATTTATCTAGATGTCATGTTACTGAAAAATGTTTGTAGGAACTGTTGTGTGTCTTAGTGTTCAGTTCTGACTTCCAAAATGATGACGAGATCCAGGAACTTGTTTGTTAGAATACGGCCAAATCTTGTTGATTTGCTTTGACATATAATGCCCCTTTTTTTTAATTAACATTAAATTATTTAATTTTGTTACTTTTCTAATATAGTATAGTATAATAAATATGATTAGTTTTGAAGTTTGTTAAATCATTGAAAATAGTTCTACATCCAAATCAAACAAAAAGGTTTTAATATAAATAGTTGTTAGAAATAACTTTCAATCTCAAATTTTTTCATCTTTCACAAATCACAACCAGTATTTTTTGGAGTATGTTGAAGTTTTTTTTTTTTTTCAAAAAAACTAGTTGAGAATGATTTTGAGATTCAAATAATAATTAAATGTTAAAATCAATTATTATTAGAGTTGTTTTTAAGTAGAGTAAAACAAACAAAAATATTTATAAATATAGTAAAATATCTATCTCTGTCATTGAAGCAAAAACCCAAAAACTTCATTAAATTTAGAGGAGATTAGATGTTCGTGTAAAATTTGGATAGACTCAAAAAAAAAATCCCAATATTTAAGTCAATTTTGTGGCGATTTTTGAGTGGTGTTAAGTTGGATGGTTGATGATCATTCCACTTTGCTGGAAACAGAATTCAAAATTAGCGTTGTTCCCCGAGAAAGTTGATAGCAATAAGTGTCCCTTTATTTTGTAGTGAGTTCCCTCCTCTTTAACCTTCCACTTTTTGACTTTGGTCATAATTATATTTATACTTTGTCCACCACTGACTGAATTTAACACACACATCCTTCTTCTTCTTCCCTGACTTCCCTTCAATTTTCAGTCTCATGCCAGGGCCCTCTCTACATCAGGTAAGCTTACAAAATTCTCTCCAGTATCTTCTCTTTGTCTTATCCCAACTCCCCACCTAATATATTTCAATTCTCATTTCATGTATCAAGTTTTTCCAGAAGTTCAAAGCTCTTACAATTTCACAGTGTTTTCTTTCTGCACTTTCTTCTGTTTAACTGAGAATGATAATCAGAGAGTCAGATTTCTGTGTTCACATACCTAAGTGGTTGCTGTTCTGTTCAAAATCCAGGAGCATTAGAGAAAGAGAAACCAAGGTAGACAAGGATGAATGCACACCAACAACAAAACACATTCCATTCAAATCATATTTATGTTTGTTACATCATAAATCAGGTAAGGAACAGAAAGAAAAAAAATGCTGATTCTATACCTCTGCACACCAAAAAAAAAGTATATAGGAAACCATTCCAACTGGTTATCCTCTACCTGTTTTCATCAGTTGTTTTAATCACTTTTTTGTTTTTTTGCTTCCCTCAATCACTTTTTGTTGGAGGGGAGTAAGTAATGCGGCCAAAGCATGCTTACTCTTTGAATAGAATGTCTACAAATTGTATCTAGACGTTATATACATGTGGGAAATCAAGCTACAAAAACTGGGACACCAAAAATCACATATTGCAAGAAACTGGAAAGGTGGAAAAAAAATGACACACCAAAGCACACTGGTTCGGATGTTACTATTAGAGAAAACCCCACCTAGGGAGAGAAAAGAAAAAAAGAATGTGGAACACGAGGTTATATGTGTCCCGATGTGTCCGAATGATCCAAACATTCTAGACACGAGTCATGGAATGCAGATATCAACATGCCACTATGAAAAATTTTAGGCCGGAATGGCTGCAAACCAATGGAATTTAATTTAAAGAAAGAAGAAAAAAAAGAAGAGACTGAATTTTGAACCTAGACAATACAGATTCTGTATGTGGGATGATTAGATAGGTTTATAGACTTTGGAGAAGGGCTCTTTTGCAGGGTGGTGGTTGTGAAGGATTAACACTAGGGTTAAGGGAAGGTGACTCCACTCCCAGTGTTTTAAGAAGAAAACTCCTTTCCTGAAAAAGAGAACAAAACAAAACAAATGAGAGGTCATTCATAGCCAGCAGAGTGGCACGCATTACAAATACTACTTACCAAAATAAAAGCACTTTTATCAGTTACACCTCCAATTTATATTTGTTCAAGTAGAAACAATCTAGAGAATTAAGCTAAGCTTGGTGATAATGAAGAGTTTTTATGAAGTGGAGAAAGTAAGTTTGGCCATCAAAATTCATTTTGCTGCTGTCATGAAATTCTTTTTAAACAAAGAGACCGTACTATGACATACAGTGTTTTATGTTCTCCATTTAAAACTCAGTTTAACTTCCTAATTATAGTAACTGAAGAGATCTTAGTACTATTCTGTGGGTAGCCTTGTCTGATCTTCTCTCCAGATGAAGAAAGAGCCGAAGATTTATCTAGCTGAGTCCTACATGTCTACATGACAGTTTGATTTGATCCATGTAATCCATGTTTGCTAACCCAGACTATCTTCATTTCCTAATGTCTCCTAGTTTGACAATCATTTATCAATACGAACCACTTTTCAAAAGAACTGGATTTCTTTTAGGTAAGAACTAAAGTTTTTGATGAAAATTCTTGAACTACAAATTATCAAACTTCAATTGTAAAAACTGCCCTTTATGTTCACTCTCATCCTAATTCCTACTTTACTCTCTCCCCTCCTTCTGAATCCTTTCTGGGACGAGGATGCTGCAGTAAAATGCAAAACGTCCCTTTGTTGTCCATTATCAAAGTTTCTCCCATGGAATACTTTCTTTCCATGAATTGGATACTACAGTAGCACCAGCCCAGCAGCAACCCAATAGATTTATGGGCTGGATGGGCGAAAATGGAACAATGAAGGGAGGGGGAGAGAGAGTAGCTGGAGAATGGAGAAAGAAAGTGAGGAAAGATGAGAGTGAAAGAAAGTAAATGGATCCAATTTTTTCTTTTATGAAAGTTGGGGGTTTAATTTTTACCATTAAAAATCCCCAACACATTGTTGCCCCAACTCATTGATTGTATAATCCAATAATTCAATTCCTTTTGACAGTTTATCAATTGTGAGCACGAAGATCAACAACTAAGTTTCATAATATATAGATAGAGACAGATTTCACTTAAATGCTAAATACTAATTATAACCTGACTATTTATGAATTTGGACTTGTAAAGAACAGCGGTAGACTTCTATGGTTGTAGGTGATATTAAGGTTTTAACTGAAATCCACATCTCATAGGGGAAGGTTTAGGCCTAAGACCTATTTTGAACTGGCAGATTTCTTAAGCCCTCAATAAGCTCCACGTGTTTTGCTGAAGTTATATAATCATTGTTAATTACTGAAACTGCTTTTTTTTGTTTAATATGAAAATAATCACTTGACTGATTTGATTTTATTAGTGCAGTAAAACAAAATGTAAAGGTCGCTTACACTTTCAGAGAATTGTGGGCTGGGAATTCCTGCTGCCAAGGATCTAAAAAGTGGAATTACATGCATGGGGGAGCTGAATTCCGAGCTTGAAAAGGAAGAGGCAATGGATTCAATTTTTCGTTCATTGCAACACTTGAAAGTCTCTGCTGCAGTAAAACATTGCATCTTCTTAGCAGCATATTATCATGAGAAAGATCAATGGCCTCTATAAGCAATGTGAGAACTTATTCATTACCTCGCTCCAGGTTTGTCTTTGGAAGTATTTCTTTCTCAGATTTACCAATATTATATTGCTCTCTGGTACAACTTGACCCGGATTCAAATTGAGGTTCCTGATGATGAGTCCCTATCTCAGGTTGGCTTTGATCTATTTTTTCCTCTGCTGTTTGGGATACAAGTGTTGATCCAGTACTGTATTCTGAACTATCAGGAGATTCGTGGAGATTGGGTTCTCTGCAGGCCATTTCATTGATAAGGCCAAAAATAAAAAGTAATCCAAATTTGAGAAACAATAGAAAGCATATTTCTGTTACCTCCATTGGCTGCCATCATTGCTACTCCTTAAATCCTCCACTGAACCCTTAGTGTCTTCCAGTTGAAGGTCAATATCCGGAGTTACATATTTGGGTATGTGTATGTCATTTTCTTTGCTTCGACTAAGGAAATCTTGGAGAATCTGATTCATATTTAATGGACATTACAGAACAAGAAAATATTAAATAATGAATCTATCAAACATCATACATGAAAATAATATGAAGAATACTCAAGCATTAATAGGAAGTGAAGTTTCTGATTTTTAGAGAATGAAGTTAGCAGCAGTATATAATTCAGGATATCCTCTTTTTTATGATGACTACTTGCCATGTCTAAAAATAAGAGTTTATCCGTTTAGCCGAGGGAGACATGGAATAAAGATTCATCCCACTATACTCTTAGTTATCTGCCATTATCAACATGCAGCTCAATATAACATAGCACATATAACAGCATTGTTGATAGACAAAGTACCTTCCAAGCATTTTCTAGACTTTGATCTGTATTCTCTGAGTTAACCTTCAATGCGAGTGAACTGAGTAATTCTGCTTGTTGTGTTAAAGCAGTTACCTTTGGATCATCCTTCTTGAGAAAGGTTCCTTGACTCTTGTTACCTTGAGCTGCTTATGGTGAAGAAATGAAGAGATTAATCCCATTATTAGAAGCCCAAAAGTAAAACCCAAATGATGCAACAACAAACAAAACTTCCAAGGAGTGATATTCCTTGTATCTGTAATGTGTCTCCAGTTTTAACAAAATGATTAGGAAGTTGTTTCTTTAAGTGACTTACTAGCACTTAGACCATCGGCATTTTCGACACTGTTCTCAACCAGTACTGCGAGTGGAGCTCTCAGCTGCTGATCCATTGCTAAGCCTGGCTTTTTCGATCCATCCTTAAGCGAGCAACCTTCCGTTGTATGAGATATGTGTGCTCTCCTAAATGGTTATTCGCAAAATAATCAATTCTTTTCTGTGAAGCAATTTCTTGTTCACGTTTCTATTTAGACATCTTGGATACAAATTTTATACCTTATCCTCTTTACTGGCTGAGAAGTTTCGGAAGAAACATCATTACTCCCCTTTTGAAAGAGAACCCTTTTGTTGTTGTGATTGATGAATGAACTTGAGTTCTCTTTTGCTAATGCTTCATATTTGGCTCTCTTTTTACACAGGGTGGTAAACCGGTTTTTCACTGCATTGTCCGTTCTGCATAAGCCATATCACATAGAAATGCTTAGTGAATTTGCAGCAAAATTGAACTGCAATAAGAGAACTCGAAAGTTCTATACCTGCCTGACACCACCTTTGCTATTTCTGTCCATCTATTTCCAAATATTTTCTGTGCCTGTAGACCAGGTTAATTTATTAGATATAGGGGCATCCAATGACGTGGGAATGCTCAAAAGTTTCAACACATATTGACCATTTGGCTACTTTAACTTTTAAGAGACCACAGCATGTGCTAATATTTTCTAATCCGAGGCATTTTAACATTATATATCAAACATTCAGTTTCACTCATACAATTAAGAGATGTAATAAAATTACATTTACAGTAGATTTTAAACTTATAAGATAGTGATTACAGACAATATTTAAATCTCTATTCAAGATTCTCCGCTCTTACAAGTGGGGGTAATAATCAATCACCTCGCATAGAAGCAAATCCTCTTCTGGAGACCATCCCCCTTTCTTAAAATCAGAATTCAAGTATGTGTACCATCTGAAATTTAATTCCCATAGGCCATTCACATCAATGAAATTCGATCAATCCAGAAGAAGAAAACAAGAACTGTTTGAATCAGTTTTGTTACCATGGTTCTCATCATTTTCAATTACCTTCTTCTGCACTGTCTTGTTGTTTTATCCTTGAATTTGGATGCAATGATTGCCCAACTGCACAATCAATTCATTCCATCAGCAATCAATCAAAGTTTCAGTAAACTAAATCAGATTAACAACAGAGTCGATGACTAGAAAGTGTTCTTACTTTTCTGTTCCATGTTGGTTAATCTGCTCTCTGAGAATATCATCCTCCTGAAAACTCCAATAACCCATATGAGAAATCACATCAAAACGATCTATAAACAAAGGGAGCAATCTACACAGATTGAGAAAAAAGAGAGGAACCTGTTGAGTCCAGGAAACGATGTGTCGTTCCTTCTTCTTGGAATCTTCAGTGGCGAGCTTCTTCTTGGTGTCCTGCATTTGCTTTTATTAATTACAATCAACAGTATCTCTTAGGCGCTCCTCCCCTTTTATTGAAACCCACTTGCATGCTAAAGGTAAGCCTTTCTATAGCATATAAAAAAGGGGGGATAAGAAACTGCAAAGTCCCTAAAAAAGGAACACTTCCCTCTTCACTTTCCTTTAATCTTTACGGATGATACAAAAACACTGTTGGGTTCAAAACGGAACAACACCAATTTCAAGTCGAAAGCGATGCTGAACTTGAAACCTCTCTATCAAAAACCCTATACAATATGGAAATCGCCTCGGATTCTGACCCTTTTTTTTTTCCTTCTCTCTCTCTCTTACCCACTTTAATTTCTTCACTATACAGCTAGTATGTGAGTTTAAATTAACAAAACCTCCATGGATTCAAGGGGGAAAGAAACAGAGAGACTAAGAATCAATGATGAATCCTCCAATCCAAACCCAATAAGGGTGATGGTAATCTTGTTGGTGGAATAGGTAGATCTGGAAATCGAAATGGGTCTGTGTAAAAAACTGGAATGAAGCAAAAGAAGGGTGAAAGAGAGAGATTTGAGATGATGGAATTGAGGGAAATGAGATGAGACAAGAGAAATGTCTCTGTTTGAATCTCTCTCTCTCTCTAGAAGGAGCTTGTGGGGATTTAAAATTGAAGAAAATAGAGAAATAAAAATAATAAAAATAAAAATTGAAACAACGGACTCATGGATGAGTGCGCGGGTATGAAGGGAAGTTTGAAAAAGAACGCTGAATTCCATGTGGGGGATACCATGGTGGACTCTACTATTCCCACATTTCACTGACAAATCCTTTCTTTTTCTTTTTCTTTTCTTAATTTCTTTTCTAAATTTTAGTTTTATATATACATGTCTAATTTTTTATTTTTTTTTAAAAAATATTTGTTAGTTTATTCCATTTTAGTCTTTACTTGAAGTATATTTTAAATTTATTCCTAATTTATTGTTGATCTTTTTATATAAAAAAAAATTGTTATTTATTAGTAATTTTACCCTAAAACTTGAAATACATGTTTAACATATGAAAAATTATTGTTAATAACAAAACTAAGAGTTTCAGATTTTCAATAATAACACTAATAGACTTCTATCGATACACTTATATACGCTACAGAAGTCTAGCAATGTCTGACATTGATAGAATATGAAATTTTACTATATCTTGTAAATATTTTAATTCATTTTGTTATATTTGAAAATGTCCCTTGTTATGAACATTTTCAAATATAGTCAGATGAGCAAAAATATTTACATTATATAGCAAAATTTTAGATTCTATCAATAATAGACATAAATAAATATTGATAGATTTCAGACTTTACTAGTGACAATAATAGAATTTAATTAATGTCTATCAATATCTATTATGAGAAATTTTGCTATATTTTATAAATATTTTCAACATTTTGCTATTTACACTACTTTCTCTTATTATTATTATTTAACCGTTTTGGTAAAGGATAATTTTGAGATATTAAAATTAAGATTTTTTTTTAAACTAGGTGGACTAAAATTAAACAAATGGGTTAAAATGGTATTTTTTAAAAACCTACATTATTCAAATTTTTATATGTATGATGTATGTGTGTATACATGCATGGCATGGATGACACATGTGTTTCAAGGCTGAATATATTCATGCTCATTGGTCAGTTTCTTTCTTTTTTTCAAATTAAAATTTGAATAATGTTTCTTTAGAATTATTATTATTATTAATAATAAAATGATAAATTTGGAAGTAGCATGAATCATCTTCCTCTAAAGGCTCTTTTTTTTCTTTTTTTTTTCTCTCTCTTTTTTGGATTTTACTTTTTAGTATTTTATTCTTCTTTGTTTTTTTTTATTTTGTTAATTAATTAGATTAGATCAAATCTGAAATTTAAGAATTTTTTATTTCTCTATCCAGTTTGGCAGATTAGACATTGTAATGGTTCACAAACAATCGTCTTTTTATTATTATAATTATTTAAAAATTTAAAAAAGCTTTTGATACAAAAAGAATTAAGAAATTTAGATTAAATATTTAGAAAAATATAAATGGATCTTCTGACACTTTTAGATTTGTTGAATCTGATTGAAAATATAATTGGATTTTGTTTTGCATTGTTTTCCTCCATGCAGAACTATTACCATAAGATCGAGTCCGTTAAAAAATAAGAAGTTTTCTAACTATTTGCTATCGCCAATAAATATTTTTTCTTCTATTTTTCTCTCTCTCTCTTTTTTTTTTTTTATTGATCAGACCTACGTTGTACCTAAATTTTGAGATTAGTTTTCATTTGATCTATAAACTCAAAATGTTACATTTTTTAATGTAAATTTTGAGTTTGGTTTTAATTTAGTATTTAAATTTAAAATTGTCGTTAAATATCATTGAGTTTTGAGTTTGTTTCAATTTAATCCCTAGGTCTTCTCTAAACTTGATTTTCTTACTAAAAACTCAATCTTTGATAATAATCTTTATTAATTAATTTAAAATAATTATGAAGTAAAATTTTAAAATTAAGTTTGATAACGATGAGAACAAAATAGTGAAACGTAATTAATTTTTATTATTTAAATCTTTTAAATTTACTAAATAATGAATATTAACCCTAGAAACTAAAAATGAATCTTTAGTAAAATTTAAAGTTAAAAGTGTAAATCTTGAAATTTGGGAATCAGATAGAAATAAAACTCAAGTCTTTAACAGTAAATTTTTAGCATTTTGAGACATAAGAACTAAATTGAAATTTAACTCAAAATATAAGAATAAAAAAATAACAGTTTTAAACCTAGAAACCAAAAAAAATACATTTTTTTTTTCAAAGAGAAAGATGAAAAACAAATAGAAACAGTCTGTATGATTGAGGAATGGAAGACGACAAGAGGGTCGGGAGGTAACGAGAAAGATTAAGAGAGGATGAAAAAGTGATAATAATAACATATTTGTTGACGCAAGCAAAACTTATATAACCTTAATTTAAAAAAAAAACACAAACTTAGATAAGATAAATATATATATATATATACACACATACATATACATACATACAAAATAAGGTTAAATTACGAGTAAAGAAGTTAAATTTGTTAAGCTAGTATCTTTTTGGACTCTAAACATTTTATAAAATACGGTAAGTTTTTAAGCTTTTAATTTTGTGTGTAATAAATATATTAACTTTCAATTTTTTAAAAAACAATTTTAGGGTTAAAGAGATCTTTCACATTTATAATAAAATAATAATTGATTTTTTTTAAAAATAATAATAATTGATTTATTACATATAAAAATTCAACCCTTTGTGTCGTGAAATCTAAAAATTCCAATTTAATGTTTGATAGAGATTTGTTGATACATATGATATACATCAATAGATATACATATACATCGATAGATATACAATTTAGGATTAGATGTTTAAACATTTTTGAATGTGTGGTGTCAAATATCTATATTTTTAGGCAGTAGGGAAATGTAATGTGGAGTGTGATAAAAGTAAATATTTCAAAATAATTAATAAAGTAGTTGACACATGATTTTTGTGAGATTTAGAATGCTCATTTGATCAGCCTCTCTTTATCGATCATCTCAAAATAAATAAATAAATAAATAAATAATCACTGTACATTTATTGTGTGTTTAATAATTAATGAAAAATGTGAATTCATATTTCTAAATTTGAAAATTTGAAAATTTGAACCCACAATGCTTGGAGGTAATTTGGTTGGTGTGACATTAATAGATATGTGGCCAAATATATGATGAGCAGTATGACTAAATAGTGATGCCAACTATGTGACCCAGTCAAGTTGAGTCTACCATTCAAACCCTTATAATAAATTTGGTTTTGTAATTAAAATAATTTCTTACTTTAATCTTGGTTTAAAAGAAGAAAAAAAAAAGGAGTAATAATTTGGTATGTGAACTTATTATAAGATGATTAAGATATGCATCATTAAAGGAGATTTAGACATCATGTGGTTACTGATTACAAGGGTCAAAACTAAAGAAGGCAATGAATTTGAATCGTAACAAAATACGTCAACTTTTTTTAGTACAACAATTGTGGGTTTAGAAATTTAACCCCTCACCTAAAATTATTACGGAGTTAAACTCACTTTGACAGAAAATCTACCAACTTGAATTAAGCGAGAAAAAATAAATCTAATACAATTATATTACCAACTTCTTTCGTTCATTATTTGATACGTTATTAAATGATTTATTATTTATTTATTTTTATTAAACTCTAAAACTCGAGGTCTTTGTAACAATCATTTTTCCACCTCCTCTAATATATTTTTCCACTTTTTGTATTTCTAAAGATGTTATATCTTTTTCAAACTTCTTTTTCTTTTTCTGTCTAAAAATTTAATATTTGATACTTTCACTAATATTTCTCCCTTCTCCTTTTCCTCTTTATTTTTCTTTTTAATTATTTCTTAACCTTTCCTTTTCTAATTTTTTTCCCTAATTTTTCTCCCATATTCCAACTTTTCTCTGTTTTTCTTCCTCTAATTTAACATATCTTTTACCCTTAACTTTACTCTTCTTAAAATTTCTCTTTTCCTCCCTAACATTTTTATTTTAATGTCTATAATATTTATTTCTTTCCTTTCACTTTTATTCTTCTTTCTTTAATTAATACTCTTTTTTAAATTAAAAAAAATAACTCTGAGTCTAATGTTCTTTTTTTAAAAAAAAAAATAAAAAATATACAATATGTTTCAATTTCTTAATAAAGGTTCAATCTTTCTTGTATTTCAATTCAGCCAAAATTAAAAAAAAAAAAAATGATTACAAAGTAACAACTACTTTTTGTTTTAAAACTTGACTTTTTAAATACCCATCATTAATTAACAATAAAAACCATAGAATTAAAGCCGTGTTTATAAACTTTTAACTTTATTTTAAGGTTTAAATCTCTCTATATATATATATATTAGAAATGAAACTCAATCGTTAATAAAAAAAATGGACAATTACAAATATAAACAATTAGATTTAAAGTATTAGCATATAAAGTAATATTTTTATAAAAAATATAGCTTTACAATATTTATAATTTTTTTAAAATTGTTGCTATATATTTGATTATTATTCCTAAAATTTCTACCCATCATAAATAACTTAAAAACCAAAATAATAGTTTTATTCTAATAAAAAAAACACGTGTATTTACGCTTTGTTTGTCTCTTTTAATTTTTTATTTACGAAACACATGCATATTTATTATAAATGACAAAACTGTTAAGTATTTAAAAATTAACAAAATGTTACTAGATGTCAATAATAGACAATAAATCTTTTTTTTTAATAAATATTTTAATTTATTTTGTTATATTTGAAGACAAAAAGTTAGAAAAGGGTTTCTAACTTAATAATCAAAATATCTTAACAAATTTATTTTAGTACAAGTTGGTAGTTAAAAAACACATATGGTATTTGGAGATTCAAATTTAAAAAACGAAAACAAAATGATGGAGGTAGTATTATAATTGATGGTAATAAAAAAAAACTTAGAATGAAAGTAATTATTTGCAAGTTCCAACAAAATTATGATGTTACTTTTAATTATGATGAAAATATAATATATTCATAACATTACTTCCACTTCACAAGTGATGTGAATGGATCACCAAATATCCATACACTTTTGTCTTCATCATCCTACGTGGACAAGATGGAGAACTGACACGTGGATATAAAGAAGCATAATTTAGTCATTTTAGCTTCCAAATCTGGACCCTACATACTCATAACCCTATCCTTTACCCAAAACCCCTTTTCTTGACAGCGAAATATCCCGCCTAAAAAGAGTTTCTGCATTTCCTTTTTCTTTTTTAATTAAAATTATTATTAGTTTTCATCTCCTCTAAAATATAATTACTTTTTGAAACAATAAAAACTTTAAACTTTGAACTTGGTTAAAACCTTTTTAATTTGGAATTAATTTCTTTTTTTCATATTTTTTCAATTTATTATTTATTATTTGGTTAAATTGTCGTAATAGACAACCTTTCACGTACCTTCATGTGATAGACATACGTCTACTTTGAATATAAAACTTCATAATTTTATTTTTTATATCACTTCAAAAAGGTCTCATACCAATTGAGATAATTGTTTCCACTTATATACTTATGATCATCTCTTTATCTAACTGATGTGAGATTTGATCGCAATCCCAACATCATAATTAAAATACATAGTCGATTTCTTAAAAACTTTTCTTTATTCTAAACCTAGTAAGTCAATTAAACAAAATTAGTAAATTTAAACCAATAGCATATGTCACATTTTGGTGATATAGAGTATTAAGACAGTTGGATATTAGCCATATAAACCAAATTGAAATATCAAAAAGTAGTACATCCACCCATTTTTGTCACTGGCATGTTGGGACCCAACACTAGAAGTAAAAAATGGAGGGTATCCTATAAGACCATATATATATATATATATATATATATATATATATATATATATATATGTATACATATGTATATATATGCACACATCACCACCTCCTGGAGC
>JBBPDJ010000002.1:2774049-2791049 GCA_037974625.1 Cucumis cinereus | reverse complement strand
CCCCCCCCCCCCCCCCCCCCCCCCCCCCCCCCCCCCCCCCCCCCCCCCCCCCCCCCCCCCCCCCCCCCCAACGAACCAATTTTAGTATAATTTTATAAAAAAAAAAAAATTCAACTAAAAATCCAAAAGTGTGAAGTTTTGTTGAATCCCAATATGAAGACTTGACAACCAAATATTAAAAAGGGTGATTTGAGAGGGAAACAGAAAAAGAAGAGAGGAAAACTTGGTATAGGTGATATATAATAAGTGAAAAAGGGGGAAATCTTTTTTACCTTTTTTTTTTTTTTTTTTTGATTTAGAAGAAGAATGAAAAGTAAAGTAAAGTTTTTTAAAATAAAAATAAAAAAGAAGAGAAAAAAAAAAGAGAAGAAATTAGAAAGAAGGTTAAGTTAAGAAAAAGGAAAAAGAGAGAAGTGAGTGAGTTGGCTAAGAGTGGTGGGGGCAGGAATCTAAGGGATGGGTCCGAAGAAAGAGTTGGGCAGGGGTTGCTACCTAACCCACCAACAGGGTATCGTGCACCAGGACCAACCTCTTTCCCATCATCTCTTTTCTTTCCTTTCCTTTCCTTTCCTTTCTTTATCCATATTTGAGAAGGGAACAGGAATCACTATAGTAGTAGACGTTTGAAGCTCTGAGTTGGTTATTATAGTTAGTTAATGAAACTATGAGATGCTTATTCTATTATTAATCTTTTAAAAAAGATACACTTGATTCGAGAGGTTAATTGGTGTTGTGGAACATCTCATCTAGGTTGACATATTCTTAGCATCTTCAATATACTTGAAACTAATTTATTGATCTCAAGAAAACAGTAAAAAAAAATCGAAAACAAGCTCAAACAGATAATGGAACGAGCGTATGCTCAGTTGAAGTTGGGGCCAAACAATCACGTAACGTAACGTTTTTATTAATTTTATAAACTAAGGTGATGATGATGATGATGGATAAGAGAGAAAGAGAGTTGAAGAAAAGGAGAGGAGCAGTGGAGCTGGTATTACGTCTTCGTTCCCCTAAATGATGTCTAATAATAATATTTGTCCATTTATATTGTCAATCCATTTATCAGTACACTCTTTTTCTCTCATCTCTATGCCTCTTTTCACTCTTTCCCACCCACTGCCTCCTTTTGTCCTTTTTCTCTCTCACTTATATTGCCACCCACTTCTCACTTTATCCTTTCTTCTTTATTTATTTCACCTTCCATCTCCCATGCAAATCTCTTTTTGCTTTTATAATATATAGTTTTCACTTCCATGCACCATTCTGTATATCTATTGCTACTTTTGTAATGTATAGTATTGGGGATGTGATCGATGAACTAGGTAAGAGGGAGAGGTATTGTGAGTATATAAGTGGAGAACACTACCATTTCTCTATTGGTATGCTGAAGGGTTTATTATCCCTAAAAATTTTATATCGATGTCATGTCCTTAACTTAGCAATATTTGTAAGATATGTACTTGGGTGCCAAATAAAGTTATAAGCATATTAGATGGCAAACAATCATAGGTGTATAAGTGAAAATTGGTATAATGTCTTTTGAGGAGAAGTCAAAAGTGAAGTCATGAGAGTTTCTACCATTATATCCAAAGTAAACAATAGTGTATGTGGAACTGAGATTGAGGGTCTTTTTTAACATATAATAATATTTGTCTTTTTTATTCTCAAATAGAATGTGGTATACGTTCATGAACTAACTTTATACCATTCCAACGACAGAGATTTTTAAGGTATGTCAATACATGGTATTAAGTAAGATGAGTTTACTATTAAGATTGAGGGAAAATAAAGAGAGTTGTATTGACTGCCATTATGAAATGTTACAGTTGAGAGACTATAGAGAAATTACACAAACCCACGTAAAGTAAACAATACATACTTGATAATACATTTGACATACTAATACATTAAATATTTTAATATTTATAATATCTTAATATTTACTAATGAGGTTCGTAAGAATTCAAAGTTTATGCATGATTTAACTTGGAGAAATCACATGATGAATGAAGGTCTTGTGTATACTTATTTTTAAAAACATGCGAATAAGAATAAAACACGTTGAAAATTAGCCTGTACAAAGAATCCTCCCTTAGAAAAAAAAAAAACACAACTCAAGCTCAAGCAAGTAGAGTGTAGCATGGGATGTCGGAAAATGCTAGTTGTGCTAAGGATTCAATCCATATATTCCAAATCATGGCTTGAGACTTTACAACCTCCATCAAACACAACAATTTAATGTACTAAACAATATTTTTCCTCCACTTCACATGTGCATTTGAATAGTGTGTATAAAAATTTCAACTAACTCGAAACAATGGACGAGTACTACCCATTTGAAAGTACAAAGATTCGAAAAAACCTACAATCTCAAAGAGGAAAATAGTGTGTTTTAACCCACGTAATAATCTTGAGATCACAAATCGATTGAATTTAGGTCTAAGGTTTATAAAGGGTAATGATGAAGAACCAAATTTCGCCATAAAAATCGCCATTCAATTGTTTATAATTGAAAAATATGAGAGTGTGGGGCATTGTGATTTTGTGGGGAGAGGAAGAAAAGAGAGAATGGGATGCATAAAAAAAGCAAGTTAGTTGAAGTAGGGATAAGGCTAAAGGTTAAGGCAACACAGACGCAGGGAAATAGAGAGTACACAGTGAATATGCAAAAAAGAATAGGTAATTAAACAGGAAGGCATCGACTCCCAAAACTCAAAAGCCTCTTTTGTAGCAATATTTCTTCTTTCTCCTAAGTTGAATTGATTCCATAACGTACATAGAAAGAAACAGAGACCAAATAGGACCCATGAAAGCAATTTTAAAGGCATCATATTGGTCCCATAAATAAAAACTCAAAAAATATTAGTGGAATTCTGCTGCCACAGATTTGTATGCACATTTCATAATCTAGCTTCTTTAGACAGTTTTTTTTTTTCCTGTCAAATCTTCCATCACATGATTTAACCTCTCAGATAAACACATCAAAATTCAATAAAAACTAAACTAATCAGCAGCCACACATGAACATGATCCACCTTGATTTTGGGAATTGTATATATCCACTAAGCCATGATATCTATCCAAATATTTCAGAGATTCCTCAACAGTGTGGATTTTGTATAATAAATTCAGACAGTAAAAAATGATATAAATATGTGAGCTAATTTACTGTTCTTTTGGAGGGTTTAGGGCTTGAAAGAAAGAAGTGGAGAGGGGATTCCATCAAAATGAAGCCTAGAGAGGTTAGAAAATAGGGGACCCTGGTTATGTCCTTTGAATTGGTGATGATGAGACTGAAAAGAGGTCCCATTTGGAAGGAGGGAAAATAAAAATTAAAAAAAAAATAATAATAAAAGAAAGGAAGAAAAAGAAAAGGAAAATAGTGACTTTGAAAAAAGAAATTGGGCAGAGACAAAGGATTCTCAGCTGCATCACATGCCTTATGAGTTGGAAGCTTTGCACTGCCCCATTGGAATGGGGTGGATCCATGTTCTTCCCCCTGCCCTGTTGCATATATTTCTTTTTTTTCAAATATTTAAATTAAATTTCTTTAATATATATATAAAAAAAGAATTAATTTTTAATTAATAATCTGAATCTTCTCCTCCACATGTGTTCATGCTTCTGGTGTATTCAGCTGACACTGATTGATCCCATGTGCTTCCTCTCTCTGACGTCACAATATTTTTCTTTAATTTTTTAAATTAGGTGTTCTGAATACTTTGTTTCCTATATACATACATATATATATATATATATATATATATTATATATATATATATTCATTTGCCTTCCACGCAGGAAGATATGCAGCGATAGGGATTCCCTAACAACTGGTTTAGTTTACAGTTTCTTTAATTTAAAAAAAGAAGATTGTTATTATAATAATGACTTATGGCTAAGAGAGGATATTCGCAATCTCAGCCGTTGGTTTGGTAGGGACAATTTTTTGATTGGTTTGAACATTTATGAACAGTGAGTTTTTTTAGGATTCAAAAAGTCTTCTATAAAGATTTTCTTTTGCAGATTGAAATGAACGCAGTGTTGTTGTATAATTTTATATTTGTATAATATGAAAAGGGAGGGAAAAAGAAAGTGGCTTTCTTTCTTTAACCACAGCTACCTTATTTAGATTCAAATAAAAATCTTAAAAGTTTTGTGTCCCTTTTGTCAAACAAGTGGAGAGGATGCTGTTTTTTTATTCAATATATATATATATATATCTCTAAATTGATTGTAAATTTTGACGAATGCTCCAAAAAGCTGATTTGTCCATTTTTATATTTGTATATTTATATATATGTCTTCTTTTTTAACTGTGCCTCATAATTCACATCGGTCCTGGAAGTTATCGAGATATTTTGGCTGGTTCTTTTCATGGTATATAACAGTTAGTTTTTGGAAAAATGATACCCAAATTTAATAATTTCTTTTTAATAGTGTTTTAATTAATTAGTTAAAGAGAACTTTTAAGATGTTTCAAAAACATTTCCAATGGTGTGCCTTCCTTTTGGATATCATAATTATAGTGTTTGTTAGTAGAAAAAGATATGTGTTTTATTACAACACATCAATATATATATATATTAGTTATGTGTGTGTGATTTTCGATTTAACTTATGATTTTCATTCCTTGTCCACCTACAAAAGAATTGTGGCTTATTCTACCGTCCTTGTAGGTTGCTTAATCATTTTTAATTCATGGCTCAATCATGGTTCATGGGACTTTGTTAATAAAGTCAATCAGTGGAATCTCTTTTAAGTTTTTTTCTTTTTCTTTTTTATTTGTAATCTCTTCCCCCACTTTAAGTTGTTTTATGACAAAATCTTATTCTCAAAGTCATTTTAGTGTCGCGCTTGGATTAATTGTTTTACCCATTCATATATCCCATGGATGATGGATCTGACTTAATTAAATTCTTGTTTGAATTCAAATTCAATGTCTTATGAAAGAAATTCGACAAAGTGAATTCCATACATATTTAGTCAGATTTTTCATCTACTCTCTCTTTAACTTCGAATTTTAACTAATAATCACTATGAACCCACATCACAAAACATTTTATTCTACGAAATTGTAGATCAAATTTGTGGATGTAGTGAGGAATTTCTCTTAAAGGAAGTCTTGGGTAATTTAAAAAGGAGGGGAAAAAAACTATCCCTTAAAGCAGATGGCAGCTGCTATCTGGTCTGGCCATCTGGGAAGAGATGGCCATTCATACTGTTGGGCCCATTGGTTTGACAAAGGATTTGGAATCCTTTACAAACATAACGTAAGACGGAAGAGAGGAGAGGGAGAGGAATAGAAAAGAAGGGAAGGATAGGATAAGATTGATTAATATATGTGTATATCTAATAAATATTAAAATAAGGTTTGATGTGAACCTCAAATTTTGTTCTCTATAATGATGAAGGACGTCATATCCTTCCCTTCGCTAACATAAAGGAAGATGAATCAAAGACTCTTAGGCCTCGGGATACTTTCATCTTTAGAAAGAGAGAGCGACAAACAGTGACACATGACACAGCATTCTTTGGATTTTTCATGACCCAAACAGAGACTATTTTCATTTAAGAAACAAGTTTTAGAAGCTAGCATAACTTAAAGGGGTTTTACCTAATTAATCAAATGAGTAGTCAACAATAGATGAACTAAAGTAACAAGCTGCAAAAAAATGGGAATCTATAGATCTAAAAACCTAGGTCTTAAGTCCAGTCTAGTTTGATAGTTGATGGTTTATGGAAGATGAAAATAAAGGCAGGGGCAGTGGATAAAAGGAAGAGAAAGCTGGTGTGTGTTGGTTAAGAAGTGTTGGAAATGGAGGCAGGAGTCTCCTTTGGAGAAACAATGACATCCCTCCTACGTGCTCAGTCAGTTTCAAAACACTGTTATTTGCTAAGACCCACACCAACAATCGCACACTATGAATGACCCACCATTCAAAGGGGGTCTGTCTCTTAACCCATCACAGCAACAAAAAGGTCCAAACAGTTCCAAAAGGACAATTATTTCAGATACCCCCAAAAACAAAAATTTGTACACTACAATTGCCCCAACATAATTGGTCCTTTTCTATAATCATTTTCTGCAAAAGTCAGAATATACAAGCTCCTTCTTCTATTTACTTTTTATGTTGTGTATTTCCTTTTCCAATTCCATAATTCTTAGTTAATAACGTTTTGACTGTACTAATTCAGGTTCGATATTTTCCCGGATCGTGCTTTAGTTCAATCCGGAGTAAAATTTTCAAGTTTCTATTTTGTTGGATGGGATGCTTTTCAACGTACTAGAAATGGTTGATCCATACAGGGAAGATGCTTTTTATAAAATAAAGAAGGGGGTCCATGATCATTTCAATTGAAACTATTTATGTACTTGAAACAGACGACGTGATCGACTCCGACCACGACAATACAGCCACGGTGTGTGGGAATATTGTGCAATGCATGATTCAAATGTTATGGCTGAGAATTAATCATTTAATTAACAGTTAGATATAACATTCGAGTTTGTTCCTTGTGTTGCCTAAATGCCAAGAATCATATAATAAAAATGCATGTTCTATGTCTAGTTGATGAGACCGCAGTCCACAGCAGAAAATTGAAGAATAGACCGACCTGTAACTTGCAGGAAGCTATTGCCTGCTAGAGCGAGTTGCAAGTCTCAGACAATTACAGCTGGAAGGAACCATCCTAGGCGGCAACATCATGAAATTGCATGCGGGG
The DNA here is from genome assembly GCA_037974625.1 of Cucumis cinereus. Taxonomy (NCBI): domain Eukaryota; kingdom Viridiplantae; phylum Streptophyta; class Magnoliopsida; order Cucurbitales; family Cucurbitaceae; genus Cucumis; species Cucumis cinereus. The sequence goes on along the minus strand of JBBPDJ010000002.1, from coordinate 2,784,323 downwards.
ATTCATTCTTGTTGCGCCCAAATCAAGCATCCATCCATATGGCCTCCCTATTACACAATCAACAATCTAAATGAACCAAATAAAGTTTTATCAAATTCGAGAGCAACCTTCAACTAACAAATTGATTAAGAAAAAGACAATCTGTTAGCGGAAGTATTGTAAAAGGTACAAATTGGGAGACGTTTCCAAGAGTGCTAAAAGAATAGATTTGACTCCAAGGATACTGAATTTACAAAGTGACAAACGACTCAATAAAGACCATCTCTGATCCAATTTTACAGAATTTGAGGTTAAAATTTAGCAAACTTGTGGGGTCAAATAACTAGTACGTGTAATTGAACTCTATGAAATGTAAGTAAACTTATACATACAGCATTCAGATGAATGTACCATCTGATAAAATATCGTAATACTTGCAAATTTAAAGGTATGCATCTAAATATCTTTATTTACAATGGATGAGATAGAAGCATTCTCTCGCACTAATGTTCAAGACCTCGACTGCCCAAGTCAGCTGCAGCTTTGGCCGCTCGATTCAGGGCATCAGACATGAAAAGAGCTCCCTTAGAGAAGTAGCTACTCCTGACCACAGTATCAGCAGCGGCAGCGGCTGTTCTTCCTGTGGCTGATATAGCTGATTTGGTGGTCTCCAATACGTGGTACTTGTCATCCACGGATTTAACCGCTTCAAAACCCGCACCCAACATATCAGTAAGGCCAATTCTGTGACTCAAATCTGCTACCTTAGCTGCTGCCGTTGCTGAAACCTGATGAGATTCATCGAAGGCTTTGGCTTTGGTCAATGTGTCTTTACCCAGCACGTAACCCATGGCCAGCATGGTTTTGACTACTTCCTGGGCCATGGTCACTGCGTTACCCGCACTGGAAATGAACTGACTTCGTTGTGTCGTCTACAAGATGGAGACCTCATCAATTAATAAAAGATTGTCTATAGGAGGAAAACGTTTGCAAATTGCAACAGGTAGGAAATATTAATAAATATAATTTTTGACACTTACAGCAGGAGTACTGTCTTCTTCATGGTGACCAGGAGGCCTACTCCAAAAACCAAATTCGTCATCAAAATGTCCCCACCGTGTTATACATACTCTTTGATCTACAATTTTTGCACCCTGCAAGAATCAGGTATTGAACTCTAAAAGCATGATCATTATTATCAGGAGAAAAGCACAGGATGAAAATTAACGACCACCGTCTCCTCAGAGAAAAACTAATGGTCTGATGAAGTCCGATCAAGGAATAAAGGAATTTCCACCATCATAAGCACATGACCAGAATGAACGTTGACTGAAAACCTAATAGTAGACCAAAAAGCATAGACACGATAATCAAACCAGACCACTTGATGCTTACAAACTGAAATTTATTATTCGTATAGAAATTCCTTAATCATTTGAATCCAAGAGGATGTTAGTCTGATGTGGCTGAAAATCCTTTAATAATTCATAACTAAAACAACAAAAATTTGCAGCAAAGGAGAAAAAGGAGAGAAAAATGTATCTAGCAGATTATTCAACAATAACTATTAACAACAATGGAAAAACAACAACGTTATTTATCTCTAATCACAGTGTTGTACTCAACAACAATTAGCAACGATGTGTTTGGCTCTCTAATTATCACATATTCAACAACAACAACGTCATTATCCATAATCAGAGAGTCGGCAGCAGCAGTAACAAAAACAACAATGGTAGTGTTTTCTCTAATCACAGATTCAGATCTGCCACATGTCTATGTTTCAGAATTATCTTCTTTTATTATTATTATTATTATTATTATTATTATTATTATTATTATTATTATTTGTATAGAAGATCCAGATTTGTCGTAAGCCTAAAACATTTAAACTCCACGTCTATACAATGATAAACGGGTCCATTTTTTTCAACAGAATGCATAGTATATCCACGTTTGTGCTGCTTAGAACATTCCAATGGTATATTCCTATCATGGCAACTTCCAGATTTGATGATGCCAAAACTATACTTTTGTTCTTAAATGCTCATGAAGCAATTTTCATTATTTGAAAGCCAATTCCTGGATCTCTCTCTCCCTTCCATTATTTCGATACTGATAGTTATTGTTGTTTTTTGCTATTATTATTTAGCGAAGGTCTAACCACACTCAGGTTTTCTTCTCTAACAAAGAACCTTACTGAAGGAAACGAAACCATCCTTTACAATTAATAGGAATCCAGTAAAAGCGGGGCTCAATCCTCAACAAAGGCAATCGGTTGCTCATTGAGGAAAAAGATAAGAGAGATCCTTCACGGCTTCACCAAAAGCAGATGAAGAATCCTTCCTCCAATGAAGCGAGGACAAATTCAAAAGCATTTTAAATCGAGATAAACAAATGTCACTGTGTCATTCTTCTTACAACTAAAATTGCCAAATGAGCCACATCAACACAAGTTAACCACATAATAATGCCTACTAAGGCACTATCGTATTTCCAGCGCGATTTAACTCGGCATCATAAATTAAATATGTGGGCTGTGGCTCACAATCCAAGAATCAAGAATGTGGCTTTCACTATTCTATCGATGCAATGCATTTAATCCATATAATTATATTCTTCAGAAAAAAATAATAATTTCAAAGATATGTCTTTTAAATTTGAGCATCCGTAAGATTCTCGTGTTCGTATAAAAAAATGAAAAGTCAGAGAAATTAGTACCACAAATCAAATAATATACATATGAAGATCACATGTCTATATAGTATCAGAGTGCACGCTGGCACACCCTGATAAACATAATGGAAGAATTGAATCAAATACTGTATTGTATGCCTGAAGCTTATTTGGAATTGAAATACTCACACTCAGCAAGCAAGCAGTCTCTTGAGAATAAGCATCTTTGAATGTTACATAAGCAGTGCAGGCATCTTCACCAGATCTGTTTTCATGAAACCATAAATTCTTCAAACTCAAAACTAATCGCACATAGAAATATCGATTAAGGACTCAAGGACATGAAATGAAATGCTCGATACTGAATAAAATGAATACCTAACAATCTCAACGAGCTCGATTGCGCCAGAGAAAGCGAAGAAATCGAGGACATCTTTCTCCGTTGCTATAGGAGACAAGCCCGTCACTTCAACCGTATAACCACCGGGATTCATATTTTGGCAGCAACAGTAACTTAATTTAGCAATTCGTTTGTAGAAATATGAAACTTGCGGAGGAAGACAAAGGAATTGACTTCCAGAGAATGAAATTTCTGAAGACAGGCTTAAGAAAACTCTCGAAGAAAGGAGGCGCCAAAGACTCCGCCGCCGGACTGAATAGACCACAGTGAGATTAACTGGGGCGACCCGGACCGAGCCTTCCATTCTTTGGATAGGGTAATGGGCCTTCTTTGATTTGGACCTATAAATATATGGGCCACAAAAAGCTACTTTAGAAGCCCATTTCTAAACGGACCATCTATTTTGTTTTGTTTTTCTTTAATTTGGAATTCGGTAATTGAAATGGGTAAGGAATATTTTTAAACAATCGTAAGTATAACCAAATTTATTAGTGATAGGTTCTATCGTAATAGATTTTTAGGGTAAATATGATAGATCGAAAATCAAGAAGATTGATCAAAACCGACCAAACTAAAGAAGGTTGGTTAGAGATAAGGAGAGGTTTGGTCAGTGTTCGTTTAGAAAAAATTCAAACCGACAACATTTTTAAAAATTTTCGATGGCTTAAACTGACACAAACGGATCGATCGACGATGGACTCCGACCCTAAACCTATATAGATTACAATAAGGGAATCCTGGATTTAAATTTTACTATATATATGTACATCTTATGTAAATTTGTTGATACTCTGAGTTTGATTATGGTATTTATAATAGTTTTCAATTTTAATTTATAAATTTTTTACTTGAATATTTTTTATAAATATTTTGCTAGCGAAAGATTTGATTAAAAAGGACACATAGTGTCGAGCCGTAAGGGGGGAAAACCTTTTTAAAAAGCATATTTGGGAATGTTGTTTTGGAGTACTAAATGATAAAAGTGTTGAAGTTGTATTGAGAAGAAAAGAAAAGGCAATGCTTTGGGACAAAGAAATGTAGGAAAATAGAAAGCAAAAGCTTGAAAAGAAAGTGAAGTCAACCCTTTCCCTTTTTGCATCAAAAGTTGATTGATGAAAAGTTCAAGTAAGAATAAGCACTCCTAGCTATGCATAAATAAATAAATAAATAAATAAATAAAATGTCCTATCCTCTTCATTTTTAAAAAGGTTTTCTAATTTGTTTTGTTTTCTACTTGCCCATATACAGAGTAATAAACTTAAAAGTGCTTTAAATTTAGACGACTAGAAACTAAACACAAACTATTTTAACAGTTCATCGTTTTCTTTTAATTTCTTGAGATGTGGGTCAACTATTTTTCTAATATTTTGTCAAAATAAAACACAAATATTTGTAAAAGTAGATGGATGAGAGGGACAAAACATGTTGAAGTTTGACTTTAATTGGTTGTAAGACAACAATGGGGCATAAGATTGATGGTAAAGTTAAATTAATTAGAATTATTAAATAACAACAATTCTCTGTGGAATGATATATCCTCTTGTGTGTGTTCACTGTTTAAAACAACAAGTGTGGGTGGTTGCAGTCTTAAATACCAAATTGCTTCAAATTTTGTACGTAACGAAAACTTTAATTTATTCTTTGTTGTATAGTAGTTTTCAAATATAGTTGAAAGATATAGAATGAATAATATGGTTTGCATGTATTAATTAATTCCAAAAATAATTAATATATGAGATTAAATGTTTTATTGGTTAGTAGATGAGATTTAAAAGTGATTCATGTGGTATAAGATCATAACCGCACATTTGATAATTAAACAAATAAATAATCATATTTATCTTTATTCCATGGACAATAAAATAGAATTGGTTTCTTCAAAGACAACTTTTTGATGCAGCCAAAATTGTGACATATCTTGACCATGCTCTTGAGTTCACAATAATCATCAAATATATTATTATTAAATTTACACATCTCAATTATTTTACTTCTTCTTATCATTAATTAATTTTAAAAGGGTTAAATAAATGGGTTAATATTTATGGGGTAAATATTATTATTGATGAACTCAAACTACATTGTAAATATATAGATACTAGTGGTAACACAACTAACAACTATCGAGACTAAATCAACATAACTAGATGTTTTTTATATACGTTGAGATCAAATCACCATAGGACCGGTTGCTTATGATCTAATTTTGGTTTATAAATTTGAAGAGAAACCCTAAACCCTAATATGTTCGTCTTTATTGTACGATGTAATTCAATCTTTTATTTCAAACTTTTTATCATCTTTAGAAAAAAGGTAGTGTGGTACTCTTACCTTTTTCTTTGAAGTTCTTTGCCCAAGTCAAGGGGACAAATCAAACCATAAGGAAAAGAAGAAATATTTAAATGATTTATAATTGCACATACTAACTAGGCTGCAGTTCTTCATCATTTGGTACTTCATAAATTTATACATCCTTTTCTATTTATGTCAAAACAATATATTATAACCCTAAACTCTAAGAAATGCTTCAGATTTTACACAGTTTCAAAACAAAAGTATGGTAGGAGTCAAATTTTGACTTGCTGGGCACCAACAGAACCGAGGGTTTTAAAGCTCACTCAAACACTTTCTTTAAAAAGCAACAATAATAGGTTCCACATTTTGCACTAACAAAGGATATTAAACAAATCATGATTATAAATGGGTTTAAATATCTAGTTGGTACGCATACTTTAGGGTTCGTTCAATTTAGTTCATGCATTTTTAAACTTTCAATTTTAGTAACATCACTTTGATTAAATTTTAAATTTAGTCCTTCCTACTAGTTTATTATCGATCTTTTCATTACTTTTTATTTTTAATTCGCATTGTATTCACATATTGTGTTTCTTTGTATGAAAATTATTATGATTATTTAATTTTGATGGACTAAATTTAATATTAACTAAAAGTACAAAGACTAAAATTGAACAGATTTTAAAATACATTAACCAGAACGGTATTTTTAACCTTATAAATATATAAAGCTCAACAACCTTATAACATATTATATTATGGGAACAAATATAATATATTCGCCCAGCTTTTCATGCGTACACATAATTTCTTCTCTGATCACCATTAAGCAAACAAAATTTAATTATATATATATTTGAGAGTAATTAATTAAAGTAAAGTCTAAATAACAATATCCCTTTTATTATACGACTTTAATTTATATATGTTTATATTAATTTAATTGCATGGATGGGTAGTAGGGGGTGTGGTTGGGTGAAGAGCAAATTGTGTATAGAAGAAGGTAATTAAACTTAGGGAATTTGGATGATTAATACTACATAAGTAAGCTTCTAATTATGGCAGCTTGAGCACTTTCAGGATCTGTTGATGCTAATAGTTCTGATAATCGATCGCTTAAATCATCCACCTCTCTTTGTAAGCTTCTTATATAGTTGCATGTCTCTTGTAGAACCTTTGAAGCCGATACCTAAACAACCACCGTACACATTGTAAATTCATAAGATTTTGTTGCGGCATAAACGAAATTGACGATCAAAGAAAACATTAATAGTAAATAACAACTCAATGATTTACGTAGTTTACTAAAGTCTGTTATTTACGTTCATCGACTGAGAGAATATTACGAAAAATAGAATACAAATGCAAAGATATTAATAGAAATTAAAGGGTTTGTTAATGACACTTCTCTAAACCTAATGCACGAAATCATCAATAACATTTAATACATATACAATTTAGGTTTTGAGGCACTCCTAGAGTTGAGACTTTTTGCTTGGTCATTCGGAGTGTTAGATAATAGATTTAAGACATTCCAACACATTGTTTTAAATTAATGTTATTGTTGAAATATCTTAAATTAAACCAAGCACGGGGTACACTATATAAACTCTCTCTAACTCTGCTTGCACCTTAGTATTTGCAATATGATATTTTCTCTCTATACAAACAAAACTGCTCTCTCTTTGATCGTAAACGTAGTCAAGACATTGTTAGTAAATGATGTAAATCTCTATATTGATTCTCTGTTGTTTACTTCTATCTATAGTTTCTTTATCATTGAAATTTGATTTAAAATCCACGTGTTTTGTTAGTAATATATATGAAATGTAACGCGTTAAAATAAAGAGAGAAACAAAAAAAAATAGTTATTCGATGAATGAGGTTAAATTTAATATTGAACATTGTTTTGAATCGACTTTCACAGACTGTTAAACAGGTTTTTTTTTTTTTTTCTTTTAATCGTAATTGAAGGAGATGGAGATAATTGGGAAGTGTAGAGAAGTCCAATAATTAACCATCATTATTCTAATTAACCACTCTCCTTCCTGTTGGGAGCTGCTAAAAGTAGCACACAACACTTGACTATGCAAACTAATATCCACACAATTAACCACCTGCTTAACTAAGTAGATTAATTAATTAATTTAAAGTTAATGAAGTATAAGTTGGAATAATAATAATTAAAAGAGAGAGAGAGAGAGAGAGAGAGAGAAAGAAGAAATAGAATACCCTGGAGGAGGAACGTCCATTGCGAATCTCAGGAATGAGATGTTGTAATTTGGATATCAAATCAGCAATTTGTTCGTCAGAGATATTCCTCGAACCAACACCCGAGCGCCTAGAACGCGAGCTTCTCCCCGACATTGTTTTTGTTTCTTTCAAATTTCAACAAATTCAAAAAAAAAAAAAAAAAATTGTCAGATATTATAATTTCCCCCCTCTTTTTTAAATAATAAAATAGGCTAAAGATATTGGGAATTTGAGAAAGAAAGGAGAGTTGAAGAGAAACCCAAAATGAAGAAGGTCTATAATGTTTTAGTTGGAGAAATGCAATATATATATATTGGGAAAAAATGATAAGTATGAATGAGATGAATTAAATTAATAATGATTGGAAATTTAATTAGTGTTAATTTGAAAAGAGACAGACTAAGAAAAATAATAATGTAATGTTAATTGGACAAAGAGATATGGGAGGGCATGAAAAGAAAGGGGGGGAAGTGTTTTTAGAATTAGTAATAACACTATTTGTTGGGGTCGAACCGGACAACTTTACCCAATGGCTCTAATACTCACTTATACTTATTTTAAATAAATAATAACCCTAAAAGCTGCTCGAGGCCATAGCCATACCGTCCCTGCTCCTTCTGTCTCCAAACTGGGGCTAAAACTTTCAACTTGTTTATGTGGTTTTTATATATATACATATATATATATATAAGCGGGCCTGCTTGTGTCAGCTTCAGAGTACTGCACACCCATGTTATGAAATTAATTACTTTTTTTGTCTTCTTTTTTTTTTTTTTTTTTTTTTTTGAATTTTGGATAAATTAAAATGAAAATGGAAAAAAAAGTGAAATTGGGAGTGTCAAGATCAGGGGTTTAATGAAGGGTCAAATTTTGAGTATGATTAGTGATGCATTATCCAGACAATCCGCCTTACTTTTCGATTCATTCCCCCCCTGGACACACCACGTGGCATTTTCTAATCTCTCTTCATTAATATCCCCGAAACCCTAATTTTTCTTAATACACTAAAATTGAAATAATATTGTGGAAGTATATGGAAAATTTTCTTTCATACAGACACCCACTGGGTTTCTTAAAAGTTGGAGATTTGTTGAAGGGTAATGAGTGAATATTCAAATTTAATTAGACTTTACATGGATTAATATATGGGTTCTACCAGTATTATAATAATAATATAATTTGATGTTTTCATCCCATATTCCCCACCACCTGAAATTCAATATGGAGACCGAACTTTAGGTCATTTGACTAAGTTTAATAAAATATATGTAATAAATTTGACACCTGCAATTAATAACTGGAGATGCATGTGGGGGATTGGGGATTTTTGTGTTATATACCAAATTACAGGTGAGTCAGAAGGAATGGGGTTAAAACAGTTTGATGGGAAGGAGAGAGCTCAAAATTATTGCAACATGTTTTCATTCTTTTATACATAAATGTAAATATATATATATATATATATATATATATTTATTTATTTATTTAGTTGTGAGTATATAGTTCTGTCATTTAACATTTGACAACGTGTCATTAAGCAATAATATATATTGTATGTGGATTCTTTTATCAAGTTAGCGAGAAAATGAAGAGTGCATTCAAAGTATATAGTTTTACGTATTACAATTGAGAAACATTAGATAAAGAACATACAAAATCTAATTTGACTCCTTAATACATTAGATACTTTAATATCTTTTGTACTTACTAACAATAAATAGAGGTAATACGATGAATAGTAGAAAATTTTCGAACATGGGTCATAGGAGTGAAGAAAGTTGGTTAATGGCTGTGGCGGGAGGCCCGCCGGCCAATCTTCATCTGCACATAACTTTGTGAACAAAGGACATTGCCCTGTCATAAGCCGTTTAAGGCTGTTCCCCTTTCTTCTTTCCATCATCTCTCTAACAATCTCATCATACTCTCTTATATCATTATTGCTGTTATCATTATTATTATCATTTGATTGGTACCCTTCCTTAATTTAAATATCATTGTTGCATTAGTTATACCTAGAAAATTCTGTATTAAGAAAAAGAATTATGATTGAGTTAATATAGATTTAGTATGATCTCAGTTTTAAGCGTAATGTCGATATATAGTAACTTAAATGTTTAAGCATATGTTTTATTCTTGGAAAGAATAAGGAAAATAATTAATTAAGCATATGTTTTATTCTTGGAAAGAATAAGGAAAATAATTAATTAACTTGTTTTATTATAAAGTATTGTTAGTTACTATCTCAAATCGCTAATTACGAAAAGTTTTAAATTTCGTACTCCAAAGTAGTTGAAAGAAGAAGAAGAGTATTAATGGTGGAATATTGAAACTATATTGTTGCATTCCAACTCTATAAACCACAAAGTCGCACCCTAATAATTTACCACAAAAGATAGTGTTTTACCTTTCTTATGACAACACCAAATTCTCACTCCATTATTGCTCAAACATACCCTTCTAGATCCAAGACCACACATTAAACAAGAAAAAACTAGTTAGACACATGTGTAAAAAATAATTTAGTGAAAAAAAAAAGCATTAAGATTGAGGGTAATTTCCTAATTTAGAGCTCCAAAAAGTAAACAAAAATATGGAATCACCCAAGAGGGGTAATAAGAGGGGGGGGGGGGGGGGGGGGGGGGTGAAAAGGAAAAAAGAAGGAAAAAGAAGT
>JBBPDJ010000002.1:2755491-2774039 GCA_037974625.1 Cucumis cinereus | reverse complement strand
CCCCCCCCCCCCCCCCCCCCCCCCCCCCCCCCCCCCCCCCCCCCCCCCCCCCCCCCTCCTCAAAAGTAAAAAAACAGTAAAAGGAAGTTATAGGTTTTGGGGTTAAGAAGAAAAATCATGTGATAGGTTCTTGGTGTGAAAATTAGCTAGTTGATGGCATTGGTGTGGTGTATTAATAACAATCCATGTAACAAGGTTAAGTGGTTAGAACAGTGTATGATATATTATAATTTATAAGCAAAGGCATATGGGTATGTTCCCCTAGGGCTTAGCTTAAGACAACTCAAAACTCAAAAAGAAAATTAACTCATTGATTAGATTAGATTAGATTAGATTAGATTAGATTAGACTTTCCATTCAATCAATTTTATATATCAAACTCCTTAATTAACTTTGTGTTTTTGTCTTTGGGTTTCCAAATCTTGAGGTTTCCTCAAAACATATTTTCCCACCAACTATCTCAATCACTGTCTTAATGTTTCCATTGCCCTTTCACTTCTCCCTCTCTATATGTTTAATTACAAGTCTATTATTATTATGGAGCCAACCACATGTTTCAAGTAATGCCAGCCCAATTTTCTTTTCTTTTTTTTTTTTATAAACAAAAATCTAATTTCATGGGCTTTTCTATTTGCCAATGGGCCACATAATTTGGACCTTTTTTTAAATAAAAAAAAAATCTCTACCAAAATTCCTAGCTTGGTCCCACTCTCACCATAGGACACTAATACAAATAAAACAGTGTCCTAAGATTTGGATTTGAAAATTTTGGTGCATATCTATATGAGAGGTCTTGCTAGGATTTGAATTGATTTGGGTTAGTTGTTAGATTAGGGAGAATGGTTGTATATTTGGTTGTAGTTATGGTAGGGAAGGGAATATTGAGATTCCACTTATTTGAGAATTCAGAGGTGTGATGTGTTCGAGTTATTTGTAATGAGAAATCTTCTTTTTTTAAAAAATGTATTTGCAATGATTGGTACAAACGACTAAATAAATTTTCGAATAGAAAATGCCAATTTTAGTTTTTTTTAACTCTAAAATTACTTTTGAAACCATACATAATAATGTAAAATCATTTTTAAGATTAGTCCACAAATGGCAGGAAAAGAAGATCGAACCATTAACCTTTAAAGAGGAATATAATAATGATTACCCTACATAATAATTTAAAATCGTTTTTAAGATTAGCACAAAATGGCAAGGAATGGAGATTGAGCCATTAGCCTTAAAAGAAAAATGTAATGATGATCACTATTGAATTAAAGCTTGTTTTTTACATCAATTTTAAGTAGGAGTGCAACAAAAAATTGAGAAAATCAAACCAATCCACTAATTTGGTTTGGTTTTTAAGTATAAAATTAGACATCCACAAAAAAAGTATTTGTCCGGATTTTTTTTTTAATTGAAAAACTAATCAAAATCGAACAGAACTAAAGATATATATAAAAAAACAAACATTGAGTACCAAACAGATATATTATAAACCGAATTGAATAAAAATCAATCCATTAGTTTTGTTCTTTATTGGACATCAATCTAAATTCATTCCTTATAAAATCGATTGGTTTAGTTTAGTTCTTAGTTCGGTCCAAAATTGAGAATGGGGACTTTTATAAAAAAAAAAAAAAATACTACAATAATAGAGTTGATTAATGAGTAATGTAGCATGGATGTTGCATAGAAGTGTGAATATGAGGAGAAGATAGAAGATAGGTGGCATTTGGAATATGAAATAATGCGCATATGTGGTGCAATTCATTAGGCATATAACAAAGGAAAGTGGGTTTTGTTTGGGCCATAGATCGACACATTTTGTTTGCAGTGAAAAAAAAAATGATTCTTCAAACATTGGGCTTCTTCTCTCCATCATTAATTTGCACCATTATTCAGATTCATTTTCAATCAAAATCAAACTATTCTTGAAGAACCATATTCCACTCCCAAGACCCAAGATTCGTTGCTTCTTCACTTTAATCTCGTTTGGGACTTTTTATCAAACACCTTGTCCGCAACCTTTGGTTTGGTTAAAAAAGAACATTATTTCCCTTTTTCTCATCTCTTTCTTACGGATCAAAAAAGAGCCAAAGTTTGGTCAGAAATAATCATATCCAAACACATTAAATGTGACTCATACCTAAAAACAAAATGAAATTTTTGCTTCTATTTCCTTATCTTTGAATAGGAATAGGGGTTTGTAGACTTAGAGGTGTAAGATTAGTCAGATTGGTCAACTTTTATACATACTAAATATATATATTATATTATATATATATATATATATATATTGTATAACAATGACAGATGGAAAGAAAACTATAGCTATCCAAAAAAAAAAAAAAAAAAAAAAGAGGTTTTATTTTTAATTTTTAATATTTTCAACTCTATACTAACTCCAAGAGGCAGAGACCTATTCAAAATTGCCTTTCTTTTTCGACCCAACAAAACCAAATATCAATTACCCAATCTTTCACATTCACCAAATATATATATATATATATATATATATATATATCCGTTTCTTTTGCGGCTCAAAAAAGTTGCTTCCGTTTTCAAATGAGAAAACTCCCCCTTAAACAATTCTTCACTTTTTTCTTATTTATTATTATTATTTTGTTTTTAAATTTTTTTTCTTTTTATATGATTGGCTTCCCCATCCTCCTCGTCCTATCTCTTTCTCAATGATGATCACCCACAAGAGTTTCAACATTACCTTAATTTCAAGGCCAAAATAATTCCTTTCTCCTACCTAAATTTATAATATAACTACCTTTCCATTTACTCATTTATGTTTCCTAATGTTATACATTTAATCTATTAAGTTTTCAATTTCATCTTTAAATTTCAAATTTTATACATTAATCTCTATTAAATAATTCAAAAGATTTAATAGAATTAGTTAACTAAATCTCACTCTTTTTCATTAACGCACTATTAAAAATTTAAATATCACTTTATAATTTTTTTTTAAAATTAATTAATAGACATTAACGTTGATGATTGAAAGTAAGTACTTAATGAAAAATCAAAGTTAAAAAAAAAATAAATCTTGAAACTTGTGAATCAATCAAATTGAAACAAAATTCAAAATTTAAAACATAAGGGACCGGAGGGAAGGACAATTCAAAAAAAAAAATTATTTTTATTTTTTTGGGTCCAATTTATATAAAAGAGGATAGGTAATGTTGTTAATTTGTAAGATTGCGTTTCACTAATTAAAAACAAGATTCCCTTATATCAGATATTGAGATCTGTTTTGAGAACCCTTAAACTAAATAAAGCTATAAGGTGTTTGTTGTCAACTAATTTAATTTAAAAAGGGCGAAACTATAGAATAAAAAATTATTAAAATGGAAAAATATCATAGATAGGTAGCCCCGTTACTGACAGTTTAATAATAAAATAAAATTAATATAAACCCAAAAAAATAACAAAAAAGATGGGTCCAATAATTCAAGTTGTGGATGGATGCAAAATAAATAAATAAATAAATAATAATAATAAAAAGACAAGATAAACAAAAATAATAGTATGTCCTAAACTTTGTCTAGTTAGGTGCACATTTTGGAATGGATTCTATTTCACGTAAAGCTTTTTAACTAATTCTAAATTTTAGCATTAACAAAGTAAGGCCAAAAATTTAATGTTTTATTTAATTATATATATATATATATATAGTTATATATATATATATATATAGTTATATAATATAATATATATTGTTATATGTATTTATTTTTGTGTGCTTAGAATAAAGTTGGGTCTCTCTAGGTATAGGTGAAAGAATTTGTTGTGCTTTGCTTTTTTGGTTGCTTCTTCTCAATTAATTCCATTATATTATTCATGTATATATTATTTGGCCTTTTTCTCCATCTACTTTTACAACTAATATATTTTAATTTCAATATTAAATGGGGAATCGTATTTCCTTTTTAGAAATTATTTCCATACACGTGTTTAATCTATGGTGCAATTCTATATCATCTAAATATATAGTTTAATCTATTTTTTTTTCTTCTTAATTTCTCTAATTTTTATTTAATTAGGGTAATGTTTTTTAGATACGTGATTGATTAGAAGAGGTTAGGGGTGATTTTGGAGTTGGTATATTTGCACTTAGTCTTTTGTTGTTTTTGTGAATATTTGGAGTAAGATTAAAAGTGAATGTATTTGGACAAAAAGGAAGAATGAAATAAATTTGGGCTAATTATGTTTGAATTAATTAAACCTTATCGGTTTGTTTTTAAATTTATAAATTCTTATGCTACACGCAATTTTTTTATTTTTTTATTTTTACTAAACTTCATGTGGATTATATCTATAAGTTTTTAAATTAATAGAATATTAACTTTATACATCATTATATTACTTGCAAATCCCACTTATAATTATTAATCTCTACCGCATTACATGTTTAATTAGCAAAATCACAACTTGTATTTTGGGACGTCAATTTGATTGCTCATTAGTGGATCATTTATGTGTGTGTGTATATTTATTAACTAATATTTATTTTTGTACCTAAAATATTCAAAAAAAAAACACACAACACACACACACAATTTATGTGTAGGTGTTATTTGTTTATAACTATTTGGTTTTTTTTATTCAACAATGATCGAAGTAGAACTACAAAACTCTTCCAAGAGGAGACTTGGATACCAAATTACGCAACCATAAACTGATTGGTCTCTAGCACCCAATCTATCGGGATCAATTAAAGCTCTAGATAAATTGTGCACTTCAGCGTTGACAAATGCAGCTAAACCAATGCAAATATCGTCAATCCAAACACCAATTTCTGCAACAGAGTGTGTGTGACTCAGAATCAAGCGCACAACATTTAGACAAGTTGAAACAACCACCACAGAGCCAAGTAGCATCTCCCTAGCCAATTTTAACCCATATAGAACATCACGAGTTTCAACTAGAAGTGGGTAAAAAGAATAGGTAGACTCGAAGTAGACGTTCTCATAATCCTCCTATTATGTGACAAGAGCACCACCCCCACTCCAACGATCCATGCCACAGACGACGCAGCAGCGTCCACCAGCACACGAGCAACATCACATGGAAAATTTTCAAGAGAAGAAACTCTTGCCAAGTTTGAAAGGCGAAAAAGTACCCTGGCTCTGTCAAAAGACTCCACATAGTTCAACAACCACAAACACTTAGATGTAATATCGGGGACACATCTCGTAACACGAAAAGAATTGCGATCATTCCATAGATACCACGATCCCAAATACCGTAGCCGAAATTCAACATCAGAAAGAACACACGATCCTCTAATTGCGATCCCAACCACCTTAACTATTTGATTTTTTAGTCTTTCATAATTTCTCACAAATTTTTTATTTGAAGTAATATTTTAATTAAATAATATTAATATATAGTAATTTAAAACATTTTTTGAGAAGCCTTTTTCCCACGGTAAAAAATTTATAAATGAGTGGTGAATGGTGATGTTTTATTATTATTATTATTATTTTAAAATTACGTGCCATGTCCAACTTTCACATATTTTTGGGCTTTCATATTAATTACATAAAGTCATTTTCTAAGATCTGAGAATTTATAGTTTTACTTATTACACAATAAATGTTACCAATAATAAACACCAAATCCTTCCATCCTTTCGATATAATGACTTTGACAATTCCCTAACTTTGTCTCTTCTTTTCCTTTTCTACCCTTTCACATATATATAAAAAATTAATAATAACTATGATTGGGTTGGGTATTTATGCTAATTAATGGAATATTTTAATTTTTATTCTCTCAAATTATAAACAAAAGAGGATTGTGCAACGTCAATGTCGATATCAAGAATATGTAACATTAAGATGAAAATTAAAGTTTATAATTATGCAATTTAGGAATATATTCTAAAGTATGAATGAGTATCCATTATATGTTTAACTGCACTTGTAAAAATCAGTTGATGGAAAAAGCAAAGCATTTGGATTTGTTGCATTTCAATGCTTCAAAGTTCAAACACATATATTACTATACGATGCCGTTTTTGAGTTGGACTTTTCAAGTAATATAAGTTCTTCATATTTTTGGCCATTTGTTGTCTACATCCTTTTCATGATCCTTTTACGATATAATTACTGTAATTATAGTTAAAACATTTTTTAATTATAACTTAATTCCACTCATTTTTCTTTAATTGGTTGGAACAAACAAGGGAGTTCAGAATTTGGACCTAATTTATTACAGTAGTTTTATTATTATTATTATTATTTGAATTATAGTTTTATTATTTATAAGTAGTGAAGATTTGAAGGCACTGTTAAAAGGTTAAAACTTTGGGGTAATTATCATTTTTTTTAAATATTACTCAGTAATTATAATGGAAGATTAACGATTGAGTTGATTTCATATATAGTAAAATAAATCAAAATATTTATAAACTACTATATGTAATAGAGACAGTAATATGTCACTGTCAAATTATAATATTTTGTTATATTTGTCAATACTATTAACAGTTTTGTCATTTAAAACAAACGTTATTTGCACTATTTTTTTTTTACTTTCTTAAAAAAGTATAAAAAAAAACGGTTTTGAAACCATTCTGTTGAAAATTTAAAAAAAAAAAAATGGTTCGTATTTTGACCAATGCTAACATGTCCTCAATTGATTATTTTAATTCAGAATTGGATGACTTTATGAAATTGAATTTTGATGATCATTATTATATTTGTCGACTTATTTAATATATTACGGCCAAAAAAAGAAAATCGATGTTATACTCATAAAGGGGTGGTTGCATTTAGAACTTTATACCAATAAATGTATATAAAAACGAAAATCCTAAAATTTTATATATATATATGAGAAATTTCTTTTAAAATCGTGAATGCACAATTTTTATAAATATGTAAGATTTTTAATTTGTTGGAATAGATTAATGTAATATTATAGAGATATTGTATTTTAATCAAATCGTAATTGGGTAGCAAAATTGATTGTCATATCGGTAAATATGTCACACAAATATAATAAATAATTTGTAAATATAACCTTTTTCTTTCTTTTGAATTTTCAAGTCAATCATTCATTTGTTGTTTTGTCATCGATAGACCATTATATTGTTGACGAACAATTTGTATATATATTATCAACAGATTATTAATATACACGTAATGATATGTTTATTAACTAGATCCATGTCTAATAGATCTTCGTTATTGATAGATTTATCAGTGATTAATACTAATTAACAGCATAATTTAATAGAGATTTAAATTTCAGTTAATTTACAAACAATTTTAGATTATGCTATTGTGAATATCCAATTTCCCCATTTTACTGAAAAAAAATTAATAGCTTTAGCATTTAGGTCATATAAAAGCACTTTTTTATTATTTAAGAAAAAGGGGGAAATAGGAGTGTAAAACACAAAAGTTTGATGGAGCATTGAATAGTTAAACCTTATGAATACAAACTTAGAAACTTTCATGTTTTTACATTTATGTACATACATAACCCTATCTACCTCCATTTTTAACTTTTATTTCCCAAATTTTAATCTCAACCCTTCAATTTTGATTTTTTTTTTTTTTTAAAAATGAATTAATGAAATTTATTAATCTCTCCCACCTTAACTATATTTCAATAAACTTGAAATTAGAGATAATTAGGATCAGTTAGTTTTAATATAGATTATAATTAAATTAATTACAAGGTTGGGTAAAAAAGAAAAAAAAAAAAAAAGGAAAGAAAAATGTTGGGACAGGGTGCATTGAATTGCAATTAGTCATAAACAACTTTCTCACCGTCCAATAATGCTTCACATGACCACACAAATGATGGACACGTGGCAATGATTGGTTGGAGGATTTGTTCCTCGGTACGTGAGGGAGGTGGATTATTTGCAAGTGGTTAGTGCACGCCAGAATCTTTTTTGGCGGGTTGAATGTAGTCCAATTTGCGTGCTTTTCAAGTTTGTTTTTCCCTTTTTCTTTTTTTCTTTATTACTATTTTTCTAATTTACCTCTAATTTTATTTTTGTACATTATTTAAATACTCACACATTAATATCTCTTTCTATTACTTATAATTTATTTTTTTTAATATAAAAAATATTGTAGTAATTGTGACAACCAAAGTTTGCAAAAAAAATAAAATAAAATAAAATAAAATAATAATTGAGCCAATCGAGAGAGTGCATTTACGCTTTTAAATTAATTAATCGTGTGGCTCTTATTTCGATACATTTTCATTCAAGAAAATCAATTTAGATACTTTTAATTAATTTAAGACGCATTTAGTAATAATTCCTCCTTTTAATTTTATTCTTTATGCCTTATGTATTCATAACCTTTTTTTCTTTTTCCTTTTTTTTTTCTTTTTTAATTTTATTTTGTAATATACTCCATTCATTCTCAAAAGCTTACTCAAATTTTTAACTACTAAACAAAGTAATTTTCCTTTCTTTTAAATAATTTATATCTAACTTAGAAAAGTTATTTTTAAAAAAACACGGCCTTATCTTCGCTCAAAAAAACCAAATCTGTACTTTTAAAATTAAAATAAGCTAAATTATGAAACTATTACGGTATGAGTTGTCTTTTATTAACATTACATGATGAAAATGATTTTATTTCATCTTTTGATACGTGTTTGGTAGAAAATTCATAAATAGACGATTGTTTAAGATGTGGTTTGTAATATAACTTTAAACTATAAAATAAGTTGTTGGAATTCCTATACCTGTTAAATATTATAAGCATATTTTTAAATATAACAAAAAATTAAAATTATTTACAAAATGTAGCAAAATCTATCAAATTTTCAATAATTCAATTTTTTTTTTTTGCTATAAACGTAAATAATTTCAATTTATTTTCTATTCATAACAAGTAGTAAATATTATATTAGAAATAAACTCTTATTTCAATTACTTTATAAACATGATTTATATTAAAAACTTAGTATATTTATTATTTTGCAGTATCATCTGATATGCCATATATTATATAATGCATGTTTTAATTTAACAAAAACCATTTGAATTTCATGAAATGTTATATTTTTAAAAAATTAATATAATTTTACACTTTAAATTTTCCATAGATATATTATTGGAAAAAAAAAAGGTCGAATCTGAAAACTGTTTTATCCAACACATTTTTACCACGAAAAATGATTCAGTCAAAGCGTTCATACAATATGAAGATAATTTTAAAAAAAAAAACAAATGAAAACTAACGTTTTGCCGATAGCATTCATGTACATCTCTCTTATCACGAAATAATATGGAAGCCCTAAGTCCCTAACTTGATATTCATTTCAATCATACACACACACATATATTTAAATCAATAGCCGGTCAATCAATTATTAGAAATTAAATTCGTGATATGACGATTTTGTGATGTGTCAGGTACGTTTAACCCGATAATGAGGTGGCAGAAATGCACTATGACTAATGGTAAGCTTAGTTGTTATTAATTTTTTAGAATTTGACCGTTTAATATCAAAGTTGCTAGAAGAATTGGACCATCCATACAAAAATTTTGAAAATATTGATTTTCTCTTGTACTATAAAGTATATTTGAATATGAGTTGTGTCAAGATTATGCTATCATTATTAAAGTTTAAACTACTTGATACATTCTACTAAAAAATGGAAGGAAAAAAAAAAGAATATATTGTTCAAGAGAGAGAGAATTTAAAATTTAATACTAATTAAACTATTTAATTAATTAATTTATTTTAACAAGTATTTGTTAATTAATCATGTTTAATGTACTTCCTATCAAATATCTTTGGTACGTAGTTTGAAAATTACGAGAGATTGCATTCTTATAAATATTATAATAGAAATTAAAATTATCACGTAGTTACGGATTTTGCCCTTTCCGACATTTATTCGTTAATTAATATGAGAATTAAAGTATTTATGAAAATAGTTTAGAATGAGAAAGACATCATTTTAGTTCTTTTATTTGATTTTATTTTATCAATTTCATTCCCCTCAAAAAAATTTATGCTAATAATCATAGGAAAAAAAAAAAAAAAGGAACCTGATATTAAAGATGTTATATTATATAGATTTGACATTGGATTAGTTTTTTAAAGATGAATAATATTTAGTGTTTTTTAATAAAGACAAAAATGGATAATGTGATTTTGTAGAATTTAAAATGATATATGTGTAATATAGTGGTAGGAGAGTTTTAAAATAAAGATAGTAATTGTGTTAATTTTAATATTGTTTTGTAATGTGTGACGAGTTTGATGATGTGGTTCGTAATTTGTAGATGTAGATAGACATTATAATAACAATATTGCAACTACCGATATGATTGGGTTGCAAAGAAAAGGACACGTGCCAAACCAACTCCCCAAAAATGGTCCTTGGAATATGGACTTTGCCCTTACCCCAGTCTTTTAATATCCTAATATATAAACTAATTTTAATTTATTTGCTTATTAATTTCAATCATCTAATTAAACTCTTGCTTTATTATTAAATAAAAGACGAAATATTACTATTTAAAAACGGTAAATGAAACTAAATTATTTTTTTTTATCAACATTATCTAGAAATTACGATAACATTAATTAACCATCACATTCTTGTACATTTATGGGATGTTTGGACACTTGTAATTAGATTAGAATGCATTGTAATGTAATCCAAAATTTATGTTTGGAGTGAGCGTTTTGAGTTTGAATTTTAATATTAAACTCATTTTGTTCCAACAGCTTTCAATTAAAATTTATTTTCTATTGTTTTCACTTTTTACGATTTCATTTTTGTTTCACCCTTAATTTGACATGCATTCCAACACTCTTCTGATTTACAGTAATTTTGATTACATTACAGCTCCCCAGATACTTTTTAGATCTGTAATTGCAAGGAGATATAAGATAAGAGGGGTTTATGGTGATGTTCCATCAATTTTTATGGAAAATACGTAGAGTACACAACATACTTTCTATCTTTACGCTATAGATTTATATTTATAAATAAAAAAATTATTTTAAGTGACGAAACTGTTAAAAATATTTATAATGTAGCAATATATCACAGTTTGTGAGTGTAGACTACTATCAGAGTCTATCGCGACACTGATAGTAGTATATCTCGAACTATTGTGATTTACCGCTGATTGAATTAAAATTTTGCTATATTTGAAAACAACTGTTATAAATATTAGTAGAATCTATATCAATGTCAGTAGGTCACACTTTACTATTTTAGTACAACAACTACATGGTGGAGGAGAATTGAATCTCCGATTTTTTGAAACATAAGTCATGCCCATACCTTTGAGCCTCAGTCTATTTTTAAAAGCATGTTAATCTGATACATTATAATTGAGGAAGAATATAAATTTTTTCATACTTTAGTACTCAAATTTCCCAATACATGAAACACTACGATTTAAATCAATTATACGTTTGAAAAGACAATAATATCCTTTGCCTTTAAAATTAACTTGTAAATCCCTCTTTTGTATTTACTTTCAACCTGTTAAAGTCAAACAGTGCCTGATATATATATATATATATACCACGTAAAAGATGTATAAATTTTACGTGCATTGGACGCGCTATCTCTTAAAAAAAAAAAAACTAGAATTAGAATGTCACTTACATTAAGAAACTTGTAGGGCATAGTTGATAAATAAACTCACGTACGAAATGTCATAATATTAGGTTATATAAGCCTAACTTGTAGGCAAATGTCCCATTCATTTTGCATTAATTTTTATCCGTATCATGAACTTTATCATCACATCTTCAACTATACCAAGTTTTTTCCAAAATAATTTGGTCATATAAGACAGCCATGTTTTTAACTTGTTATTATTTTTAATTCTAAAATATTAATTTTTTTGTATTTTGTTTATACTTTATATTTGACATTTATTAAAAATTCAAAGGAGTCATTTTTGTAATTAATAAGAATTGAAATTCAAAAACTTTTGGAAAGGGTTGAAGAAAGAAAAACATAAATGGAAAGTGAGTGGATGGATTTGGAGAGTCAACGAACGGTAAAACATGATGTGAACGGCCTTTGAGAGGCGTAACGGAACAGAAGTCGGTGGACTAAAACCCCAAAGCGTGTTATTTTTAATTGTTATTCCCCTTTGCCACCTAAGAATTTAGATAAGGTTTAAATTCAAAATTAATTCAACTAATTACCTTTTTTTTTATATATATATTATTTGTTGAAATCCCAACTATGACCATGTAAAGCACGCGGGGTTGGTTTCATTAGCATGGGTAATTTGGGTATTTTGGCAACCAATTTGGCAATTTCCATGGGAACTCATATACGTGGTTTAACTTTATCCGCATATTGATTTTGACTAATAGCTCAGTTTTTGTTTGTTTGTTTGTGTAATGTAAACCTCCTTCTAAATCCACCAATCAAAAATGTTTACATCAAACACACCATATGATTATCAGATCTAAACGTCCAGATCATCAAATCCCAATTTATTTATTTTTTTAAATAATTAATAAGCAACTCTACTTTTCATTTAATGTAAATAATAAAAACATCAAACATCTTTTTAGTCCAATACTATATGATTCAAAATATTACAATTTTATTATTACAATTCAATTGTATTTGATTAGTTATTTAGGGTTATTTGGTTTTGAGATTATACATTTTTTATTCTAATTTTTTACTAAATATCCCCTTCATGTCTTATTAATTTTGTTCTTTATTAAAATTAATTAATTTTAAATTTTTACTTCTTATTTATTTTAAATTAGTTAAAAGACATTAATGTCAATGACTAAAAGTAAATATTTGATAAAAAAAATTGAGGTTTAAAAAGGTAAATCTCGAAACTTTGAGATCAAATTTAAACGAAATGTAAATATCGATGGTAAAATTGTAATATTTGAAACTTAGAGATTAAATTAAAACTAATTTTTAAACCTATCAACTAAATGCACCACATATTAAAATCTAAGTGTAACGCCCCAGATCCAGGATTCAGAATTTGGATTCGACAACTGACGGTCTGAACAACACCGTCTTTACTTCTCTTAAATGCTTATCACTCACCAACCTAGAATTGTTTCAAACTAACTACGCTTAACTTTGAAGTTCTTATAATTGAGTCATTGAAAAGGAAGGGGATATCTTGTTGGTATAAGTAGTAACTTTCAATTATTTTAAACATTTCTTGATCATACTTCATGTTTTCTGGATCTCTCTCATTTGGATGTGATATCGGTTCATTCGTGTCCCACTTCTAATCTCGGAGTGTTAGACTAAGGATCAAATGAAACCTAAACCCTAAACTTAAGGATGTATTTTTTCAAAAAAAAAAAGAAAAAATTATCACACTAGTGAAGGATGAATATGGAAAAAAAAAAGATAGAAGAAGAAGAAGGTGAATAATAGAGGAATTAAAAGGCTATGGAGATAAGAGAATATAACATCAAATCAATACAAAAAAATTAAATAAAAAAATATGGTGTATGAGCAAACTATTTCCACAAGCAAAGACCATTTTAATTAAGAGGAGGTGGGGAGGGGTAGAATGGTCATTAAGGAAAAATTAAAAAAATAGAAATGGGGGGAAAAATGAGAAGGGGTCCCACCCTGTACATTGTCCACTCATGTTGTCTAAGTTTATGTTTTGTTTAGTCAATTATATAGCCTTGGTTGGTTTAAAATAACAAAGCATCTTTTTTATTCCCAAATTTCCTCCTTAATTACATTTACATAAGGTTTACCACTTCCACCTTCCAACCCTTCCCCACTCCTCCCAATGCCCCTCTCTTTTTTTCCTATTTCCATTCTTACACGTTTTTTTATTTTATTCCCTTTTTCTATTTTCTTTATATATACTCGAAATATGGATTTTTCAATTTTTTTTTTAATTTTTTAAAAAGGACAAAAAGTATAAAGTGGAGTTAAATGTCAAGTGCCATTGTAAAAAAAAAACCTAAAATATTTTTTCGTGCATTTAAATGAATTAATGCTATAAAAGTAAAGTAAATGCCATTCCTTTCAACAATAGGTGGACAGTTGACTTTTTAACCATTTTCTTTTAAACTCATGTAATTTTAATTCAAAGTTTAGTGCTTAAATTAAATTTATTAGTTATGAAATATCTGCCTGATTGGATGAATGAATGGGATAATTTGTAACTAACTACAAAATGGTTGTTTTGTTAATAATAATAATAATAATGATGATGATGATGTAAAAGCTGTGTTTTTAATTAATTAATGGGGATTAGAATTAGAAGGTGTTGAGTTTACACGAATGTCTTAATTAGTAGTCTGATTACTGAGGGCTAATATGGGATGGGAGGGTTTGACTAGTCAACTCCAATTAAAAATAGATTTATAGTGAGTGCTGCCATTATGGTTTAATCACAGAAGAAATATGAGTGATCTGACCAATAAGAAAGAGAGTGCACGGGGACCAGAATGAGATCATATGCAGTGAAGAAAACCTCCTTCAACCCAAATTTACCGGGAGGTCCGTTAAATTTGACTTGTGGAAGAATATTTATTTATTTATTATTTATCTTTTTTACTTGACAACTCACCGCCGCCTCGGTGGCAGAGTACCGGAGAATTCTCTCTTCTTTTTTGATGTGCGTACATTTTAGACCAAACAGAGTCTCCGGCCGCCGCCGTTGGACGGAATACCTGCCGACTTCTGGAAAGAGGAAAGAAGAAAGAAAAGTCGACGGGGAAGAAGTGGGTCCCGCGACCGTCTTTTCCCCGAGTAAATTTAATTAATTAATTTCATTTTTTTTGGGGGTCCTTTTTCTTTCAGATCAAATCTAAGTGAGAGTCAGAGGAGAGAACAGAGAGAGTCACGCGGGATACACAAAGTGTAATTTGCAATAATTTAAGATCAGAAAGCAGAAGAAGAGGAGGAGAAGAAGAGAAATAAACATAAACAGGTATTTGTTTGATTTTGATTTTTTTTAAAATTATTTTAAAGAGAGAGATAATAAAGAGCGGACCACAAGGGAATTTTAGAGCTCGAAAGCCAAAATCCAAAGCCTCCATTTCCATCTCCCAATTCTCTCTCTCTCTCTCTTCCTCTGATTTGCAGAGAGAATCCAAAGGACGCAGAAACCCAACATCAGAAATACCACAGTTTTCTTTTCTTCTTTTTTTTTTTTTTTTTTTGTCTGCAAGAACAGAGAGACAATACAACACACTCAGTTCGTTAAGTTTTTTCCCCTTCCCTTTCAAATATTCCAATCAACACCCTATTTCTTCTCTTATCCATTATTAAGTAAGTCCCCCTTTCTCATTCTTCTGATTATTATTGTTTTTTTTTTCCTTTTTTTTCCTATTTTTACTTCTCTCTCTTCCCCTGTACTATTTTGTTTTCTCGTTCTTTCTTAATTCAGTTCATTCTTAATTTATTTCTGATTATACCCTTATCGTTATCAGATCTTTCGATTGCTCTTCCATATCGGGAAGATGGGTTTGATTTTGATTTGTTGATTTCGATGGTTTCTTTATCTGTTATTGTATTTTTCTGGGTTTTATCTAGATTTTGAGATCCGTTTTCATTTTGCCCTTGTTTTTTCTTTTTCTATTTGATTGCAAGGAAAGGCGGTGCAGTTGGGGTAGCTTTTAATTTCATACTCTCTGTTTCTGTTTGTTTTTTTCTTTTCAATTGTTGATGGGGTTTTTGTTTCTAGGATTAGTTTTGCGGCATTGTGTTTTTAATTATATTACTCTCGATTATTTGATTTTAAACTCTGAGGTGAGATGATTGGTTTTGCGAATTCAGTGCGAGAATTTTTTTTTAATTGTTTATTATTAATTACTTCAAAAGTTCCTGGAATTTTTTTAGATACTTTGCTTTTCTTTCCCCTTCTCACTAGCAATAGCTCGTTCTCGGGTATTTCACGATTTGGTGATAGAAAAAGTTAGGTTTCTAAATCCGTGGCTTTCATCTTTTTATATAAAAAATTTATAGTTTTAGTAAAAAAGCTGCATTGGGTTTTGATTATATCGACTTGTTTCTGTATTTCTCAACCCCCCACCCCCAAGTTTTTGAGTGGATCTTGAGCTTTGATTTATTGATTCTTTCTAGCTGTGGGATTCTTTTATTTATTTTTTGACTAGGAAAGAGAAGGAAGAAAGAAAGAAACATCGGATCGGATTGGAATTGTGAAAATTTCGGGCTTTATATTGGTTGCATCTGAGAGAGATATGTTGGAGGATCGCTCCTTTCTGGCGTCGAGGGTGTTTTCAAGCTCTTGCCACCAAGAAACTCAGTGGGCTTGCTTTAATTTAACATATCGACTCGAGGTTGGAATGGGAAATGGGAAACGCCCATCAGATCATGATAGCGAGGATTTTGTTAAAACCTCCAGTTCTTATGGTAGAAACGTCAGACCTCGATCTTCAACGGATCATCATCCAAATGATGAGTCTGATTCAGGAGATAGTTCTGATTCCGGTTCTCTAATCTCTTCCATTGGTCGGGACAACTCCATTAATTGCTTAATTCGCTGCTCCAGGTCTGATTATGGTTCTATTGCATCTTTGAATCGAAGTTTCCGTAAGTTAATTCGTAGCGGGGAGCTTTACAAGCTGAGGCGTTTGAACGATGTGATTGAACACTGGGTTTACTTCTCTTGCCATCTTCTGGAATGGGAGGCTTTTGATCCAATTCAACGAAGGTGGATGCATTTGCCAAGGATGGATTCAAATGAATGTTTCATGTGTTCGGATAAGGAATCCTTGGGAGTAGGGACCGATCTTCTTGTTTTTGGTAAGGATTTAAATTCCCATGTCACTTATAGATATAGTATTTTGACAAATTCCTGGTGTCCTGGAGTGAGTATGAATGATCCCAGATGTTTATTTGGGTCTGCTAGTAAGGGGGAGATAGCAATTTTGGCTGGTGGTTGTGATTCTAATGGCAACATTCTCAACACTGCTGAGCTTTACAATTCCGAGACTAAAACATGGGTGACTCTTCCTAATATGATCAAACCAAGGAAGCTTTGTTCTGGGGTGTTCATGGACAAGAAATTCTATGTTATTGGTGGAGTTGGAGGAAGTGAAGCTAAGGTTCTTACATGTGGTGAAGAGTACGATTTAGAAACTCGAAAATGGACTGAAATTCCCAACATGTCACCTGGCCGTAGCGCTGCAGCTAGGGACACTGAAATGCCGGCTGCAGCTGAAGCACCCCCTCTTCTTGCTGTGGTGAATAATGAGCTGTATGCTGCAGATCATACTGATATGGAGGTGAGGAAATATGATAAGCAAAGAAGAGAATGGAATACGGTTGGGAGATTGCCTGAACGAGCAGTTTCAACAAATGGTTGGGGGCTTGCGTTTAGAGCTTGTGGAGATAGGCTTATTGTTATTGGTGGACCAAGGGCAATGGGGGAAGGTTATATAGAACTTAATTCATGGGTTCCAAGTGAAGGACCTCCAAGATGGGATTTGCTTGCAAGGAAACCATCTGCAAATTTTGTGTATAACTGTGCTGTGATGGGATGCTGAAACTTAAAAGGAAAAAAAAAAAGAAAAAGAAAAAGAAAAAGAAAAAACCGAAGTGTTTGTGATATGCTCTCCATTGATGGTGGTCTCACACTTCCAACATCCAAGATGAATTGCTGAAGATGGGTTTGTTTTCTTTCTTCTTCGTCTACACATGATTTTAGCTGATGAGTTATTTCCCATACTCTCTTCAGATATTTTCAACCAACTGCGCAGGGAGGCGTGGGGAGGAATTGATTTTACTCAAGATTTTATAGAAAAACTTTCCATGGAAGGAGATCTTAAAAAGAAAAAAAAAAAAATATAAATATATCATTTATTCTCTCTCAAGACTCATTTTTATTTGCTTCTTCTTCCATTGATATTGCATCCCCCATTTTCCCCCACCCCCAATTATTGGTTTGAGATATTAAAAAGATTGATTTTCTTGTTAGGACAGTTATAGTTCCCAATAATTTGAGTACAATAGAAAATTCATAGCTCACTGAGTACTGGTTTCTTTAACTTTTATGAGCTGAAACACAGAACTCATACTTTTATGTGCTCTCCATTTAGCTTTTGATCATATATGTGTCTTTCAAGAAATGAAATAAGTTATAGGTGTTGGCTTTCTTTGAATTGAACCTCTTCTTTATATTCATCATCTGGACAAATTCACAACATATGAGTTGTTTAGTCTCTGAAGTTTTTATGAAGTGTTTTGTTGTTGGGTTAAAGAGTCAGATCTTCTTTGATGGGACCAAGTGTAATAGTAAAAAGGTTCAGTTTCCTTAGGTTTTAAGAACTAGTTGGTGCAACTGTTGCAATTGTATTCATATTTATACCAAAGCATGCAGATCTAAAGCCTGCATTGGTTAAGCATATTTACTTGAATGGAAAACGATGGCAAAAGTGATCACTCCCTTCATTTCCTTGTAGTTTCAATGTTGGTTCTCATTTTGTTTTGTCTTCTTTTATCTTTTACTTATTGGGCATCATGTTAAGGCAATTTGGAGTATGCTTTTTTTTTTTTTTTTTTTTTTTTTTTTTTTTTTGTTTGGTGTAAAAAAGGGGTT
>JBBPDJ010000002.1:2739161-2755379 GCA_037974625.1 Cucumis cinereus | reverse complement strand
GGGGGGGGGGGGGGGGGGGGGGGGGGGTTTTTTTTTTTTTTTTTTTTTTTTTTTTTTTTTTTTTTTTTTTTTTTTTTGATTTAGCGTAGAAACTGGTTTGTAGGTTATAATTAGAGATTCCTTTTGAGCTCCATAATAATGGCCATCTTTGACATATCCAACACTTTTACCTATTGTCTATGTCTACTATGTCTAATGTCTTTGTCCACCCATCTTTACATAGCTTACACTTTTAGACTGATTTGGTCAATGTTTGGATTGGATCAGCATAATTTTGAGTTGGAAAGTTAGAGTCTATCCTGGATATATTTACTTCTCTCTCTCGCATACACACACACACACACACACATATATATATATATATTGCAATAACTATGGGATTGAGAATCTTAGCTTGATGCCCCTTGGAAAAGGCTATGTCAATTACAATTGAACTACATTCACTTTTGAAATTACTTTAAAACAGGATTACAAAATTTGGAATTTTCATTGTTTGTCATAGTTTGTAGACTTAACCCTTAAGTTTCTTGTTATTGTGAATGGATCTTCTGTGTCATTCATATGACAAAAATAACCAAATAGAATCCAATATAATAAAAGTAATTTACTCAAAAGGATATTGTATGTAGCCAAAAAGATATTAAGTAAATAATCAATATCAACCTACTTGTCTTATTCACTTTTTTTTTTTTTTTAAAAAAAAGAAGGAAGATAAAATACAACAATTATAAATTGAAGGGTTCAACATCAATATTAAAGAGAAGAGAGATCGATATTTAAAATATACATAAAACATAAAAAGAATATTATCTAATTATAATCCCAATGCAAAAATATCCATTAAAAATCTTTTAACTTAATTGGAAAGTAAATATACTAAGGTATCTAACTATATATATATATTATTAAAAACATTTATCCACATCTATATTTTAAGCAAAGTACAATTTGTGGCTTATTATTTATATAGGAAGAACCAAATTAAGAAGAAGTAGAATGGCAATAATCCACCCTAGAAAGTTCATGAGATCAAATGATGAACCACACAATTATGTGATCAACTAAATATGCAAACAATTTGGCACACTCACCCCACACTAAACTCAACTCAAGTATCTCCTCCACAAGCAACTTTACAACAATCAAATTGGATGATAGCATAGAAACATCACTTAGTTACCCAAAGTCTAGATATATACCACAACATGAACAACAAAGTATCATCTCTCAATCCACCATGCTCCCGCTACTAGTCCAAGCGTTCCAAAGATGTCCATGAGTCCATGCCACACAAAATAGAAGCAACAATTAGGTACATATCTAAGGGGTGAAGAAGCAGAAAACTATATTTTGCAAAAACCAGATAAAAGAAAATGATACCTGTTAATTTAAATCTATAATTTACTCATTACTTTCCCACCGTAGATAACCAAGGTGAACTCAAACCCGTTGGAGGTCATCAAGCTTTTAATACGAAGATTTCTCAGCATTCTTGTCACGTCTCTAAAGAAAAGAACAAAGCGGTCTACACTTTGGCGGGGAGTTTTTCTCCCTCAGTTTTAATGAGGTTGTTAAGAAATAGTTGGATGTGTTCTACCTGTTTATGTTCTAAAAATAATAATAATAAATATGAAATAAAGGCAAAAAAAAAAAAAAAAGGTAATGAGATTGATTAGTGTGAATTTTTGTCAATTTGAACTTGGGATTAGTGTGAATAATGTGAAGTAGGGTTGGGCCTGGTAAACATTGGGCCGAAGGGAGAGCAGCCCAAAATTGCTGTTGGCCCAGTAGTTATGGAGAATAACCTTTCGAGTTTCGCACCGACGGAGAAATGGGAGTTTCTTTTTAATTATTATTTTTTTAGTAAAATAAATAGGAGTTCGAGAGGTGGTATTTATTTATTATTATTTTTAATTTTAAATCTTTCATTTCCTTATCATTGTACATATGGTCCATTTTAAAGGTCCAAAATGACAAATGACTTGGTTTTGGAAAAAAAAAGTAAAATGCTCATTTGTTGATGTTATGATCGCATAAAGTTACTATATTGTCATCTTCTTTTTCCTCTTCTTCCCCCTCGCACTTCCTTCTCCCTCTTTTTTTCCTCTACGTCTTTTTCTCCGACACGGTGAGTCCACGTGAGCAACGTAACTCTGACGCGACCAACTCTGGTGAAGGAGATTAGTGAAGAGTGAGAGTGAGAGTGAGAGAGCGAGAGCATAGAGAGTGACACTGTGAGATGGATGAGACTAGCGAGATGAACGATAACGAGATTTGGGTGAAAGCAACACCGTTTTTTTTCTCTCGAAACGACATAATTGAGTGAGAGTGAGCAAGAGTGCACCGATTTTGGCAAGAGTGACACCGATTTTGAGTGAGACTGCATTTTTCACATGTGCAGGAGTGTATTTTGTAATTTTACTCGAATTTGACGACATTAAAGGGTCATACAACATTTGTTTTTCTAAAAATGGAATCATTTGACATTTTTTCTACAATTTTTGTCATTTTCATCCACCACTTTTGACTTATGAGTGATAATGTTTTAATTCCTAACTTATGATTGGCCCATGTTTAACTTAATCTTTGTGATATAGATGTTGAGTATTCTCATTTTGAAAAACAAAACAAAATTGATTAAAAAAGCATATATATATATTTACTTTTTTAAAAAAAAAAAAAAAATAGAGAATACCACTGAGGTCTATCAATCAAGGTTCTATGCTCAATCCACCCACATTAACTTCTCCTTTTTCATTTATTCCTTATATTGCGATTGCTATGGAAGATCCCTTCTAACGGTAATCAATTCAATGTTACATTTCAAGATGATATTGTAAATGTTCAAGAAAAATAACACAATTAACTAATTAATTAAACAGTTCTAAAAAGTCTAAAATAACAACTAAATTATCTAATAGTTTTCCATTTATTTGCTTCAAGTTACAACACAGTAGGGTTTCTCACATGCATATATATATATATATATATATATATATATATATGAATGGTATCCTTTATAAAATAGGTGTTACCAAGGACCACCTATATAACTAATAATGATACTTAGAAGAGAGTTGTCAGTTGAGTTTTTAGTTCAAGTTTTATTAATATTATCAAATTCCAAATATCAATCCATTTTGAATATGGTTTTGAAAGCTTGGATGAAGCAAATGGCCAGCTGGCTGTGTGAAATTTTTTTAAGTTAGTTTGGTCCCACGATTAGTTAGATAACGGGAAGATTTAACCTATAGTATGTAGTTGTGGCATCAACTAGCTACCTTCAATGATGTCATGAGCTTGACTTTGTGACATTGACACAACTTCCATCCCTGCAGGTTGAAGGTTCAATCCTTCTCCCGCAATATCATAACAGTGTAGAGATATTAGAGGATTCATTGTTTGTTGCACGTGGTATCAAAGATATGCCCCTCGTACTTATGACTTAACGATTGACCTAATCGATCATGGAATGGGTTCTGATAAAGAGAAGTTTGCCTGATTGAAGTGGCAGTTCAGAAATAAATACAGATGCATGAGTATTTGAGAGGAAGGCTTTAGTAATCTTTGGTTGGAAGAAAGAACTGTTGGAATGTGAAGGTTATGCTAAAAATAAATAATATCAGTAATTATTCTGCTAATTTTGTGATATTGATATGCATGAAAGCTTTTGATCTTCTTCAACCAACACATTAAACACTTTTTTCTGAGGTGGTAGTGAGAGAAATAAAAGTTATAGATTGGTATTAGTTGGGAAAAAGAAGAAGAAGAAGAAGTGGATGAGGGGTTACCTTTATTGGGTGGTCCATTGGGAGCATAAAGTGCAAAATACCAACAAACTGAGCTTTCAATGGGGCTGTGGGTGTGGGTGTGGGTTTGGGTGCCTCTCTAGTGGATCATAATCCATCTTCTATAAATGGGTATGATACATAGATGTCCCATTTTTCACCACTAAACATCATTATTTCATTTTCATTGCTTTACAGTCATTTCCTTTTCTTTTTTCCTTTTTTTTTTTCCATATATCATAATATATACACACAGTATACTGACATTAGACATAACCTCGGGTGAGTCTTAGAGGAAGCGCATTATGAATAGTCTCATTTGACAACCCATAAAGAAAAAAAGTAAACTCAAAAAAAAAAAAAAAAAACTCTAACCTTACCTCTATGTGCTTAGCTGAACTACATACTCCATGTACTAATTTATGCAGTGGAATGCGGTCGGCTCAACAACAAGTTAGTGTAAGTACTCTTACTCAAGTTGGCTTAGATAGCCAGATGAAATCAGATAAAGCGGCTCGATAGACAACCCACGACAATGACAAACATGTGCGAGTTAGATGAAGTAGCGTAAAAGGATAAGTACAACATAATCTGCCGTCAATTATTGTTCATAGGTATATAAATAAGGACAACATCTACATATTCATTAAAAAAAAAAAAGAACAATTAAATTTATATAAAGATAAATCATGTAATTGAGATTTAATGTGTCGGAAATCTTAGACCTTATAATATTTAAAAGATAAATAGATTAGTAGTAAGCAAATGAAATTGTGTAGTTGAATTTGAACCCCCCACATTGGAGACCATATATGTTGCCTCAAAATTAATGGGCTAACCAATCCTATGTAATATGCTTCTAAGTTTGATTCTCCAAAAAAACCCAAACAGAAGAATATTTAATTGAATGAGAATCAATGAGAATGTATAATGCGTTTACACATAAGTAACACTTTAATATGCTTTTTTTTTTTTTTTTTTTTTTTTTTTTTTTTGTGTTTTACCACTTTGTCTTTTAAGATCCTCATAAGATATGATAAGTTTTTTGGGTATTAATTAAGTATTTGCTGCTTCTTTCACAATCATTATCATTAATTAAACCCTATTGATAACCACTAAAATTGCACAACCGAATATCAATTAGGCACACACATAAGTGGTTCACAACATTATAAGTATTGCCTAAAAGCAACCAAAAAGTCATTTTGACATGTAATCTTGGATCCAATTCTCAACTATATGCTTTTATAATTAATTACAAATTACAATATTCAATTCATATAATCTATTTCTTTATCTTATTATATATTATTATTTTTTTCATTAATCACTTAACTCTCTGCATTGAAAGCAATTATGTATTTAGAATAGTTGTATGGAATTAATTTTTATTAAATAATGTTTGCATAATTGTATTTGATGATAAATATATATATATATAATTTAGTAGAAGAAGACATAAAAAATGGTGAGGGAAAAAAGAAATTATATAAAGATGAGCATAGAATCAATTCAAAGCTTTAACCAAGTTTATTCCAAGAGAATATCATTTATTTAAATAATATTCTTAATATATCTAACTAATTGCAATCAATTTAATTATATTTCATATCTTTCCGACTCTCCCTTTTAACTTATATAATTAGTAAGTTGCAAAGGAACTTCAAGATCAACACCACTTGACTTTGCTTTTCGAATTTCTTGACTCTTATTTTAATTTCACATCCAAACAACTTTCCACGATATTTCTTGAGTTTAACGGGGTAATTTCGACAACTTTCGACAATATGGACGTCAATTGAACTACATTTGTTTATGGATCACACATTTCATTACGATTGGAGAACATAGATGAACAAGAAGAAACATAATCACTTTTCAAAATTATGATTGACGATGAAACATAAAAATGATTTAAATGGATGGTCAAAATAACGATAATGAGAAGAGATACGAATGGGATTGATAATTGAATAAAGATGATTGAAAGATGATTATGAAAATAAGAATGATGTGGAGGGGAACCAAATTAGATGAATAAATGTGGGTAAAGAGGGGCATACACAAACAATTGAAGGGTCCACCTGCTAAGTGGTTGAGGTACACCACATTATGAAAACTTAGCAACCAAATTTTCTCACATTTTCATATCCAAAATTAAAATCATCATATAATACACTCTATACTTGCTGGCACCACATGTCACACATATGTGTTGCAACTTAATTATATATACTTCATATTTATTTTTATTTATTTATTTATTTATTTATTTATTTATTTCCCTTTGTCAATGAAAATTATTTGTAATGATATTGGAATACCCAATGTTATGATTATCCTAAAATTGAAATGGTTACATTTTTAGATATATATATATATATATATATATATATATATTAATCATGTGCCATTTTAGCATAAAGTTAAAGCAATTTGGTAATAAAGCATCCATTTAAAAATATGTTGCAAACATACAACTTGTCAACTTTAAGCAATTGAAAAGTTATTTTCGATTAAAAGCAAAATCGATTAATTCTCCTTTGATAACAATCTTTATTTATTTATTTAATGAAAAAAATTAAAATTGTTTGCT
This sequence comes from Cucumis cinereus, assembly GCA_037974625.1. NCBI lineage: Eukaryota > Viridiplantae > Streptophyta > Magnoliopsida > Cucurbitales > Cucurbitaceae > Cucumis > Cucumis cinereus. The sequence continues at coordinate 2,748,995 of JBBPDJ010000002.1, read as the reverse complement.
TTAAAAAACTTCTCTTTCTTTATATATACAGAGAAATCGATAAAAAAAAATATGTCCTTTTTAACCATTAACTCATTTTAAAGTAGTTAGGGTTTTTGAGGTTCATTTACTGATGAAGATGAGGAAAAAACAAACTTTTATACTCTCCAAAGGACCGTAACAGATCCAGAAGATCCAGAAAATAAGTTTTTTTTCTTTAAAATAATGTAATAAAGAAAGAAAGATTAAAGAAAATAAAAGTTTTTGGAAATGATTATTTTGCCCTGAGACTTTTGCCAGAATTACGAACTCCATTTTTCTTTTATTAAGAAAAAAAAATCAATATTTCTTTCATAAATTATTTTAAATAGTTTTTTTTCCCTTTAAATTAAAGCAAAGAGAGAAAACATCATCGGGAATATTATTTTAAAAGAATTCCATAATCAATCTTTTAAAAAAGTTATCAGAATTTAATAGAGGACATTTCTGATTTTTTACCTATAAAAGGTTCAGAAATCAATCTTTTAAAAATGGGCTAATTTTCAGAATTAAAAACTGAAGGAGCCCATTTTTGTCAATTTTCCATACATATATATATATCTTGAAATTTATGGATCAGTTTTTTTTTAAATAAAATAAAATAAAATAAAATAAAATTGCTATGAAAATTTTAAAATATTCCTAAAATATAGATCCCTGGACAGGAGAAACATTTTAAAATATATATAAAAAAAGTACAAAATTATTATAAAATGAATATTAAATTGGCAGCAAAATGAGTTTGCATGCATAATTGAAATTTGACCCCCCACAAAATAAAGCATGTCCTTGATTAATATTTATTAAATTATAATGGTTATGTTTATATAGATCTAGATCCATCCTTATAGTGGAAAATCATATTATTTTTTTCCTACAAACTTGTGGGTCAAGCTTTATTGTCTACTCCTACTTAGCTTCATCATAGTTTTTTTTTTCTTTCATATATATAATATTATGGTCCCAATGACATTCTTTGTTTACAGAGATTTGTTTTCTTTAAAAATAATAATGAATGTCAAAAGTCATACAAATCCCATTTGCTAAAATTAAAATTAAAATTTCTTTTGAATTTATCATCTTTTTGCTCACAATTAAGATATAATTTTATAATTAATTTACACAATTGCTTCATAGACCAGTCGTTTATAATATATAATACATAATTTCAAAATATAGAAAATAATTTATCATCTTTTAGTCTAGTTTGATTTTAATTCAATTTTTTCGCTTCTCAAATATATTGCAATTTTATCTTGAGTTTTTTAGTTTTGTTTTAATCATTGGTTCTCTAGGTTTCATGATTTATATATTTAATATCAAAATTTCACTAAATACTCACTATCAATTTTTGGAGTCACAGACAGCCCTACGTTTGAGTCTTGCTTTCCTTCAACAAAATTTTTGAATATGTCAATGTTTGATGTTAATATTTATTAATTATTTTAAAATAATTATGTAGTAAAATTTTAAATTTAATATTTATTAATTTTAATCCTTTGAAATCAATTTATAGACATTATCACTAAAGAACAATGAGTATTTAGTGAAAAATATAAGGATCAAATTGAAGCAAAACTCAAATCTTAATGGTAAAATTATAATATTTTACAAGATAACGACTAAATTAAAATCAAACTAAAAAATTAAAGAATTAGAAGTGTACGTTAACATTCTGAAATTGAATGACCAAATAGAAATTATACTAGAAAAAAGAAGTTTGATGAATATACTTCACCCATTAATGATCTATAAAAAGTGAAATAGAAACTTTGATTCAAATCTAAATATTTAAAATAGATTATTTTTAATGGCAAGTAGAGATGTAAAGGAGGAAAGTCGCAAAAATAACTTTGATATCAAAATTTAGCATAATGGGTGTATATAAAAAGAACATAGACACACAAGTTGATAGATTTATTGGAATTAAAAGTCATAACAATAATACCTCGAGCGATGAACAATAAGATTCTTAAATCAAGAATATGTTTGGTTTAATTTCATATATATATATATATATATATATATATATATTTAATGAAGTCTTCTTTTTGTAGTTTAAAACTATATATATATATTAATAAAAATGGTCCAACTAGAGTAAGTAAGTTGTAGTGATCTCAAATATAATAATAACAAATATGGCTTTTAACCCTAAATTAGGGTTCAGATGGTTCTAAAGAGATAAGAAAGTGAAAGGTGGTATCATATAGTGGAAGTTGGTTCTAAACCAATTGCTTTCTTTCTTTTACCTAAAGTTCTTGAAATTATAAAATTAATTACACATTTGGCACAATCTGACATAATCCCAACAATCTTGTAATTACCAACAACTTCTTGTTTAACAATTTTGATTAATAACTCTAGACTTAATATACTGGTGTTGGTAAGTTTGTATTTAAAATATATATGAAATTGTCTATTGAATATCTCGATCATCGTAAAAAGTCAATTAAGAAAAATAAAGTTACTCGATAAATGTACAAATAAAAACTTTTATAGTATTCTTTGTTGAAGATGAATTCATCTAGAGTTTAACTCAATTAACACATGTATTATTCAAAAATTTTAATTCAGTTGATTGTTAGAGTCATTTTATTCCAATTTTTTTGATTAAAATAAAATATTAATATGTAAAATAATAACTTCAAACATTGAATTAAATATGTCACTCAAGTTTAGATATAATTTTAGGTATTGGAGAAAAACTAATTGAAAAAATTATTAAATAAGTGAAAATAAAATAATTATACGTGTATATAGTTTTATTACTTTTGCAGGGACATAATAATTCGGGTCGGTTCAATGAATATAAACGTTAATCAAATCTATAAAATTTTTAGTTATTTGAACCAAATATGTTTATAATCCAATCCAAGTCGAATAAATAGGGTTAAGTTGATCGGGTTTTTTTTTTTTTTTTGTTATTGTTTCTTTGGAACCATTCATAAACCCTCTTATATTGTTTATATATATACACATCGAAGTCTTGCTACACTCCACTATCCAAGATCCAAACACACACATCAATATTAATCGATGTCCCTAATGTTTAAGCTTGGTTTTGATTATTAATATTTGTATAATTTAATACCAATTCTGGTGAGGCATGAATCTTCCCGGACCCTTGATTACATAAACATTTTAGCATAAAAAGAATCAGACCCATAATCGAAGAACATGGTTTAATTTATTAATATTCTAATAACACACTCATAAAAAATGGATTAATAATGTTTGGAATTATTTTAAATTATTATAAGCTCTAGATCTTTCTATCTACTCTCAACTTCAACTTGATAATTATTTAATTAACTTAACTTACATGGCTCTCTTAGGTTCATAACATAATCATAATTAATTAATAAATGCAATCAAAATTTGAACTATCAGGAAGTTTCGTGTGACGAATAATTAAAATAATTGATGTGTACTTTAGCTGGCCTGTTGTATTCTTAATTAATAAATATATAATATATAATATATATATTTTAATTTTTGTGTCTGTCTTTGTCTCTTGGAGAAACTGACACACACAATGTATAATAAAAATTGTACAAAACTTTATTAATTTAATTTTTTTGTTATTGAAATGATATTTGTTTTGTACTGTTTTTAAGTTTAGTCAATATTAATTATTATGAAGAACATAGAGTTCATACAAATTAAAAATAAATAATAAAATAAAGAAACAAGGTTCCCCACGCATGCTGCCACTTGTCTTATTGCCCATGTGAATTAAACACTAATTTAATTTTTAAGGGCATCCTTTGGATCTAATTAGCTCGATTTTTGAGATTTGATATATTAAGCATAAAACTCCAAATTCTGTGTTCAATTCAAGTATTTGGTCAAACCAAAGTGGGATTGAAACTTGCAATTCCATTCACATTTCCCCTTTAATATTTATTATTAGTTATTATTATTATTATTATTATTATTATTATTATATAAATATAAATATAGTTATAATGGTCTCACACTTAACATGGAGTAAAATTTAAAAATATATATATTTTTAAATAATCACGATGAAAAAATCATGTTATACTCTAATCAAATTATTATTATTACAATAATCCCTTTTTTTTCAATGAAACTATATATCATGATTAAAGTGATTTTTTTCGAGGGTCTTTTTCAAAATATATAGATGTTTCAGTATCTTTTTGTTATTTCTCAATCTAGTTTTTAAATATTTTTTTTTTTTGGATAAGTTAGAGACATATACTTAAATAGAAATAAATAATTGTTTTGATGGAACATTATCCTTTATCTCCACTATCGATTGTCTATTTGACTATTTATCGAATACATTTCAATTATTAGTGAGTAACAATGTATTTATAAGAAAGCAATTTTATATAGTCTTTTTCATGTTTATGCCACTAAACACAAAAATAAGTTTCGGTTTCTTATGATTTTGATTAGATTCATATTTGAGATGCACAAAGACAAATGTAATTTAAATGGATCTTTTTCTACGTCGTTTTTATAAAGACAGTGACATGATAACTAAATTCATTTTTGATAATAAATGGGTTGAAGGTGGGTGATGGGAGTTAAAATCTAATTTTGTTCTATGCTCCAAAATAGAAAATTACTGTTTAATTACTTTAGAAATCAAAATGAAGCAACAAATACAGAAAAGTGGGCAGAAAAATCATACCCTTCATCAATAAATTCTCTTTATATATATATATATATATATATATATATATATATATATGTATATATATATATAAAAGAAAAGCTATATCATTCCCTCTTTTGTCTTTGTCATTACTACAGAAAAAATTATGAGTTTATTTTATTTGAAACAAAAGTATCTGTTCTCCCCCCTTCTATGTGAAAATTTCTAGTGATTGACAGCCAAGAAATTCGTACAACTCATTACACAACAAAATTTGATGGGTGTGAAGCCTTGTCAACTCTGACCAACCCATCAATTGATCGATCAGTTTAGGTTGGTTTAAGTCTTTGAACTTTTTTTAAGAATGTTATCGATTTAGATTTTTCAAATCGCCCCCTATCGAACTTCTCCTTATCTTCAACCGATCGTCATTATTTTAGTCGATCTAATTTTTTGATCTATCATGTTCATCCTCAATAAACTCAAAGTTGGTTGAAATTAGAAAGATTAAAAGTATAGTATAAACTTAAACAAAAGAAGTTAAAAAGGAAAAAGAGAATGTGAATGAAGAGGAAACAAGAATTAAAGAGAGCATGAAAAACGATGAGACATTGAATTAAGCATTGAAGAAAAGCATAGGAGTTTTTTTGTTTGGCCTTTTCCTTAAGTATGAAATTATTTTGATTATTAAGTTAAACAAGAAAATTAATTAAATAAAAAGTAAAATTTATGAAGTAGTAGGTCTCCAGGATCACCGACACCTTTCAAAAAAAAAAAAAAAAGTAAATAAATAAGTAGGACTTAGAGGGAGGTTGTTCACTGAAAACAGATAGCGACCACACACAAAATAAAAATCTAAACCTTTTTTTTTTTCTTCTTCCAATTGAATTCAATTAATTAAATAAACTCAGTTTCATAAATAAATAAAATTAAAAAAAAAAAGATTTTCATTTATTTTTAAAAAAATATAGATATGAAATGGGTGGTTAGAAAAGAGATTCTAGCAACTGGGGTGGCAGGATTCTGGTTGATGAACAGCCAAACACAGTAGAGCTCCCAACAGACTTTTTTATTTTTCTTTTTTACCTTAAAAAAAGAAAAGCATTTAAGATTAGTTGTCGTTTTGTTTTGTTTTGTTTTGTTTTGTTAATTTTGAATATATATTTATATATTTTAGGGTATTTGGTTTTGTCAGGACTTGAGTGTATTGTAAATAGTAAACTGTTAAAAAGTAAAAATAAAAAATAAAAATAAAGGCTTTTATGTTATGTTGAGTCCATATCCATATGCCAAAATCTAAAAAAAATATTTAATTTTAATTTTAATTAGGTGTTGTAAGTAAAAAAAAAAAAACAAATTGAGTCAGTCCAACTGCAAAAAGCCCCAACAACTCACGAGCTGCGCAATATCCTATGTTTATCTACACCTAAATACTTACTGCATCTTTTACATTATCCCTATATTTGTGTATTTCTTTTCATCACTCACTCCTATCAATAAAAAAATATATATATTTTTTGAATATTATGCTTCCACTCACCAATATCTTTAATATATAGAAAACCACACTATATAAACTCTCTTAATTTAATCTTAGAGTTATCTTCATTATGTAATTTTAAATTATTCTTTCTAATAAAATCGTTCTCCTTTTTCTATGTTTTTTATCTGTCAATAACTATTACGATATGAAAATTAAATTTTAATTTTAGTAGTGATTTGAAGAACAATGAACTTTTTTCTCTAGAAAAACTTTAGATGCTTCGAGTAGTGAGCTGAATTCTTAAATTTGAAGAGAGTTAAAAAAATGTGTTTAGGGTAATTAGTTGTAAGATAACTTTTTTCGATAAGTGTACAAAAGAGAGAAAGAGAAAATGATGGAATTCTCGATAATGGTGCAAACCTTAATAGTAAACTATTATTGAGGTTGAGTTATTAATCATATCTACTTCTAATAAAGTGTAAGACCCAAACATCCTTTAATGAATTTGAACCTTTTTAATTTTTTTAGTAAAAAATTAAAAATATAAATATTAAGATGGAAGACTAAATCAAAACAAAACTCAAATATCAAAGAAAATTAAATTAAAACCAAACTCAAACTTAAAAGCGTAGAACTCAAACTTAAAGACCAAACAACTATACTCTTTCCTCTCATTAATTAATTCCCAAGCAAATATTGCTTTTTCTTTTTATAATTAATAATAATTTTTTTAGAAAAAAAAAAATCAATTCGGCATCTTTCTTCTGTTGGCCATAATGAAATTGAAATGAAATAATAAAATATCTAGGGGTTCCTTTTTTTTTTTTTTTTAATTATAAAATTATAAAAAAAAATTGACCTAAAATTCTGGGGTCTATTTAACCCTCCTCATCCTCCACTCTCTCTCCTCATCTTTTTTTTCTCTATTCAAATCCTCTGTTTACAGAAACAAAAAAAAAAGGACAATGGCATCAAAACGCCAGAGAGGCGATGGAGAAACAGAGGAACTGAGGGAGGGAGAAGAACTGAAACGCCAAAAATCATACAATCAAATCCTATCCCTTTTAGAAGAACAAGAAGAACAAGAAGAAGAAATTGAAGATTTATCCTCAATCATCACTACCCTCCAACAAGAAATCTCTTCTCCAATCATCCAAACACAAACAACAGAGACTGGACTTACAGCCTCTGTTTCTCTACAAGATTATTCTTCATCCTCATCTTCTTCTTCTTCTTCTTCTTCTGTAGCTAATTCCCCTAAATGTATTATGAACAAGGAGGAATTAGAAGAAGAGGGTGAAAGAGAAAAAGTGATGAGACACCTTCTGGAAGCTTCAGACGATGAACTTGGGATTCCAAATGGAGAGTTCTTGGTGGGTGATAATGGAGTTGATGGAGTGGCTTTGTGTGATGCTTTGTGGGAATTGGAAGATGAAGCTGCCAATTACTATACTCTGTTTCAATCTCAGCTTTTTATGTAGCCTTTCTTTTTTCCTATTAATTATGGAATCATATTGTAGGAGTAAATTATTCAGTGTTAGAAGAAGAACAATTCAAAAAAAAAAAAAAAAAAAAACAGAGGATTATTATATTGATTGAAAGAAAGGGTTAACAACTCATCATCTCTGTTCTAAGGAAATGGGAAGAGCAGTCTGAATTTCAATCATTTTAGAATGAATTCAACAGTTTCATCCATTTGCTTCTTCTTCTTCCTTCAACTCCTTAATTACAAATAATTAAATTTAATATGTTTTCATAAGAAAAAAAAAAAAAAGTTTAATTGAGTAATGGAGGGAGATGAAATACATAAGATGGGGTCTGATTTTATTATTATTTTATAAGTTTGGTCTCTGATATGTCCTATGGATGAGATCTACCAAAAACAAAAGAAAAGATTACTTAATTTGATGCATTTGTAATTGAATTTTAACAAGTTTAGTTTGTTAATTTTTAAAATGTATCTAATTGGTCTTTCAACTTTCATTTCACTTTAAAACATTATATATTGCAAATTAAAATAATTAGAAAACCCTACCTCAAATTAAATAGAAATTAATTATTTTCATAAAATCTCTCTGTTTTTTTCTTAAAAAAAAAAAAGAATCTGATTTCTTTTTTAGACCTAATTTGATACTCAATTGATTTTTACATATTAGGGTTGTCTTCGTACAACTTATTTATCACGATTCCATATTTTCTTTAACTAAACATTCAAATTCAACAAAATTCTAAAAACAACAACTTTTTAAAAACCATTTAATTAATTTTCATAATTTTTCTTGGGTTTTAAAATATTTTTGAAAAGTAGGGGACAATAAAAAATAAAAAATAAAAAAGAAGATGGAAATAATGTTTTATTTTATTTATTTATTGTGTGAGAGTAGTTGTTATCTATTTTAAATGAGAATTTTAGTTGTACCAAACTTTTGCTTTATTAATGATATTTTTTTTTTGTTTATAAAAAAAAACTTACTGAACAACTACTTGGTTTTGCAATAGTTTTCATATATATATATATATATATATATATATTTGAAAGAAACATTTGAAATATACTCAAAATAATTTAAAAATATTTAAAACTAGTTTAGATAAGAATAAAAATGGTTATTATTTAAAAATGGATGGTTTTATTTACAGAAAATGATATTGAATTGACCCATCAATCTTTCAAAATTTAGGGAAAGACTTTTGAAATCGAATTTTACTTTTTAAAATAAATGACCGAATCCAATAATCCATCACTTTTCTTCTTTTTTTTTTTTTTTTTTAAAAAAAGAAACCAAACCGAAAATGAATGAGAAATTGACCACACCACCCAATTCAAACAAGTTGAAGGATTTTTCTTTTTTCTTTTTCTTTTTTTTCAAAATAATAATAATAATGATAACATTAAAATTGATTGATTGCTTTACTTATTTATCGTGGCTTTGAATCCTAAAGTCTTACACAATTAATCAAATAATGAAAATAACATAATACAATATATAAAAACAATTCAAGTTAATCATTAAATATATTATTTATTTATTTTATTTTCAGTGTAGTCAAAAGTCAATTCCATAATATTCGAGTGCTTTTTAAGCCATCTCTTTGTCGATAAAAGTAAAAATGCAATGAGTCAATTATTTCCATTATTATTTTTTTTAAAAAAAAGAATTAAATATTACACAATTATCACTTTATAGTTTCTACTAATGAATTATTGTGGAAATAAATTATTAATCCATTTTCAGACACCTCAAATCATTGCACCTTTTGATGGTGTTATTGGTGGGTGAGACTTGTCTTCCTCCTCATGGTTACACTATCAAATTTTCATCCTCACGTAATATTTCTGTCGATATTTCTACGTTTTCATAGGTTGGATATCAACATGAGACGTGAATCGATATTTTCATTATATCGTAGAAAAATCTACAAAACATAAAAATTAAGCAACAAAATATCACTAATGTAAATATAATATAAATAATAGATATGTTAACTTGTTTTAAAATCATAAAATATTTATTTGCTAATTTAAATTTACTTTCTTATAATTTTTTCAGAAATGTCCATCGAAATCGATATGTCCATTGAAATTTATGTATAATTAAGATCTCAATATTTCCATTGACATCGATATTTTAAACATTTCTTTGAAATGCTTAAACACTAGAAATCTTTGTATAGAAATTCATGGATTATTTGTCCCATT
>JBBPDJ010000002.1:2633639-2739061 GCA_037974625.1 Cucumis cinereus | reverse complement strand
GATATTTTAAACATTTCTTTGAAATGCTTAAACACTAGAAATCTTTGTATAGAAATTCATGGATTATTTGTCCCATTAACATGTTTTTAAAAATTATATAAAAAATTAGGGTTTAATGTGAGGTGAATAAGTATTTATAGAGATAAATATTTTTGTGTTAATATTAGAAGGATGCAAAGAAATAGATAGAAAGAAGTATTACTACATTAAGATTTGGTCACAAGTTTGAGTGTGGTCCACTCAACTTCAATTGTGGTGGTGACCATTATTTTTAGTTAAGAGGTCAAAGATATTTATAATTTTACATCACAATCAAAAATTCAAACCTCCTCATTTTTGTTGTATTAATTTTTATGAATGAATGGAAGTGATAATGTTGAAAATTAAATTATTGGTCAACAAAATATCCTAGGCATTTACAGTATCCTCCACAATAAAATTGATGTATTTATTTGTTAATTGATTCCCTTTTATATTCCAGTGGTTGCCAACAAAAGTTATTTTGCCCTAAATTTTAACCATCTTTTCATTTGATCAAACCCAAACATAGCTCAATCGAACCCCCTATCCCTACTCCTAATTGTACTAAAAAACTATTTTTCTGTTTAAAGGGATTAAAATATTAAGCAAATAATTTGTTTGAAAGTTTTATGGATGATAATATCGTAAAATTTTAAAAGTAAAATCTTGTGTAAAAAACAAAGATATTGGATGTCGATATGAAAACGAATAATAACAGCACTAAAAGAAACCCTCACTCAGAAGAAGAGAAGGGGAAATTTTTATGAAGACAAACCATTATCAGAATTTACTTGCAGAAGCTGATGCCAAAGTATGTTGTATGGGTACAGATATTGGGTAGGAACCTGTAGAATATTACATTCTTTATGTATATACACAGACAAAAAAACACACTATTGCTTTAACTTCATCTGCATCAGTTGTGGGAAGCATCCTCAACTCAACCTCATTGCAGACCATGGGTTTACCCCAGCAGCAGGAAGAGCGGGTCTAACGATTGGTACACGTCTCACAACCGAAAAGGCTTCGTTAAGACGAGCAGCTCGACTCAATAATGGAGAAGATCCTTTCTGCAAGTAGTAATTAATTCAGGGGGTCAATAATTATCTTATAAACTTGAAACAGAAATTAAAAATGGAAACCCGAAGAGAGTACTCAAAAAAGAGGAGTGGCTCCTGCCTAAGTTTTCTTAAGGTATGATTTTCATCAAAATTGAATGCTGAACAAATGGAGAAGCTAATATCTGCCTCAAACCAAGCTACACTACAAAGTTACAAGAGAAGAAACCAACGAATAAATTCCCCAACTATAATTCTCCAAAAAGAAAAAAAGTTCACCGCAAGTTGTTAGGAACCAAGGTAGTTATGGAATACCTTTGTTCCACGTTAGTTAGAATGAGATGACCAATGTGGTACTTAAGTGACTTGACTCTCCCACTCCAACAACCGGCTTTTGGGGTGTGTTTCTCCAAGATGCTTAACTACCTAATAATGTTATCAAAGCCGGTTGTCGACATTTCAAAGTGGAACCGGCAGAGGGTTCTGACGGATGTGGCTGAGTGAAGAACCACCGGGGTAGCCATCAGGACGTCGACTTTCCAGGGATGGGATTTTGTAAGGACCCAAGGTAGTTATGGGATGTCTATGCTCCACATTGGTTAGAATGGGATGACCAATGTGGTACCTAAGTGGCTTGGCTCCCCCACCCCATTAGCTCGCTTTTGGAGTGTGGTTCTCTAAGGTACTTAAGTATCTAACACAAGTCAACAAACTGTTAAACCTCCAATTCTTCATACATATAAAAGGAGGGGCAAGAAGGGAAATGCACCAGATCTTGCTTCGGGAGAGGCCAATGGAGAGGATGGAAATACCTGAGGGTCCCATTTGGTTGATGGTATAAATAAAGTCTGTTTTGGGGATAGATGTTTTAGGTTTTATTAGGTAAAAAGCTACTGTTAGATTTTAGGGAGAGGATTCCAGCCTTCTCGAAGGATTTGGTTATTTCTTTATTTGTTTGTTCTTGCTTTCCATTTGTGTTCTTCTTTAGATTCCATTTTGGCTGGTTGAACTTATGATATTATTGCAATAAATTGAGCAGAGTATTGTCTCTGTTTTAGCCATTGTTGAAATATTTCTGAATTTCAGATTAAGGAGTCTTTACACTAACAGTTTAGTGTATTAAACTTGATTCACATTTTGGCACATCAATGAGGAGTTGACACCGATAGCTCAATGCCCGAGTTACCGAACCTGTCAACCCAAACAACTGAATGACCACTCATGTAAGCAAACAACTAGCTTGGGCGACACTCTATTAAACTTGATTCACTGTCTCATTGTAAAGAAAAATACTCGATTTTCACACAAATTGTTACTATACCAACTAAGGGAACCACAAATATGCAGCCCAACAAGCAACAACTTTCAGAATTTCTTCAGTGTGTAGCAATTGGTACTCGAAGAAAGAGGAGTGACTCCAGGGTCCAGCCTAAGTTTCGTAAGGCATCATTTTAATCCGAATTGAATGCTAAACTTGAACAAATAGAGAAGCTAATATATCCCTCAAAACTAAGCTACACTACAAAGTTAAAAAAAAATAATGAAACAAACCAACAAAACAAAACAATCTTAAAAAGAAAAAGGTTGACAGCAAGTCAACTAACAGCATAGTGTATCACATTTTGGCACATAAATGTAAGAAGTAGATATCAATAGGAACTGATAGAACCCAATATATTGAATATAAAAGATAACAAAAATACAAGGATAAACCAAGTAATTTGAGGTGATTGGACCTCCAATCTTGAGATCATCCGAAAGCCCTAATTCACTCGCTAACATATAGTCTACCTACTCCATTCCACTCCACCTCTATTTATAGAAAACCTCCCTAACAAACTCTAATTACTAATGTACCCTTAATACCCCATTAATGACGTTCCTATCAGATGCCCGACCACTGCAAACAACTAAATCGCCACTCACATGCTCTAACAACGAGCCTAGGCAACGTTCTGCTAAACTTGATTCAGATATCACATTATAAAGAAAAACACTAGATTTTCACCGAAATTGTTACCATTACCAAGTAAGAGAACCACAAATATGCAGCACAATAAACCCAGCAAAGAACAACTTTCATAATTTCTTCACAGTTTGTAACACCCAAATTGTTACTTTGAAAAAAGTGCAGTAAAATATATATATATATATATATATATATATCATTGTGCAAAAAAGAACAAACAAATTTAAACGAACGGTAACAAAATCTTTGCTGTATGTATTCTTACTGAATTTACCTTCTCATCCAAGATAACCTTCAAGTGCAAGCTCTGGCTCTTCCTCTTCATTTTATAGAGCTTCCTTCCTAGAATAATGAAACCCATCAAAGCAGCTGCTACAGAGAATGACCAGACAGGGCCTGCCTTAAACAAGCAGTACTTGAAGACCTCAAATGGAACCTTCCACCAAACTACTTTCCTCTTATCTCCAACCTCACTCCCAGATTCTGCATCGACTTTTGTTTCTTCAACTTGGACATTCTTGTTCTCTTCCAACTGCTCTTTCCCTTCTTCCAATGTCACTACTTTTGAGCCACTTTGATCAAAATCCCCACTAGACTCACACCAGAAATTGCTCAAATCCTTGCTTTGGGATTGGATTTCATCCAGTTCTTCAAAAGCTAATTCAATATTGGGATCAGACCCACTGATTTTGCCCTCATGGGACTCTATACTACCACTCAATTCCTTATCACCTTGCAGAAATTCTGCGATTCTAGACTCAGTCTTCGAATTGAGTTCGTTAACTTTACGCGCATCCGACCTATCACTACCAGAATCGGACAATAATTCGCTCGAATTCACCCGATCATACCTATTATCCGAACTCGGATCAATCCAACTAGGATTATCCGATTCAACTGAACCCTCCTCTTCGCTAAGATCACGCTCAGGTTCAGTTTTCCCTCGCCGCCCCTGATTATCAAGAGAAAAATAGTCGGATTTGATTATGCTATCAGAACCGGACTCACCTTCAATTCCACCAAAATGGGTCGATTTCTCTCCAGAAAACTCAGCCGCAGTAAGGGCAGTTTCGGAGTTCGAATCATGGAGCAGTAACTCCCAATCCTGAAACTCAGCTCCCACTGCTCCTCCCATGGCGGCCAGCACACAAGCAGAAGAAGTAGGTTATACGCAAAAAGGGTAAAGACCCCAACAGAAATGGAAGGAAAATAAGTCAAAAGAAGATTCAACCCACTGAGAATATAAGAAAACCGATGAACCCCCGAATCTAATATGACCCAACTTCGTGGAATCTTCGAATTCGAGTACAGAGTATCAAAAAACAGAGGCACAGAGGAAGCAATGGTGGAGTTGAAAACAGGGGATTTGGATAATAGCGTATTGGGTTTGATTGAATTTGAAGGGAAAACAAGAGGTGGTGGACAAAAAGACAAAAGGAAAGAAAATGGAAGATTGGTTCGGGCGTTTTGGATGAACTCGCCGCCGCCGTCCAACTCTAAGTAAACAAAATAGCTGAAATGGTGTAGTTAATTGAATTAGGACAAAAATACCCCTAGTAGAATCTCTACACAATTAATTTGCCTAAGAATTAGCTAAAGAATTCCTTAATTAAATTCACATAACTATTTTTTTTGTGAATTATATAAAAAATGTAATTTGATTTTAAAGATGGTTGCCTTATTTTGATCGAAGATAAACAGACGTAAAAGATCCTACAAATTGTAAACCTCAAACTCTTTAAAACCTTTATTAGTAGATATGACTCAAACTACTAAAATTTATTAGCATTTTTTGAGTTGGTCCTTTTTTTATTAATACATATTGGTGTTAGATGTTATGTCTAATTTTTATCTGTCATAATTTTGCTTACTTATTGTCTTTAGTTTATTAATTAATTTAAAAGAATTAAGAAAAAAAGTGTATTTTCAAAATAGCAAAATGAACCGGCAAAATTTTGAGAATCTTAGATTGAAATTGATAGGTCTCCATGATAATTTAAATTAATTAATAAACATGGACATAAAGATTCCAACGATAAAATTATAACATTTTGAAACCTTAACTTTGTGAATTAAATAGAGATTCACCGAGCATTCCAAACGTTTTTCTCATTCATTGCTGAAAAGTCCAAATTTCTATCTTATCGACCAAAACTTGCCTAAAAGGAACCGATTTCTTATTGGAAAGTGTTGAAGTTTAAACTAGCATATCTAATGTCATAGTTTTATAGGTTCTTTATTCGGGCGTTGGGATGCTTTCTCGATTATAAAGTTTTGATATTTATTTACATACCATCTTTTTAGGGTAGTACAAAACTTAAGTTTCAGCCGAGTCGAAATATTAATCCAATACGTTAAACATATTAGCGTTTAAAGAATAATAGACCACAATAGATATTAATAAGTTTCGCTATAATATTTAAAACCAAAATGAATCTATCAAATGATATTGTGATACATAAATAAATATTTTCAGCAATTTTAATTTAAATCATTTGAAACAATTTTCCTTACTCTAATCTATTAAAAATAAGATTTTTTTTTTTCAAAATAATTTCTTTTCTAAATATCTAAACCATCTAAGCGTGCATAAATAATTTGAGTTGGAAAAGATTTTTGGCAAAAACCACCAAACACTATAAAAAACAACAAATAGACTAATAATTCAATTAAATAAAATCTACAACTTTGGTTGGTGAATCATCTTTAGGATGCAAACCAATAATAACTTCCAGTTCCACAATTTATCATTTCGACACTAAAAATCAATCGTTTCATTTCGTTTCTCAACGGACCTAAACTATACTTTTATCCATAATTCCTTTGATCCAATTAAAGCTCTAGAGTAAAATAAGTGCACAACCCCCATAAACTTTGCTTGGCTTTGATGTTTCTAAAATTAGAATTAAACTTTGGCTAGACGAAGCATCAATTTAAGTTCAAATCTGCTCAATATTTAAATACCTTAAATTCATGAAAGACAAATTAACATTAATGTTTAAATGGTATTCCACATCTACCTTATCTCTCGGAGAAGAAATCTTAATTTCACAAACCTAATGTGTCTGGGAACAAAAGTTATCTAAAACCTTGAAAGCACAGAGCAGCCAAAGAAATAGATCAAATCAACTCGATACATTTAAGATGTGGAGGAGTTTTGAGTAACGAAGTCCAATCATGGCAAGAAAACTATAGAAACTAAGTTCAAACAGAAGCTTGTCCAAAATTGAAAGCTAGTCCCACCACCAAAAAAACAGCTCTAAATAGAAAAAAAATAATTAACGCAAAACTTCTAAGAGATGTAACATTCTCATCAATGCAATAGAAGAAAAGGTCTAGCTGCAGGAAATAGGTCGTTGAGGTTAATCTCAGTTACCTGAGATCCTTGGCTAATCTTTACCATCTCAAATGATGAGTTTTTAGTCAATCACTCAATCCTCGTCTTCTTCATCTCCATCTCCACCAGCAGCCTTCTTGGCAGCTGCCTTCTGGTTCTTTCTCTTCACCCTTCCAGGGCGTCCACCTCCAAATGGACTGGTAAGAGAGAAGTCTATGTGCTTTTGAGAATCAACTCTCACCATGAAAGAAGGGATGTTAACCACTTGCCTCCCAACCCTAAAACGCACAGGACTCAAATGTTAACGCAGATGAAAACATTAAAACAGTAAATGTTTAAGAACATACAGACGTATATGTAGAGACTGCTAAAATCTTGCAACAGTATCAACCATAAAGAATCTCAATATGGTGCAAATGCACTTCAAACAGGTATTGGGAAAAGAAAGAAAGCCAATGCTATGTTATCTAAAATACAACTTAAACATTACGGCTGGTTTCAATTGTGCCCTGCATATATGTTTGAATACAAGAATGTCCATATAGTAGCTCGCTTGATGAGACACCAAATGAGTGTATACTTCGGGCTATCCATAATTTCCAAGCCCAACCTTGAATTTCAACATTGATTTTGGAAGATACCAAATATTTTGATCATAAATCACAAGGAGAAATTACAGAAAATTCATAACCTAGAAGCATAATGGTTGAAATTGAACTCTTGAAATTGTAAGAGCACTGTTGACACCGGCTAAGTTCTTTACGCATATGTTATATCAAATATCTTCAAAAGAATGTTGTTGATATAAAGTGATCACGTTGAAACAATGATGTATAATTCTTCTGAGAATAAGATAATGAAGCTACCGTACCTTATATGCTTTTGTCTGATGAGCACTCTAGCATGATGAATAGATTTAGCCATTCCAGACTTGAATACAAGAGTTTGGAGACGACGCTCGAGAAAATTCTCAACAGTAAGAGCCAAGACATAATCAAGCTTGTTTTGACTCTCATCCAAAAGACCATACCTATTCATCCTCCTAAGCAGGGCCTCACCCTCAAAAATCCTACGCGGATTCTTTTCATCAAGAGTTAAAAGCATCCTTGCATTATTACGGATTCGGCTCAATGCATATTGGACCCTCCATAGCTCTCTTTTACAACGAAGGCCATATTCACCTACAAGCTTAAGTTCCGCATCCAAACGCTCCTTCTCATAAGGACGTCGAGGCTTCTTAAAAGTCTTCCCATCTATAAAATGATAGAGCCCACTATTCAATAATCATGGTTCTAAGAAAACATATTGTCGTAAGAGCTACTATGTCACATATTGAACTCCACAAAATGAACTGAACAAACGTTCGAAAGCAAAGAAATAAACACAAGGGAGATTCTCCAGCATTATAAATTTAATCCTATGAATCTGAGGCTCTATAATTTCTAATCTAACCACCATGTAAACATAAACAGATGTCCCTCCTTGGATCCATCAAACCTATCACTAACCAAATAGCCTATTGTATCGAAACAACACAACTGGAAGAAAATAACAGGATAAATTAAAAAACTGAAAGCGTTAATAGGAAACTAATGTAAATGCAAAGCAGATCTTTGGTTGTCGAGGTAGAAAACGATGGATATGCAGTTTCAGAAAGTAGCTGAGTTGAGTATACTCACAATTACGATAGAAGGAGACGTGCACCATGTTTGGTTCTCAGGTACGGCTTCACTCCCTGCCCCGCCCTCTGCACTCTCGATCGGAAGCCCTAAACACGAAAACAAAGAAGCGCCGAAGTGGAGGGAGGGTTTGTGGTGTATTTATATGGGTTCTTAAGACCCTTGCCTGAAGATTGTGGTGAGGCTGAACCCTAGGCGCACTTCTGGATGGAGAGAGTGACGGCCCAATTGACATAATGGGCTTTGCTGAAAAAGCCCATGATGAGTCTGTTTCGGCTTTTGACACTGCAATCACGTGCGCTGCTCACTCATTTGTATTTTTTCTTTTCTTCTCGAGGAAAATAGAATTTTGGGACATCGCAATTGATATATAAATAATTAAATATTGATTTCTTTTCCAAAATTAGTAAAGAAAATTAAAAATAGAAAAAAAAATGTATGTCTTTCATATGAGTTGGTTTTATTATAGTTTATAGATTATAATAATTTTTTTATTATAATAATTTGCGTTTGAGTGAGGAGTATATCATATAGATAAGAAATAGTAAACATTGTAATATGAATGAAAGGAGAAGTTTAGTTGGAAATAGTGAACGTTGTTACAAATAATAAACACGATGATAAATAACGATTTTAATTAATAATACTATAGCTAATTATATAATATAATTGATGGAAACAATAACTATTACAATGGATTCCTTAAACATGGAGTGTTGAGCTTAGCACCTTGTATAAAGAAACCCTTATATTTGGTTAACTGAATCAAAGTTTGAGTTGAATTTTGATTTCGTTGATTGATTGAACCGTTGAATCACGTCTCTTTGTGGAAGGATAAATAATTCAGGGTAAAATTATTATTTTCCTACCTTTTTTATGGTTTATTTGGAGGTAAACTTTATTTTCATTTGAAATGTGTTCGATAATAATTTTTTGTTGGCCTCAAAATTGAGCTGATTTTCACCTCTAAGTTTGACTGTTTATAATGCTTTATGTCCACGGTTGTTTTTATTGAAGACTTCGAAAGAAAACAAATGTTATTTTTTTGCTTATTTGAAACTTCAAATTAATTGGAACTTCAAATTACTCTTAATTTATCTCCATCAATATGTGTTTTTTTTTTTTTTAATATATAACAATCAATGGTTGAGGAATTGAAATCACAGATAATAAAACTAGGCTAGCATAGGTCCTTCCAATCTTATGCATAAACAACATTAGTGAGAGTACATATTCCAATACAAAAACGTGACTAAACTTTAACACACCTCTTGTTTAATGAACTTGCTTGATACACTAGATCAAAATTAGACGCAATTATTTTAGTAGTAGATTATATATATAAATATAGATTTGAGATTTCAATACGCATAATCATCGTCGAAAATCATGTAATTGTTGTTCCTCCTCGATCTCTCTCTTTCAGCCTGCTAAAGTTCACAAACAATAAATTATATCAGGATCATATGGAGTAGTATATATATCAATATATGTATGGATAAGATCGATCATTAAATATTATTATAATTATTCATTTAATTTAGAAGACAAATAACCTTATACATAAGCCTTTCGAAAGCTTCAGTCCCATGCTCTTCCATGTACTTCTCAGCAGCTGTTAAAACATCATCTTGGCTACTGAAAATATGTTTGGTCTTACGAGGAATGTACCATAGTGTAGAGGTTTGAGGGTTCATATAATGTGGCCTAATGAAGTTTTTGTAAACATGTGATGCCCCATTGAAGTGTGGTAGAACTAACCAACTCATTATTATTAGTTTCACATACGGCCAAATCGCAACCCTGCAAAATATATATTTGCATAAACACCAAATACTACTATCACAACTTTTAGCTTTGTCGATAGTATTTTCTGCAAACGCAACAAAAACTATCAGCAGAGCTACATTATGCCCACACATTTTCGATACGTTATTTCATGTTAGATAATCTTGTAGTTATAATATAAGTTTTTACGTGTTAGATAATCAAGTAATCCAAAAAAAATTATTTTATTGATTAATCAATCGCTTAATTTGTTGTTAAAAAAATTAGCTACATCAATATTTTAACGCTTTAAGATTTTAGAAAGACTTGTAAATTCAATATTAACTATGAGCTATTGGAGTTTAAATAGAAGATTAAGTTAATGATTTTTTGTAAATTTAATTATATAAGACATGATATCCTAAATTTAGGTGTGTTTTCAAAATGATAATTAAAAATTAATTAAGAAAGTAGTTTTAATTTTTTTAATTTTTTTAATGCTTTAAAAAGTTGGTTAAAAATTCAAACTTTTACATATAAAATATGAAAACAAAAAATTTAACAAAATGGTTTAACAAAAAAGAAGCTTTACCTTTTGGTTCATTTTGGCTACTGGAACTAAGATTCACTCTACTTAACCCAACAAATAAAAGGTCATTATTAGACATTTCAATACTACATGAACTAACCAAAATAAGCTTAGAACTCAAATGTAGCTTAGATTTAATAAAATAAAAATGTGTTCATATAGTTAGAGGTGAGTATCGATCGGTCGAAGTCAGTTTTTCAACCAAACCGACATTGAAACAACTACGATTTAGTAAGTGTTCAGACCGACCCCAATCACGAAGGAGTACAAATCGAATGTTAGTTGGTTGATTGGCTCGATTTGTCTGATACTATCATGCTCACCCATACATATAGTACAGTAGAACACAGAAGAAGAAGAAGAAGAAGAAGAAGAAGAAGAAGAAGAAGAAGAAGAAGAAGAAGAAGAAGAAGAAGAAGATGAGATAACTTACACTTCAAGTATTCTGGCAAAGGTGAGCTCAAAAAGAGTGATGAGAGAGTACAAAACCCAGTAAGTAAGCCATTGCTGATCGTCCACTATTGACTTCGTCTCTATAGCTTTGATGGAAGCATAACTACACAGTATAATACATCATTTTCAAACACAAATTAAAAACCCCAAATAAATAAATGTGACAATAATAACTCTTTAATTATTCAACATTCTAGTCGAATATTATTTCTCACTTACAGAGGATACACCAGAGAAACCACAGGCCTACAAACAAAAAATCAAATCAAAATTAAAAAGAAAATCACTATGACACTATTCAATGATAATGTATTTCATAAATCAAATTAGCATAATGAAAGAAATTAATTATACAGTAAAGTTATTACAGAGCAAGAACATCGAAGTTATTAGCCACGACTTGAAGAAAATTCCCCGAACCCATAGCTTCAAATTCAAATTCAAATTCAACCTCTCTTTCTATAATAATAATAATAATAATAATAATAATAATAATAATAAATAAAAGAGGGGCAGAAGAGCAAAGTTTGTCAAAAAGGAATTTTTAACCATGAGGGCCTATTGGCTAATTGTCCGAGAATTATGGTACACGATAAAAGAGGCACCGATTTTTAGTGGGTTCTAATCTCCTACAACTCAATACCCTACACCCTCTTTCTTTTTTTAAAATTGGTAATTGTTCGTATGGTTTTGTTGGTGAATAAATGCTTTAATTAAATTGTCTATGCAAATAATACGGTCTATATCGTCCATATTATAATAAATCTTCAAATTGCTAAATATCTTACCTGGTCAATGGTCAACCATATATAATGATGAAGAATTTGTGGTGACGGTGACGCCAAGTATGCATAACCAAACGTTGGTTACAGAATAATGTAGAGACTACCCAATGCATTAGGGCATAATACTAATGATAGGCTAAGTTTAGTAAAACGTAAACCTTATATTGGCCTCTAGTTAATACTATTTGGAGATTCTGTTTAGTTCCTATCAATTATCGTCCAATATAACAATTAACAATCATAAATTTGAATTAGTCAAATAATTATTGATTACTTCGTGAAAATTGGTCATCTTTAAGCTTTTGAACCAGTTTTAGCCAAAAATATAAGCATCTAAAGGAAGGGTAGAAGAGTTTATGAGAAAGAAGTACAATAATTTGTGGGAGCCCCCCTCCCTCCACTTTACAGCTTTAGGTTGCTTAAATAAGCTAAAAACCAATAGAAATATATTTACTTTATATGCCATATAGATCATCATCCACTCTTTTGTCGATGTGAAACAATTATAGACATTTTCAACAATGTAGTAATTAACTCAACTCAAATCCAAATGTAACTCAATATATATGTCTGATGTGAGCACAATTTCTATATTCTGCAAGACTTTAGCTCATCAATTATGAGAAAAAACAAGACAAAAATAATAGAGAGACTAAACAAGGGCAAGTATACAAGTGTTTAAGTTGAAAGTTGATATGTTCACCTCGATCTTGGACGACCCAGATCGTATATATGTGTCGATATATATAGAAAATTCGAAAACTGAAGTCAGCAATGCAAGTTCATTGACATTCATTTATATATAATGTTGAAAAACATGGCCAGTTGCGCTGCTGGCTCACTCACTGGAGGGGAAATACAAAGCCAAATCCAAGCCTTTCTTCATGTCTTTTGCTTCTCCAAAGCTTTCATTACTTACCAAATCCATCGCTACTACTATATAACACTAAAAAGAAGAAAAAATTGCAGTTTTAAATGGAAACTCAATACACAAACCGCAATAAAATAAATAAATAAAAATCACTCTTTTTTCTTTTTTTTCTTCTTCTCTTCTCAATACATACCTCTAAATCCTATTGTGGTAAAATTGCATAACTCAAATTTAATATGATATGTATATTTAGTGAGAAAATGAATGAGTAGAAAAAAAAAAGGAAAGTATAATATTAGGATTGGAAAAGCAGCAAAGCATACAGATTGTTGAGATGTGTGTTGTTGGGTCCATCATTGATCAGGATTATTAGAAGTAACGCCGCCGCCGACTCCTCTTGTCGGAGATTCTGACACTGACAATCCCGGCATCGTTGTTCTATAAGCACTCAGAGCCGCCAACATCCCCAAGTGGCTGTCCGTCGCCGGACCACCACCACCTCCGATCCCTGTCCCCAACTGTTGCCCACTTGGCAAAAGTGCCATTGGTGGTGGCAGATTCATGAAATGAAACCCTCCGCCGCCGCCACCACCGCCACCCGCCCCTCTTAACATACTGCTGTTTCCCACCGACGGAAACGTCCACATCTGATCACTCCCTTGATTGCTCGGATTCGTCACCATCCAAAATGTCGCCGGCGATTGACTGCTTTGGCTCGCCGGAATCGACCCCGTACTCGTTTGAACCATATAATTGTCTGACGACGATTCCAATTGCTCCGACCGCCGTTTTTTCCCCGCCTCGACGACATCAATCCCACCTTGATCTTGCTTGAACACGTTCACGTAATTAGAAGAGTTGAAATTCAAGAATGTAGACGAATCATCAACGAGATTATGATTATGATTGTTGGTTCTATCCCAAAGATCCGATCTCGTTCTAACGGCGAATTGGGTGGGACTGAAATAGCTGGTCCGAAGATGAGAAGGGGCGGAGATGGTGGAACCAGAGCTACGAAGAGAGATATTAAGTGAAGTAAAATTAGCTGGAATAGTACCAGTACCAGTCGCAGCAATAACGGCAGGCTCAGCCTGTTGTAGAAGCCACTCAATAGTTTCACCATCGGACTTGTGACCGAGCTCTCGAGTGAGTTGAAAAACCCTAGCGGCACAAAGGGCAGGCATCCGAATTCGACGACCACGGCCATCGACTTTCGTGTGACGGTCTTTGGTAGTGGCTCTTTTGGGAGGTGGCTTCTTAGGCGAAGAAGAAGATTGAAGATTTGAATTTGGAGTTGTTGTTGTTATAGTGGTTGTTGTTTTTGTTCCTCCGTTGTTTGCGGAGGAGGAACATGGGTGGTGTTGTTGTTCTTCTTCTTCCTTTTTCTTCTCCAACAATTGTAATGGAAAATTAGGTCTTCGGATCCCATTTTCACCATCCATGATCATATGTGTAGACACAATCTTTTGTCTTTTTTTTTTTTTTTTTTTTTTTTTTTTTGATTTGCTAGTAGTAGTACATAATCTGTAGTAGCTGACCCTTGGATTGTATCACATAGTGGGTCTCTTTCTTCTCTCTCTCATATATATGGAATTTCCTTTCAGATGGGAGTCGCCATTACCTCTCTGTCTCTCTAAACTTTTCTCCTTTTGATATCCACACACACACACACACAAGATAAGAGGAAGTGGGCAAGCTTTAAGCAACAAAAATAATGAGTGGGATTTTTCTCAATAACCCAAAACAAGAATTTTTCTTTTTTTCTTTTTAAAAAAGGAAGGGTCTGAAATTAGGGTTTTGTCTGAATATATGTGGACTTTTTTTTTTTTTCTTTTTTAGTGTTTGTGTAATTGGAAAAGATTAGAGGGATTAGGTATGTGTGTGTTTGTTTTAAAGTTCTTTTTTTTTTTTTTTTTTATTGCTAGATTTTAATTTGAAGGCATAAAGATAATAGAGTGGGGTGGGTGGGTCCCAAACAGCCAAGTCAAAAAATAATAATAATAGAGAGGGACTGACTAGTAAAAGGAAGATCATGAATTATATAAATAAAATAAAATAAAAACATGATGCATGTGGCTCCCATATCATTCCTATCATCATTGATGAAATTTGCGTATTATACCCTTTTTCCCTTTTCACTTTGCCTCTCAAGGGCTTCAGCTTTCTCGAAATTCCCCCTCTTCCCCTCCCTTTTCCTGATCCCCAAAAAACATCTCACTCCCCTAATTGAAAGTCTTCTTTTCTTTTTTAACCGTTTTGTTTTACCCCCCACCGTCAAATATGATTATGTAAATGTGTGATCAACTTACTTACCACTCAATTTTCGGAAGTTTAATTTACATTAATTTAATTAACAAATGAAGTATATTATTAGTATTAATTTAAAAGTTGTTAATTAAAGTTATGGCTCCTAATTCTCCTCTATCAATTAGATTTGAAGTTAAAAACACATCACTTTTAATAAAAGTGACTTCTTTTACAGAATCGAGATAGAAATTATTTATGATTAAAGTTTTGAACAAGAGATTGCTTTTTATTTTTCGATTTTAGGTTGTATTAGTCTACTCGAACATCATTAAAATACGAACGATGACTAACTCTAAAAGTTTAAGTTGATATGTAAAGTTTTTACAAGAGTATATTTTCGATATTCATATAGATTAAACAAGTGGCAGTAACATTGGTAGGGGAATCAAACAAAGTGCATGCAGTAGAATCAAAAGGGGATGGGACAGGATAATCCTATAGGTCTCTCTCTCTCTCTCTTTTTTTTTTTTTTTTTTCCAAAAAAATAAAAATTTTATCTTTTACTTTTAATAATCCATACCCCAAAGTGGGCTTTTTCCCCCCTCAGCCATCTCTCCACCATCCAATTTGCCCTCTCCTTTTTCAGTGATTCAAAGGGTTTTTCCAGTCTCTCCACTGTTTTTATCTGTACTTTTTTATTTATTATAACTCTTTATAAATTTCAATTAATTAATTCCTATTTTGATCCATTCGACAAAATTAATGAAGCCTTAATCATTATTGTTTGTTTGAGAAATATTTCATTAAATTATATATATATATATAAAAGTCTCTATCTTTGCAAGCGAGGCACTGTGTGAGGAAGTTATTGTTATGTGGTCCTCGAAAATATCTTAAATGCTTTACGTGAATAATGTTAAGTTTTTATTACTTTACCTTTTCAATGGAGGGGTATTTTTTAATTTTTAATTTTTGTTATTTATGTTTGATAATTCAATTAATTAATTGTATAATTATATATCTTTGAGTTTGAAAATTATACCAAAGTCAGCAGAGTTCTTGGGCAGAACGCTTGTTCTTTCTCACTAACACATATTTTTAGTATGCCATTTTGATTTGCAGCTTTGGATATGGGGATATGTGGGAATCATAACAAGTACTTCTCACTATACACCTTTGAATTTAATCAGTTTTATCATCAGCTTTTTTATTTTTTAAATTTATTCAAATTCTATCTTTGCTTAGATCTGATCATGACATTATATATTTCCAATACTATACAAACATTATTATTAAAACTTTAACAACTATATCAATTATTTCATATTTAGTTTATGCATTATTTGATAACATATATATACATACTAGCTGAATATCGATTAGAAATTGGAATATGAGCCAAGATTTGAATTGAGTGAGTGTGACGTACATGACCTTGCGTGACAATTTGCATACCCGACATGGTGCTTACTACACGAGCTCTAATGCTTGAGTTAGAAAGCGATTAAGTGTAGCAAGTTGAAAGTTTGAGTGTTAAAATGGACTTACCTCTTCATGGAACTATCATGGTGTATTTATAGACGTGGATATTCTAAATCATTCCAATAGGATTTTCAAAATTGTATTTGGTTTTATCCTTCAACTCATTGGGTTTTGGCCATGTGAGGGGTACAATATTTGTCTTGTTTGATATTTTATAGAGTAAGCCACGGCCAACGCTTTTCCTTAGACCCATTTTAGTACTCGGGGTGATCCTCATTGTTAGACTTTCAGCTTCAGCCAAGGTCGAGCATGTTGGCTTAGGCCAAATCCCCTTTTCTAGGCCAATTTGGTCCTAATGTGTTATTTTTGTTGGTTTTGTCGTTTATATTCTTTGGTTGATGTTGATGATGCCCTTTAATCTAAAATCATCTCAAGAAAATATACCCGTCAAGATTCCAATGAATTTAAAATGATGTTTAAAAGGGAAAGAAAAAAAAAGTGTCATTGTGTGTGTGTTAGAAATGACCCAAAATGCAATCCAACTCCCAACATAGAGAAGGCAAAGTCCCA
The DNA here is from genome assembly GCA_037974625.1 of Cucumis cinereus. NCBI lineage: Eukaryota > Viridiplantae > Streptophyta > Magnoliopsida > Cucurbitales > Cucurbitaceae > Cucumis > Cucumis cinereus. The sequence continues at coordinate 2,722,233 of JBBPDJ010000002.1, read as the reverse complement.
TGTGCCTAATATTCCCAAATGTAAGTTAAAAAGGAGACACATATAAAAGGGCTAAATAGATGAAGTGACATTGGTAATATAACATTCCAACAACTAGCAATTAATTAATCATGCCCCCCAACCCAATGATGAGTGGTTTATTATCAATTTTGGAGTCAAGTTTACACAAAATTAATCATAAGAGATTAAAGGAATAATATTTCCATTATTAAGCAAGATAAGGAAGTACAAATTGATAAGCCCACATAAATTAAGTTGATAAGCAAAGGGTTTGTTTTCATTGTTTTTGTTTTGTTTTGTAGTAAACCAAGTAAATAATGAATTAATTTGGTAATTAGAAATGCAAAAACTTAGGGTTATAAGGATTTAATTTCATATGTATATATAAGTAATTAGAAGTGAGGTAGTAATTAATAGGAAAAGGGTTTGTCTCATGCATTGTCACTATAGGCAAAGACATAATCACGTTGGCCATGGATACAAACCTAAAAAGGACTCATCACAATCATGTTGTCTCTGAATTAACCATCTACCTCCTCTTTCATTTATTTATTTTTAGAATCGTGGTTGAGAAGACGTTTCTTTTTTCAAAAAGCTGCCCTTCTGCTACACATTATTTCATTTTTCCTCTTCTTCTTCTTCTTCTTCTTCTTAATTTTATTTATATCAATTTCAGGAATTCATATTCAATTATGTTGATGTGTAAAGATAAAGAGAGAATACCCTCTGTTTGGGGTATACAAATTTAACCATCCTACTTAAATAAGTGTTAAAATTGAACGTAACTTCAAACTTACGGTAGTTGTAAAAGTTGGACTTCTAATACAAATTGAATACTCAAACTTATATATTTTCACATCTCTACAATTATGTAAGTTTGAGTGTTAAATTTTAACCCTGTTTAAGTTTCAGGACTCAATTTTTATAATTTAAAAAATAAGAGTGTAATTGCAACTATCGTTATACTTTTTTAGTACTTTTTGCAGTTTGCCACGAGAAAATATTAGGAGATATTTGGGACACAACTTCAAGTGGGTGAAGCCCACCTCATATTTGAGTTTCAATTATAATAGTTAGTATTTTCAAATATTATAACCTACCTATTAACTACAAAATTACCATTTCACATCACTATTCGCATTATTTTCTACCCTCGTCTTTTTTTTTTCAATTACATCGTTACAATATTTACTATTTTTTACTCGTACTAAAATTATTTGCACCCAAAACACGTATTATAATAACCAACTAAATGTCTCAAAAAATATTTTAAACATCGTAATAAATAAACCAATAAAAAAATGTAGGAAAAGAAAGAAAAACTTACATTTAACTTAGAGAATAAAAAATAAATGACTATTTCAAAAAAAAAAATAAATGACTATTTCAAAAGTCAATAGTACGATCGTCCGACGTTGAAAGAATGGAAAAGAGACGTAATAATGCAGTAAAGTTGAGAGACAAGAGATCGGAGGGAGTGGGCTAAATAGAGTGTTTGATGTGTGGATTAGAAGTTATAAGATCAAAATTGATTTCAAAGAAAATCACGTGCAATGTTGCAAATCTAAAGATCTTGAACACGATGGCTTACCTTACATATGCATTATATTATATATATATATATATATATGCATCCCCATAAATAAAAATAAAATAACTTAAATTATTATTATTATTATTATTTATCTTTAAATTTAGTGGGAATGTTGGTGGTTAACAGGCCATAAATTTATCATTTTTTGTACAGTTTTTAGTCAATTCCATTAACTCCAATATTTTTTTTTTAATTTCTATTTATATAACAAAATCCCAAATCTTTGTGTTCTAATTTCTTGTTTTGTAGGGGTATTTAAATATGAAAGGATAGTTATGTATCAGTTTAGAAATTCGTTACTATGATTAGGGGAATATTTAGCATGATTATTGCTTTTAGATATAATATATATATATTAATATTATGACAGAAATTGGAATGACAGCCTGGCAGCCTAACAAAGGCCACAAACGTAAAGAGATTCACAGCTTGTTTTTATTTTCTTTTTCTTTTTCTTTATGGATATCAACATCATTGTTTTATTAATTTAATTCACTATATATATATATATATTATTATTATTATTATTATTATATTGTCTTCTTCTTTTTCTTTTTTTTTTTTAAAAATATTGCTGAATATTTGTGGCGCCGGTTGCGGCCGACGAACCTTCGCCGGTGATGGTATCGTCGTCTTGTAGTTGAGAAAATTCAAAGATAATTTTCAAGCAAACACCTTTCTCTTTCTAATTACATAAATAATAAGTCAATGTGAAAATAAATACTTAATTTATATAGTCAATTATTATTATTATTATTATTATTATTTTAATAAAAAACACAACAAATTAAGCAATAAATACCACACAACCAACTACTTAATTGTGTTGCCAAGGAAAAATATCATTAGGATAAAAAACTCCAATCTCAGTTAACAAAATATCATATTTTCTACTAATGAAATTAATAATTTTCAATGTATCGGAATCCATCTCGAGCGAGCAGTGAGTATGATTCAATGAAATTATTTTTTTATGAGAGGTTTGAGAACCAATCTCTTATTTCTTTATATACATTTGAAAAAAATGAAATTACAGCAAGATATATGTTTTTGAATTGTTTCTAACTTATTAATAAATAGGAGGTTTTCGTAATAATATTATGAAGTCTCTTGCTTTTTAGTTCAATAATTAAGTTGAGATTTTTCATCGAGACTATCGTTTAATGTATATAAAAAATAATAATTAAAATGGTGAAATGAATATAACTACGTGTGTGAATGAAAATTAATGTCAACTTGAGAAGAAGCAGCACCATGCAACCATATATATATATATATATATATTCAAATGTTTATGAAATTGACTTGAACTATCTAACAAATTTCATTAATTATTGTCAACTATTTACGGGCTGGATTTATTTCAAACTCCAATTTTCGATATTCCTATTATTTTTTTAATACTTTGGCAGTGACGGTTGAAATTTGATTTTAGAAAAGAAAAAAAGTACAATAAATTTTGTAAAATTGGGTTTTTATATAGTTATATTTATATTATTGCTTAAATTTTTTTAAAAAGTAATTCTTTTGAACGTTGTTTCAAAATTGATTTTAAAGTTACTACGTTCTCGTTCGGTGACTTTTTTTTTTTTAATTTTTGTTTTTTTTAAAATTAAACATATTTTTTCTCGATGTCTTACAATAACTTACATATAGGTTTTAAATCACGATAGTTCAATTAATCTTAGCTTAATTTCAAAAACAAAAACAACTTTTTGAAACTTATTATTATTATTATTATTATTTTATTTTCAAAATTTGGTTTAATTTTTTAAACAATTGGTAGAAGGTAAATAAACAGTTTATGAACTTAATTTTTAAAGACAAAATAATTATCAAACGTGTCTTAAATTAAAAAAATAAATTAAAAAAAGTATTTTTTTTAGTTGTTTGATTATTGATTTTTTTATAAAGATACTAGGTTTGAATTGAAATGTTGTGTAAGAAAAATGCATATAATAAATATTAAATGAAAAAAAATCAAATATATATTTAATTCAATCCTAGTTGTTCTGTATCATTACAACTACTTAAAATATATATTATTAAATATTTAATCACAAACCATGGTCATCATCTGTTGTTCGAGGATTTAAATAAAAGAAAATAGCTAAGGCTCTGTTTTTTGTTTTGAAAAGTAAGTCTATAAGCACCTAACGAAACGGTTATCGATGGACCTAAGCAACGATGTTTTAACAAAGATGTGCTAATAAACATTTTGGGACCCGATTCCCGTTCAATCATGTACAAAGTAGGGTCTGGACTTGGGTTCAAAGAGGGCTGAGAGACAATTTTACCACTGGACTATCTTCTGATGTTAGTATTATTTCAGTTTTTGTATATATATTATATAAAGAACATAAAGTTGAGGAAGGCTCGAGCCTCCCTAGACCTATACCAAATCCGTCGGTAATTATATTGACTTTTAGTTATTAATTAGCATTCATTCATTACATGGATAGTTGAGTAGAACATGTATATGTATGTATGTAGTTGGCTCAGTACTATATATATATTTATGCATTGCCATCCCAATATGAAATAGGAGACCATTCGATGATATATGAAATTATTGAAATGTATTAATTCACTTATTTAAGATTAATTTAGATATGTCTTAGCAAAAAAAGGAAAAAAAAAAAAAAAGAAAAATCAAAGACGACTTTGAAAAAAAAGAAATGAAAAAAAAAAAGATGACTAAGAAAATGTAGATGTGAGAGTGAGTAAGTTGACCTTTCGATAAATTGAACTTAAAAAGCGATAGTTCCTCACATGATTTCTATAGAATTCTAATATTTTATTAAAAAAACGAATCTTAGGTAAAAGTTTAAATTTTAATATTTTCTGAAAAAAAGTGCAAAATTTAATGGCTCTTAAAACATAGGAAGCAAACTAATATGCCGAGGGTTATGGACAGATCCAAATTCATAGGGTACCGAGAGGAAGCATAGTGGAGCGTTTATGTCTCAAAAATAAGATGTCAATGCCTTGGGATTTAGGTTGATGAACTGAGTTAGTGAAGATATATCAATTAGGAAGAAGTCGAGTTGAAATCGAACTGACACCTTGCAACCTTGAATGTTGAAAATGCTCCTAAATCTGTGATGTTAAATGTAACCAGAAGTGATTGTTAGAGGAATGGTCTATAAATAGTCTTATTTGACCACCCCAAAAGAAAGAGTAAGTAATCTCGCTAAACGAGAGTTCATACCTTACTTCTTTGGTGTTTAGTTCAACAAAATCTTTACTCTTTTTTTTTTTTTTTTTTTTCATTTCTTCACTTCAAACATATCTCTCAACTTTATCTCTCTAATTATTTCAATAGATAGAGTATTCTAGAATAGTCAGTGACAACTAAAAAAACAAGCCCAAAAGAGCTCAAGGAACCTAAAAAAGCTTAGAGAAGCCTAGAGTGAGTTTAAGAGAGCTAAAAAGCCAAGCTTAAAAGAAAGCTCAGGAAAGCATGGGCCTAGAGAAGCCGAGTAAAGCCTAAAGAAGCCTAGGTATGAGGGCCTAAGGAGCCTAGGAGAGCTTGAGTCTAGAGAAGCCTAAGCATGGGGAGCTAGGAGGATTTGAGCCTAGAAGAATCTATGAGGGCTTAAGCTTAGAGAAGCCAAGCTTAGAAGGCCTAAGCCTAGAGAAGCCGAGACATGAGGGGTCTAGTGGGAGCAGAGCTTAGTAGATCTATTCAAAGCTTAGAATGAGCTCAGAGAACCTATGAGTAAAGTCTAGTGAGAGCTCAATAGACTCATGGAGAGCTAAGAGTGAGCTCAAAAGACCCACAAACAGAGCTCAATAGACCCATGAAGAGCTAAGAGTGAGCTCAAAAGACGCATAAAAAGCTTAGAGTGAGCTCAAAGGACCCATGAGAAGAATCTAGTAGAGCTTAGTAGACCTATCAGAAGTTTAGAGGAACCCTAGAGAGTTTAGAGTGAACTTACAGTATGAAATGCCTAGGAGAGCTCTTTGGATCTATATGAGCCAGTTCTTGCTACTAAACATTGTGTGGTAAGGCAAAAGTTCATGTACCACAATTTAATATCCATATTCACGAAACAATATTTTGAGTTCCAAACGAATTGTTAAATTCAATTATTTTATTGACTTTGGCCTAAAAAAAAACCTCAATTTCAGAAAATGAAGCACATGAATCCTATCTTCCCCTGTTTAACTAAAACAGGACCATGTCGCATAATATACTATACGTAGGTTGCTAATTTGACCTCCGCTCTGCCACTCTTTTGCTTAACACACTGAATTGGTTGTTACAAAAACTGTCCGAGGGAAGGGAGCTCAAAAAAAGGAGTTGGAGAGAACGGAGCCATGAACGGAGTTGGGAGGGAGGGGCAACCCACATGGCTACAGTTATAATTCGACTAATCGAACCCCATTGGCAAATTGGCATTGGCCCCATCTCCCATCTTCCGCTTTAAATGGAATGTCGTCCTGGACCAGGACTCTTCTTCTCCCTTTTTTTCATCCATCAACTCAAAGTGCCTTTATCAAAAACTTCAAAAAAACAAAAACTCATATTGCCACCTCACTTTCTCTCTTCCCATGAAGGTGGTGATAAGTGCTGTAATCATAACAACTATGCCTTTCTAAGCTTTCATTTTCCCTCTAATCCAATCTTTGCTTATTCCATTTCTAAGAAAAGTATTCCAATAAATAAAACATTAATTGAATTATATAAAACTGGTCATCAAAAGTCAAGATTCTTATCTAAAAAAAAAAAACAATCAGAGAAAAAGTAATTTCAAAGGGGGTAGTAGTTGTGCCTTTCGCAATTATTAGAAGATTAGACAATAATTTGATGTAAAACGCCCACCAATAATTTCTTTTTTTTTTCTGTTCCCCCTCAGAAAAGGTCACCGTTGCATGTGTGAAAACACAAACTAGACTACATAATATGGCCAGTCAGTCATGGTTTAACATTCAAACCTTTTGTTTGCCACGTGATTGACTGATGCAAAAATATGGGGTCCTACTACAAACAGCTAATGCTTGTTCTATTTTGTCCACCTTAAAGGGCACTTCTACCATTCACATATGTTATTACTTCATATCTTCAACTTTTCAATAGATTAAAAATCAAGACCCAACAACAATGAACAGCCCCCCCTAGAACCTCTACAAACAATTTTCAACTCGAGACCTGCAGGGAACATTGCCAATGTAACATAACATACAAATGAAATAAGAATGAACAAACGCTGATACTATCTCCTAGATTAGGCAGGTGCGCCGAATAGGCTCCAGTCATTGACTTTAAAGCTGGAGACTGCAAGCTTGAATACATCAGGCATTGGGATGTAACCTGAGTGGGAGGCAGGTGTGGCCAAACCAGAGCCGACTGAGCTAGCACTTTCGCTCAAAGGACTGCAACCACAACAATGTAGCAAAAATATAGGTATTAGTGTTGTAAGTGACAGGTACAAGAAAGATATGCTATCATATGCTATGCTAGCTGCACGTTTGAATTCTATTTGGGTTGTAATTTATGAAGAAGTAAGAAAATGGGCTTTGCTTCAGACAGGGCCAGATATATAATTGTAACTTAGCCAAGTTGGCCAATTAAAATGGATGGTTCTGTTTGGACCCTTATCACCCTAAAAAATGATTGAGACAGTAGACCATCCTTTCGGGATGCATCTCTATACGTTCTTGAGTTTCTCAGTATCATGTTTTCTTATACTAGACTTTAACAGTGCAATCTGGCTATTAACCTTGGTGTAAAGGAAACCAATCAACATTGTAAAGAAGAAAGCATTGCATGCATTATTCTATGATGTAAAGCAAAACAACTTGACCTATGATTATAGGCATAGGACAGATGGTAACTAATCTTAAATTTCAAATTAAGAACATGCAAAAAAATTCAAACTGAACAAGTAAAATTCTCCATATACTTCATGTACAAGAAGGAAAACAGAGGGTAATAATTAGTTATTTAGCTTTCAAATTAGTTATCCGCCTGGCCAGATCTATATTGTAGTGAGGACAGTGGACCCTATTAGGGGAGTGTACATCTGGAGTGATATGAATAATATGGATTATTCATACAAGTAGACTGTATGAAGAGAGCTAGCAATTTAAAACGATCGATGAACTTATACATTTGTTCATATTTCACAGACAGAGGCCAGTAGCAACAAGGGGAAATGAAAACATACATCTTACATTAGTGTGGTCCTAAATCCTATATTTAAGAGAGTTGGTAAGGATGCCTCTCACTAGGAGGTTCCTGACGCTACTATTTTATGTTTCACAATTGAGACGCTACTATTTTATGTTTCACAATTGAGATTGGCCAAAGTTAAAATGTGGGCTAGGGGTAGTGTCTAGTGATAGGATTAAGTCTAGTTTGTGGACCAGGTATAGTCTAGTTTGTGGAGTGACATACGCTTCAATACACAAGAAGAAAATAACATGAGGACCGGGTCAAAAATTTGTGTGTGGTATCATGGAGGGTATCTTTTGTAGTGAGGGGAACGTGAGCCCCTTAGATAAGTTTGTCAAGGGAGTAGGTGTCGGAGTGGTGATGTCAATAGTAGCATTATGCATCTAAGTAGACTATAACTTAACCAAATATTTCACTTAGAATTCTACTAATTGTTTGTTTCTTTTATTTGAGAGTAATTACTCACTTTATGACAATGGGCTCATATGCAGAGATTAGCAGATCTGTACCAACTCCCTTAAGACGTAGATTTGCCAAATAAACCTGAATAAATAATAAACAGATTAATCCTACAAAGCATTGGGAACCACCAAAGCACTAGAGTAAAGAAAATAAGAGAGGTTACCCTGACAATATTTTGAGCTTCTCTTCCTTGCCGGCCCTTTGAAATTGCCTAAACGGATAAAACAAGACCCATTTAAAAAAAGGGAAGAAAGAGCGTGACGAAGTCGTAGAGGTTTGCAACCATAACAACTGCCAACAATAGAGCAGGAAAACTGGAAAGAAATTCATGGAAAAGTCAAAGTTCAACTGACATCCAATGATCCTCATGAATAAAATAACAACAAAGTTTTGACAGGCCTAGTATATTTGGCAGATGCATCCAACCCAACAAATTTAAACCAAAAGAACCACACAAGATATAACAAAATGTAGAAATAACGAAATTGATTAGTAATGCTGGCATCACCTTGAGCATGACTAAGAAAGAATTTGCTGTAGAGATTTGTGTCAGTTAAGTGAAACAGTAGTACCGTTCAATGTCATCCTTTTGTTAGTACGCTGTTATTAATAATAACTTTGTAATTATAATAGAGAGGCATCCAGCACGTGACTCTCTACTTCTGTCTTTCATTTTGTTCATGAGATATGCGTCTCAGCTGAAGAGTTCTAAATATAGTGCTTCACACAATGAATATAAAAACAGAAGAAATTAAATTCGAAGTAGCTAACCCAAGACAATGCATATAAAAACAGAAGAAACTAAATCCGAAGTAGCTAACCCAAGACATACAAAAAGGCCAAATTTCTAAAATTACAACAAATTCAAAGTAACATGACATCACTAATTTGATTGCTAATGGTTGGAGTTGAAGGCTATGTTAAACAATAGCAAAGATGCAAATTTTCCAGAGGAAGTAAAAATGAGAGAAATTAAAAAATTACCAAATAAAGTGAAATGACATGAAGAATGTGTTTTGAAGCTAAAATATCCAACCAGTCACGTAATTGATACAACAGCACACACAGCAGCAGCACATACCATTTGGCCAACGGCAGTTGTAACTACAGTAGGTATATTTCCATAACACAGTCCAGGTGCCTCGATCACCCCAGATTGCTCAATCACCTGAAGAAGTATTGCATGATAAGTAAAACAAACTACATGATTCCACAAAATTACATCAAGAGCTCAAGTTCGGAGTATCATTACACAATGTGATGGTGCGGATTGCAAGAAGAGATGATATATACAAAGAATGAAACAATGAAGCAAACATTTATTTATAGATAAAAACTAATTGGAACAGAAGACAAAATACTAACAAAACATGACTGTGCTTTGAGTTAGCCCATAACATCTGACTGCATAAAAATGTGACATCAATCTCTTGAAATTAAACTTAGAAGACTGCATTAGTCCATACACAGGGTCTTGTTTCTCATATTTTCAAAGCTTGTAACAGAAGAAAGATAGTAGTTTGTTTGTGATGAGTGAAACTGACATTACTAGATAAATAATTACTTCAAACATCTCTGCTCACCCCCATAAAACAACACACACTCTCTAACTAAGTACTCAATGGCCAAAACAAGCAAACCCATCTCACATTTTTGCTTACTAGTTAATACTTGGATGTTAAACTGACAGCAGAGAGAGCAGGCAGTACGCAAGAGCATAAAATGTATATCATAAAGTAAAAGTAAGATTTACCACGCTTCCCTCAGCATCCTGCTCAGTGGCAAGGTCTTGAAGGAACCAAACAGCGCTTCCACTGTCACCAACATCATGCTTAAAATCTAGAATCTCAAAGATCAAGCTTTCATCCCGAGATGGATCCACAAACACTTCCTATAAATCCACCACAAACATATTCAAAAAAGAAGGGAAAAAAAAAAACATTAGCAACTTTCCAAACTCAGTAGCTTAACTCAAAAATAACCTTAACAATCTTCATAGAAGCATCAAATGCCTACCAACCTGATGATCAGGAACTTGTCGAACGTTGCTCACATCCTGGAGTTACAACAATCACGAGTTAAATATATAAATTTAACGAATTAAATAAAGTTACAAAAAGTGATGCAACAAAAGGGAAAGAGACGACAGAATCGCAATTAAAGAAGATAAACCTGGAATCTAAGAGGAAATGTGCTAACTATAGCGCCCCCGAACAGAGCACGCTCTGTAGAGAAATCTGCCGACATTTGAACCAAAACCCAAAATCTCCTACTGGAAGAAGAAAAACGAAGAATGTTTTGAAAACAATCAAAGAGAAGACAAATATTCTTGTTTACAAAAAGAATAACTAATTGTACCTTTGTATCGAAGTACGAAACTTCACCGTTGCTGTGGAAGTTTCTGAAGGCCGCGGCCGGTTTATATAGAAGACCCCAACAAGCGTCCATTCAACGCATCCCGCCACGTTTGCTTCAAAACTAAGCTTCATCCCCAACCGGTAAAAACACCGGACCGAACCGTCGATTCGTGAAAAACAGAATCACAGAACCGTTAATCGATTTGTGAAAAGTGGTTCGGTTCGGTTCGATTCGATTCGGTTTGAGTTATGTAGTATTCAATCACAGCCCTACATCAGGTTGGGCCTTGTTTTGACTCTTTGAAAGATTGCCACGTGTATGACCTCCGAATCGAACCTTTTCTTCTCCACGATGACATTTTCATCGTTGGAAAGGGAATAATTATTATTTTTTTAAAAAAAAAAAACGACGTAGTTTGATTCTTCTCGATCTCCATCCTCTCTCTTCCATGATTCGTACACTCCCACAGATTTTTCTTTGTTTTTTCTGTAAACCCTAACTCGAATCCTTTTTCATTTTCCTCTTCCTTCGTTGATTTTGATTTTTGGGTGTCAGTTTGTTTCGTTTCTTTTCCTTCTTGTAGAAAGACCAGTGTAGGAAGGTTATCCCTTATTCTCCTTTCCCATCATAGGAATTGGATTTGGGATTCCCTTCCTGCTATTAACCTGCCGGAAAACTGTACGTGAGCTGAGATTTGGGTTTTTGGTTCCTAATGCAATTCCGGCTGCTTTTGGGGTTTAGTATTTGATCGTTTCTAGCTCCTTTTCCAAGATGGGTATTGTAATCTCTGATCAAATTTTGGGTACTTTTGTACCAATTGTGGTTTATTGGCTATATTCTGGGCTTTATATTCTTCTTGGCTCATTTGAGAACTACCGGTTACACTCTAAGAAAGATGAGCTGGAGAAGAACTTAGTGTCTAAAAGCACTGTGGTTAGAGGCGTTTTCCTTCAACAGATTATTCAGGCAATCGTTGCAATCCTCTTGTTTAAGGTATGCATTGAATAATATCCTTGAAAGTTCATTAATTTCTATGTGTATGAGCTTTTCATCATTCTTTGTGACTTTGTCAACCTTTGTATAAAGTCAGGATCAAATATCAATACGGTATTAATAGTTGAAAGAGGTGGCGATGAGTTATGTGGGAAGTGTAACAATCACTTGATGCGAATTTTACCTCTGCCCGGTCCCCTACTTGCTTGTAGTTCTCATTGCTTGTGGACACTAGATATAGCATTAAGTCTGGACTATGTTTGTTGAGAAGTAATTGTACTAGTGATTACTGATTAGTACTGCGAAATTTATTACTGGTTGACTTGATTAGTTCTTGTTACATTTTATGAGCTATATTACCAGTATAAGTTGTGGAGGGTTGGACCCGTGTACTTCCTAGTCTTGCAGACCAAGTTTGATCAATATATTATTTTTTGAAAACTCATTTTGTTAGCTCTGAATCATTTATTTCACCTGGTTAGGTCATTTTCCATGAAAATATTTCATCCATGATGCTTGAACTACTTTGCTTCAAAATTCTTGTCTCCCCTCCAAAATAAAGAGTTAATGAAAGAGAGAAAAAGTAGTATCCCAATGATGCTTGAACTACTTTTTCATCCATGATGCTTGAACTACTTTTTCAGTGTCTGATTTCTTTCACATATATTTGTTTACTCACAGTTCGAGTACTGGCTGTAAATGTCATGCAGTCATTATTCAATATGATTAAGAAACAAAAATTGGTTTCAAGTGTTGAAGTCAGTTTTTGTGTGTTGGAAAACCTACACATTCCTGAAAATGAAGGGATTAAAGAGCTTATTTGCAAGGGGCCCAAATTGCAATGTTATATCGGTTAAGCATTATTCTGTAGATCCTGCAATTAATTTCTGATATGCTGGATCTAATTATTTCTCTTTGCATGCTGCTTGTTCCATTTGTTTATCAGTCTGCCCTGCATCTAATGTAATGGAGGTGTAATTAATTCACTAAAATTTAGCAAGTCATAATGTAGCTAATGATTGGGCATCTCTTATTTTTCACGTTGTATTTTCTTTGGCTGAGTGGATTTGACATGGAAATGTTGATTTGATCATTGCCTGTCTGCTGACAATTGCTTTTGTTCTTAATATGTAGGTGACTGAAACTGATGGGGAGGTTGCTACAGGTCCAGAATCTCGGCTAACAATCGTAGTTCAGTTTATTGTTGCGATGCTGGTGCTGGACACTTGGCAATATTTCATTCACAGATACATGCATCAGAACAAGTTTCTATACAAGCACGTCCATTCCCAGCATCACCGGTTGGTTGTACCTTATGCATTTGGAGCTTTATACAATCATCCGTTGGAGGGTCTTCTCCTTGACACAATTGGTGGGGCTTTATCTTTTCTCGTTTCTGGGATGTCGCCTCGAGTTGCCATCTTTTTCTTTTCCTTTGCCACCATCAAGACAGTGGATGACCATTGTGGACTATGGCTTCCTGGGAACCTTTTCCATGTGTTCTTCAGAAACAATTCTGCATATCATGATGTCCACCATCAGCTATATGGCAGTAAGTATAACTTCTCACAGCCATTTTTTGTTACGTGGGATAGAATATTTGGCACCTATATGCCTTACTCATTAGAGAAGAGAGCAGGGGGTGGTTTCGAAGCGCGAGTTAAGGAGGATTAGTTCAAATAGCAGTCATATATTATTTGCCTCAGTGTTAATTTTTTTTCTCCCTGTTAGCCAACCACCATACTGCTAAATTTGTATCATACACCTATTCTTGTGTCTTACACTTTTGTTACTATTATTTCCTCGAAGTTTCATAGCTGAATCATGTTGTGATTTGAACCCTTTTCTTTTTTCTTGTACCTAATCCTTTTGGACAGAGAACCCCTTTGATTTTTTTTCTTTTTCTTTCAGATTGGGGTAACCGGTACTTAATGACATTGTGAAGTAAATCTTTCTTGTGCTAAACTAGGTTTGGGGGATGAGCGATTTTCATCTAGAAATTTTCAGTGCATGTGGATAGTGTAGGCTCATTTATTTAGTTTCACATGGTATGATTAGTAGATATCATTTTTAAATAAAGATATCAGTGAAATGATATAATTTATGAATTGAACAATAAGCATATATTAATGTAGTATATTTTAGGAGGACCCAGTTGCTTCATTGAACTAAGCAATGTTTGGCAACAACTGTCAGGTCAAACATTAGATTAGTTTAGACAGCTTGACTTTAGCTATTGCCAGTTAGTTGCAGGAATAATACTTTGGTGTCTTATGTCTCTATATGACCTGGAATTTGCAATGCCCATATATATATATTGGGAAATGTAACTTCGTTGTTTCTGACAAAAGTTTTTCTCAAATTAATATATAGGATCTTTGTCCATAGATCGTATTGAACTTTTAGAACTGTATCGATTTAAATCTTATATTATGTTTTATTTTGAAAATTTTGGTACAAAACTTGTAATGGTATCACTTCGCCTCCAACTTTTCTAAATGAATTAATTTTTACTTTTAGTCAAAAAATTTATTTGAGAAACGTTTGTGTATTTACTCTTCGATTTTATGAAACCAACGTTTAATGCAGTCTATACTCGTTTGGAAATCGATTGTTAGATGATTTTTAAAGATAATCGTAACGAAAAGTCTAAATTGATTGACTTATGAAAATTTAGAAGTTTACTCGACTAAAATTATAAATTTCATACAATAAAATTTAGAAAGACAGTTTATTAAATTGATATACTTATAAAAATTCATGATTTATATAATATATTTTGAGTATTAAAAAACAATATCTTCCTCCCTCTCTTGTATTTTTATTGTTTTTTTCTCTTTTTTGTATAGAAAATAAAAGCAAATAATTGGTAATTAATGTTTTAGTTAAAGATTTGAATTAAAGTTGCAGCATTGAAAAACAAAATTAAATTAGTTGGATGATGATGATGATGATGGATATTAAAAAGGAAAAAGGAATAGTGAAGAAAATGATGGTATCTTATCTTTACAAGAAGTATTAATGGTTTGCATAAACAAAGAGATGAACCCAACACTAAAATGCTTTGTAATTATCTACAAATATACCATTTTTTACTACAACAATATCTTTTTACATAATCATAAAGTTGCAGTTTTTTCATAAAGAATTAAAAATTAAAAAAAAAACAGTAAATTATAATAAATAAGAAACTATCGAAAATATTTATAAAATATAACAAAATTTTAAATTTTATCGATCATAAATATTGCTATATTTATGATTATTTTGATTTATTTTGTTATATATTTATAAATATTTTGATTTATTTGGTTATATTTAAAAGAAGTACGGTATATTTTAACCCATTTATACCCCATTTGATTCATAATTATATTATGTTATTTTCGTATTAAGATTTTAAGATTTAAGAGTGAAATTAGTGCTATTTTGATATTAAGATATTAAGATTGAAGAGTGAAGATTAGTGAAGTTGAAATTTTCAAATATCTCAATTATTATACCGATAAAAAATTCTTTTTTATTAATTATCTAAAAAAGATTTAACATTAAGACAATAAACAAGATTTCTATTACCCGACGATGAAATTGCAAAGAAAAATCCAACAAATGACGAAAAAAAATTGAAAAATCGAAAGCTAAACATACAAAATACTAGAGATGTTAGGCGAATACAGACGAGGAAATGAATTTGTAGCGAGCCTTTGAGTTTCCAACCTCGTCATTCTTCCGAACGACTCCGATCTCCGGTGAACTTGCGCCGCAGAACCATACTTATCTCCGGCCACCATCACCGCCTTCTGATTCTTGCAACCCATTAGAAGATTCGAACGCCGCCTCTGAATGTAGGTGGCAGCAGCGGCGGCGGTGACGTTTCTGACAGGGCTGCTGGTGGAGAGACGGCGTTCATCGTAATCCGATACGACGGAGAAATCAGCGGCACTGGCGGTGACGACACTCCACTCAATGCTAGCCTCACTCGGTGCATAACAAGTAGTAGGTGTTACACAATCCGTTGAATCAGAGCCTTGTCTTGTGAGAAACGAATTGGGGTTCTTCGTTAAGCTCTCAATCTCGAAAAGATCCGAACTTGCATCACTTTCCACGTCGTCGTTGGAGATTAAATTGGAATTATTAGTGGTGGAAATATTTGAATTTGAAGAATCCTTCACTCTTGGAACGATGTCGTTCCATGTCATAATCGGAAGCTTCTTCTCCAAATTGTTCAAGTTCAGAGCATCCAGATTATTTGATGGGTTCTCCATTAAAGAAGATCCAAAAACCTCAATTGATTCACTCCCTTGTTGTTCTTCTACTTGAATTTGCATTTTCATGGCCGCTTCAGCTGGGATTGAGCTTTGAAACGTAAAATTTATCCCTGCTTTCGTCGGTTGTCGTCTCTGTTTCGGCTTGGGTTTTGCATTGTGATTTACAGATTCCACTGATTTGTTGTCGCAGCAATAGCAATTATACAGAAACCCTTTAGCCAATTGTGAGGAATTCTTCTTCTTCTTGTTCTTCTTCTTTGTTGGGTTTGAAGAATTAGAATTTGTATTTACAATAGTACTACTCTGCAACAATGGATTTTGGCTATTCCAACTGGATTCAGAACGGAGACTTGGAGTTTTTGGGTGGTTGGCGTGAAGTATATTCATCATCTTTTGTTGTTGCTTTTTGGGGCGGAATTTGAGGGGTTTAGGGGTGGTTTCAAATATGGCTCCATTGAAATATTTCTCTGCTCCAAAAACTTCAATATCTCCATCATCTTCTTGAGTTTTAATGGAATTAGAGCGATGATGATCTCTTGTTGATTCAGCAAGTTTACGAACAAATTCTTTCTCTGCATGGTTCAAATAGGAAGAAAAAGAAGCTTCACGAAGATGGTAATTGTTATTATTGTTGTTGTTCTCAAAAGACAATCTGTGAGAGAGATTTGTATCACAAACAGGTGGTGGCAAGCTAACTCTTCCCATGTATAATGGATAATGGAAATAGAGACACCAAAAAGGTAAAACTAAAATGACACAAATGGAAGAAGAATCAAATGATTCTTGAGAAGGACAGAGGCTATGTCTCCTAGATTGTTATGGAAAGCAGAGGAAAAAGGCTTTCTTTAATAGAGGTTCATTCAGCCATGCATTTTCAAATCTACTATCAACATATAGACACTACAGATATTTGATAGTATGTCACATCAATTTCTAAATTAATTGGCAACGAGAGAAGTAATCTATATATCTTATAAAGAGTTTGAGTTTATTAGGGTTCTTAACATGTGGGATTCTCAACAAGAAATTTGATACAAATATTTACGTGGTTCAATATCCGTTAGCTATGTCTATAAACACAAAGGAAAAATGTCAAATTTTATATTACAAAGGTGCCTCTACAAAAGCATATTAGAGAATTTACATATAGTCAACTATTAGATGATATATAATTAAATTTAACTTCATCGTTCAACTTAAACTACCAAAGACATGTTACGAATTTAATTATACATCATTCAACCCACGTTTCTCTAAACCCTAAACCAAAGTCATAAATTATGTAAAATAACATAAATATGAATACAATTTAGGTTTTGCAGTTGTTACTTTTGGATCTCGGCTTGATGATCAAGTAGCTAAACCTCATACTTGGTCATTTGTATCGTCATTCAAAATGTTGTAACATATTTACATATAAAGTGAGGGAAAAAAAGGGAGCTGTTAGATGATATACTAATGTTAGATTTACCTTCATTTAAATGCCAATAGGGGTTTGGACTTGGCTGAGTTTGGCTCCCTCATTGATGAGATTAGCTGCTTGTCCACTGTCACCAAAAAATGACAAATTCTTAATTTCATATCAAAATAACAAGTTTGTTGCATGGTGTGAGGGGGGCCCTGGGGAATGCATTGAATAATGGTTGAGTTAAAAACATAAAACTTTCTTTCTTTACACAGACAGGTGAAGTGAAGGGGACAGAGACATCATAATGTACTATCAGTTCAAGTGGGCTCTCTTGTCTTTCTTTTTTTACCCTAAGATCCTATGATTTGATCATTTTTCATAATTATCTTAGCCTTCTTTTATATTTTAATACAATCTATGCTGTTTTAAACCACATTTAATAATAAGGTTGCAATTCATACACGTACATGCATTTACGTCGACATCATTCCCATGGAGTCGTCCCTAACCTTCCTCTATTACCAATCCTCCATTCTTTCCCACTTCCTAGCTTTGGTATTATTTCAACTTACTTTTAACTGTTTCTTTTGGACTCAAATTAAATTATGTCCAATGTAACGTGAAAGTAACAAAAAAAAAAAAAAAATTAACTTTATTATATAGCAACAATGTGTGGTCTAAGGGACGAAACACATAGCTACTCAAACTGTTCAATAATAATTTGGTATGACATTATTCTTCTTAAAGGTTGAATGTTCGATCTCTCGTTATTCCACCCTAGACATCTTATATAAGGACCATGTGAGATTAACCGTTGAAGGGTGGAAGATGGAATAATGAGCTTTGAATTGACATGATGGAGGAATTTATTGGTTGATCAGAAGAAATCTTTATTAAACTTTTTCAAATTTTCAACTCAATTAAAAATGATATAATGTTCGGTGTTTGAGATTAAACAAAAACAACTTTCCAAGATAGCAATGACATGTCATTACTATTCGATAACATACAATTTCATCTCAAAATTAATTGGCAGTGTGAAAAGTAGTTCATCAATCTTAAAAGAAGTGTGAGATTCTTTAACGTGAGATTCTTAACAATTACCAAGAAACATACAAACTTGAACAACAATTAAAGCTTTAGAATAAAATATGAATGAGCTATGAGATGAGGAAGAACCAGTATGGTTGTAAGGAAAAAAGACAAAGGAGAAGTTGTGTCATTATATATTGGAAATTAATATTGCAATTTTTTAGAAAAACAATAAATTGCAAATCTTTTAGGTTTCAAAACCTTTCTAATTTTATTATTATTGATAACATCTATCGGTGACTATCAATAATAGAATCTAAAAATTTGCTATATTTTGTAAATATTATTGTTCATTTTATTGTATTTGAAAATATCTAAAAATATCGTCATTTAATAAATTACTAAATAAATGTATATGGTGTAATATGAAATGATAAGGTAGTAATTGGATGGGAAAATGATAACACATTTTGTTTCTCAAGTATAGAAACCAAAGAACGATAACCACCCAATCATTTGCAGCAATTTCAACAGTTGATAAAGATGCCTTTTATGTCAAATTTACATAATTATTACAAATTAATCAATAAGTATAACAAATCTTGTCGATATATACACACACACACCATGATCAAACTATTTAACACAAAATTGGAAAAAATAAATAAAAAAAATAAAAAGAACCAAAAGGTGATATTATTATTATTATTATTAATTTTGAAAATACTTGTGTATGTTATATGAACCAATTACCAACTTAAAAAAGTTAGTTAAGTGAAGTAATCATGTGGGGCTTGTTCAAACCCAACTTTAGTTAATTAAGTTGGCTAATC
Organism: Cucumis cinereus; assembly: GCA_037974625.1. NCBI lineage: Eukaryota > Viridiplantae > Streptophyta > Magnoliopsida > Cucurbitales > Cucurbitaceae > Cucumis > Cucumis cinereus. The sequence goes on along the minus strand of JBBPDJ010000002.1, from coordinate 2,703,104 downwards.
AGGTGAGGATATAAATAGATTTACCTTTCATAAATTTTAATTTTATAATAATGTATCCAATTATTATTTCATAGGGATAATCATGGTGGGGATATAAATAGATGTCTTAATAAACTTTAAATTTTTTAAAATAATCCAAACGATTTATTCAATTATTTTTAGAGCCTAGACTGCACCAAACAAAGTTTCATTTTTTTTGCATTCAAGAAAGAGAGAACTAAAATATCAAATGTTAGAGATCAAACCGCATTCACATAAATAGAATCAGAGATAAGTTAGTATTAGTGTCCGTCACCCAAATGAAAAAACGCTGTAGAGACACATTGAAGTTGAAGTTGTGTGGGAGCGATATGCTTAGCTTAGCTGGGGTTTCAAAGAAGTAAGTTTATAGGTTGAAAACATGTGAAGGACTAATTAATTTGTCACATTATTGCTGTCAAAACACAACTGTTGTTGTTTTGTTTTGTTTTGTTTTGTTTGTCCAAGTGTTTTATTATTATATATTCCCACTGTTTGTTGAAAGAAAGAAGGTGGAGGCCCCATTGCGCCCCCATCATATTATTATTATTTTGTATATGATTACAGAATTAATTTAAGTGTCTCATCGTTGAGTTTGGAACATAAAAATGCATGGATGTCTCACTTATGTAGGTTCGTATTTTTGATACATCAAAGTGAAGTTTTGGAAGTTGCAAAATATACCATATATTTATACATATGTGGGAATTAAAGATGAAGGGGTCAACTAGTTGGCAACATTTTGAGCACAAAAAATAAACCAGTCTGTTGGTTCCACCTAGTTTCGTTTGGCTTTTTTAATCCGTTTCATCTATTCAATAGTACTAAGTGTGTTTGGATTTAATGCAACTAAAAGTTAAAAGATATTTGGGAGCTTGATTGATTAACGTGTGTGTCAATGGCTTCATGCGACAATGGCTTGATAAGTCATTAATGGTGCAATGTGATGGTGGTTTGTTATTGTGGAAACTCAAGTCACACAAGTTGAGACTAGGGTTGTTCTTCTACTCATCCCTTTAAACTTAACGAGAGTAAACATTTGGTTCAATGAGTTTATATGCTTCCTCGATTATTTAAAATCGTCAATTTTATAACTTATTATATTAACGTGAAGTTGTGAGAAAAGTCACTTAAAGAGACATATATGATCAACGTCCTTTCATTGAACTAACTGACGTTAACTTTAATCTAGCTTTACACTATCTTTCTTCAATCTTGATTTCTTGTTTGGCGTGTCTAATATACTCTCTTCTAGTAAGGTTCTAGAGTATGGTTATGACACACGTATGCTCATTTGAACTTCCATTGTCGTAGATGTTTAAATTTTTATTTTTTGAGATGTGTGCGTCTTGATACTAATGATATATAGGTGAATTTGAGCTTAGGTAAAAAGTATGTTAAGACGAAAGTAAATCGATTCCAATATTTACAAAACCAAGTCCAATGATACCAAAGTTTAATGGCCAAGTTCATTACCTTAAATGAACTTGATCGAGAAATTAGGCCACAATTTAAAACCCCATGAGCCTACCATGACCAAGTGAGAGGAGTTGAGTGTAGTTTGTAAGGTGATCTATTGAGAGAGGAGAGTTGTTCTACTACTTCTCGCTCTATCGAAAAAGAATGTTTGACCCAAAAAGTTTATGGTCCTCTCAACTAAAAAATATAAATTATATGTCTTATCAACTCGTTACGCTAATGTGAGGTTATGAACAAAGTTAACTGAAGAGCCTTATATATATCAAACATCCATATTAAGTCTAACATTATCGTTACTTTCCATCTTACTTTAAACCATCATTCTATCTAGCCTGTTGGTTTTGTGTGTCTAATCTCTACTCTCTTCTAGTAAGATTAGATAGTGGGTTGAGACAATCTCCACTTAACTTTTATTATCCTTGACAACATTCCAATAGATTAGAATTTATGTAAACTTCTTTTAATACAAATTGTGTATTGGTGAGTTGAGTTTAGTTACAAAGTAGGTTAAGGTTAAATTAAATCAAATCCAATGTTGACTAAACCAAGATCCAATTGATGTTAGGTCTAACTGACCATGTTCAAACTTTAATTAGACATTTGGCCAAAGGCCTACCTCAACCAAGGGATAACTAGAAGGAGGTAGAAAACAGACTTTAGGAAAGTGGTTCAGGTAACTCAGCTGGTTAGAGCAAAGGACTGAAAATCTTTGTGTCAGTGGTTCGAATCCACTTCTAAGCAAAGGGTCCAAAGTGGAGTCTTTGTTCGGAGGCATATAATTTACGCATCCATAACAGAGAGAAAATCAGGAGCACCCAATTCAATCTCTTTCACTATATGATCTGAGAAGGAAAGGGAACACCTAGTAGTTCTTCATGAACCTGCTTTGGGCTTGGGCTCAAGGACGGACAGTCTTGACTTGGCTCAACGTTAAAATGGGTTGGGAAAAGAACCGATTGCCAAATCAATGGTCGGTCCGGCCCGGTTCGGTTCGGGTCACTCACTCCATCGACCGTCGGCCTTGCATTACGGACTTCAACTTCTGGAGATTTTCTCAAGTCGCGAAAGTTTCTTACTCTTTTTTTTCTTTTCAAATTTGATGCATTATCCTCTTCGGTGACAGCCAATAATTCAAACCTGGACTCCAGTTCACAGATTTCATAAAGAATTGCTTAACAAATGACGATTTCTTGTTCAACTATCTTTACAACTTTAGCTGAATCTTCAATCCACTGTCTTTCTAACCCATGGAAGCCATTGTCTTCAATGAAACCCACTGGGAAACGAACTCCCAAGATTCTACTCTTTGGCTACCGCAATTTGTCCCTGCGATTGTCACCTCGACGTTCCAATTCCCTGTCCCAAAGTGGGTTTCGTCCTCTTTGCTTCTTCAATGCTAAAGATGAATCCGGCGGCGATTTTCAGCAGAAGGTATGCTCCTCCTCATTTAATTCCCCATTAATTTTCAGCATACTTGCCATTGAGTTTCGAGAAAAGTACGAAATATCAGGAATTGAAGTACATAGTGAGTTACTGAGAAGAAAAGTTAGTGTTGTAACTATGTTGAGGCATTTTGTTTGCAAAATTCTTAACTTTTGATTTGTTGGAAAAAAAAGAAAATGTTTTGTTTTGGGTTTAAGACAACTTAGAAACATTGTTGCAGGGAAATGGGGCGGGATGGCCTATCTTGAGGCGGTGGGACGTACCATGGGGATGGCAAACAGTTTCATTAACTTCATTAGCTTGTGGATTAAGGTGGCTTCTTATAACTTCTTTTGTTCAACTGTGATTGCTTATTCCCAATTTGCTTGATGGATTAAAGTTAATGTTTTCCCAGACAGTTTCATTGTGACAGGATTGGTTGAATCTGCTGCCATACCTTATCTTGGTATTCGCATTGAAGAGCTCAGCTTAGACGAGAAGGCTGAAATACTTTTCCTGGACCAAGGGTATGTCTTGATTTTAGATAGAACGTCTAGTTTTTCAAATTCAGACCTGCCCTTTAATAATTTCTGAAGTACCTAAGATTTGTGATGTAGTATTCTGCTGAGGAGTCTCCTACCACTTTACATTTATTTTTGAGAACCCAAAATGAGACTTAATTATTCACTGGTTGTTTTGGTAGCATTACAACCGTGGCAGTGCTTGGGATCTTATACAGCATTGCCAACACTTTCCAACCACTTCCTGATGACTTGTACCGATACGGTATTCTCAACTACAAACTATTTCGGAGTCCTTAATCACTTTTATCCCTTGAGAAAAGAATATATTTTCATGTTCCTTCATTATTATTATTTGTATCACAATTCCTCCTGATAAACTACGTATCATGACCCTAAAACCCTTTGTTCTTTTTATATATCAGAGTGGGAAAATACCATTTCATGTTATTAATAGTCATTTAGGCAGATCTTTGGTATCTTGATCAGGCTCTAACAAATTGTTGATTTTGCATCATTCAGATATTAGGGACCCCCTGAATCTGCAGAGGGGCTGGCTCTTATGGGCAGGAGTTGGTCTGGTTGGTGCCCTGGCTTCTATTGCAGTGACAGGAGCGGTCTTGTCTTCATTTAACGGTGGGAGTACTCAAAGAGAGGTTAGAAATGATAAAGATCCTTTTCATATTTTCCATTGCTCATTTTAAGCTGGAATTGGAGAGTGCAATTACATGGCTCTAAGCTACAGGCTACAGCCCTTGCAGTTGTCGACTTCTTGATAGCTTTATGTTACAGAGCACTTAAATCTTTTCTTTTTTGATAACTAGCACTTAAAGTTAGTTGTTAGTTGAAGATGAGTTTTGTTTGATTAAGTTTTCCTTGTGATTGAAGGAAAAAAAAAGATCTGTGTAGCGCATATTGTTTATGATGTTTATGAAGTATGAATAACCTTGCTTCATTATTTTGAAAGTACCATTGTCCTTCCTGATTCTGTGGGATTTTTCACTACAAAGACTCGTAAGCTCTTTTTGTTTATTTTGGTTTCAGACCGATGCTCTAGTACGTTTGCTTCCACTAATTGGATCTTCCAGCATCAGGTTACTTCAAATTTGAATATATTCGGGCTTTCTAAATGTCTAGTCACAAGGCTCATCCTTTAGGGTCCAATTTACTATAGATCATCATTTAATTTAGAAATAAGCCAGTGAAATCAGCACATGTGTTTTCATTTCAGCACTGCTTGTCTGGTGGGTATCACAGGGGTCCTTGCTCCAGTTCTTGAAGAGACTGTGTTCCGGGGATTTCTTATGGTGTCCCTTACCAAGTGGTATGGTCTCTTATTAGTGGTTATTATGAACCTAAGTCTTGTTTATCACTTCTTTACACATGAAACCCTGGTGTAGTTCCTTAATTAAGTTGAGATTTTCTTATAAAAAAGACCATTAAATGGTTTCTACATAGAACAAAAGTTAAACTTGTTCGAGAATGTTTGCAGAGTAAAAAAGAGAATTTGGAAAGTTATGCTCATTCAACCATAGAAATGTTAAAAAAAATAAAAGATACTGCATCGAGACATGCTTTAAGATATCTTGAAAAAGAACGTCCCGCAACATAGAGTTGGGGGATATAAAGTTGAGAAAAACAGTTATTATATAGTTTCATGAAGCTGCATGCAGGCATGAAGGAAAGGATGGGATGTTGTTAGGTGAGGGTTGGTTGATATTAAAGTCCTAATATGGCCTCCTTATTGATTTACTTATCCGATTGAGGCATCATGAGGACCATGAAGGACCAAAGTTTGTTGAAAGTGATTGTTAAAGAGAACATGTTTAAACTAAGTTGTTTTGGCCTGACTTATTATTGTATCTATCTAGTACAAATTTAGGAGAATATGTGAACATTAATCTCTGTTCTTCAATTGTGTCAATAATTTTTTTGGATTTTAACTTCTGAGCTTACCATTTATATCTAATGAACTAGCATGTTTATCCTTACTTTCTGTCCTTCCTCCAGGATTCCCACGCCAGCTGCCGTTCTGATTACCGCAGCTGTATTTGCCCTTGCTCATCTAACGCCTGGAGAGTTTCCCCAGCTGTTTGTGCTTGGTAATGTTAATCAGCTTTAAGTTTTCTTGAAACTATGATTTTCCTCGAAACTTTCTACATTTGACTTGAAATACCACCTAAAATCCTTATGGACTGACACTTTAGGTTAGGAGCTCTGTCTGTAATAACTTAACCGACTTTATTTCGAGAGCGTACACATAATATGCTTCCTTGTGACGAAAAATCATGTAGGAACTGCTCTGGGATTTTCTTATGCTCAAACTCGCAACCTCTTGACGCCTATCACCATACATGCTTTGTGGAACTCTGGTGTCATTTTGCTTCTTACCTTCCTTTCGGTAAAACAATAATCTGAAAGTGGAAGTGAAATCTTATGTTTCAAATTCATACTACAAAATGTACCGATCTAACTGTTATTTCCCCTCCTTTCTTTTGCATATAGCTCCAAGGATACGACATCAAGGAATTGCTGCAGACAACATGATGGAATTTGAGGCTTTTTCTGTTAAAATTAATTCACAATATGTGCAGCCAATCCTCCATTTAGATATATATTTATTTTTTTGCTTTGTTCCTTTTAATGGCATCAAATCCTGATAGAACAGTGAATAGTTTGTCAAAAGCTACATTTTCTTTTTTTTGAAGATGATCATCTTTCTGTAAACTAGTTGATAAAATGAGCTTATTATTGCCTTTTCCACTCTCTTTACGAGGTCAAACAATTGTAATGTAAAGATCGAAGTATCTAACTTTTCGAATGGTAATTGATATCAAATCTACTGAGCTATTCTTGGATTGTACGCCGTCTCTTTCCTATTATAATCCAATTCTTAGAAACATCAAAGTTAGTGGTGCAGTAGATTGGTTTGGTTGAGCTCTTGTGTTAGTGACAACAATTTTCCAAACATCTCGTCTACTTTAGATACAAATCTTCGTGTCTTTATTTTTAGTTTCACCTTTAAGAATCTCATATCAATGAAAATAGTTGTTTTTACTTATATATTTATGATCATTCTCTTATAACCTACGTGTAACATTGGTTGATTCTCAACCTCTTATTTGAACTTCAATGTCTCCAAACAAACAAAGAGGTGAAATACAAAACCCATTTCAAAATCTTTAAGAATCTTTCCTAAATTATTATAGCCAGTAAATAAGTAGGTAAGTATATCCAGAATTCCATTTGGAAAGTCAAACCTTTTTAGGTCCAATAAAAAGAGAGATGCATGAAAAATAGTGCAATAGTGTAATTTAAAAAATGAAAATAAAGTGGGTTGCACGCTTGGGGAAGTAAATCCAAGGTCAAGGAGTTAGAGACAAAAAGGGTTCGAACCGAGGGCTACATCTTTGGGACTTTCACTGAATTTGATTTTAGACCCAAACTTTAATTTCCCATTTGACTCTGTGAACCTCTTTTTCTTTTTTTGTTTTGTTTTAATGGGCACTTGGCTTGTTGGTTTTGCTGCACCAACAGCAGACATTTTTAGCTCACTCAACTACATTATATTGGATTTGCTGCCCCTTCACATTTTTCTCTATATTCATCTTTCTTTCAGCTCCCTCTCTTAATATATCTCAAATATGTACAACCATGTTTGACTTTTTTTTCCATTTTAGTTTAAGGTTAATATATCTTAGTGTGAGAGAATCAAACCTCTAACATCGGTCAAGTTGATGAAAACAATGAAATATTTGACTTTCTTTTTTTGACACAATGATATAAATAGAAACATAAGATCAACAAATATTGTCACAGTACACGAAGGGAGGAAAGATCTCTTCTAAAATTCAAAAGATGCCAAATATGTGTCATTGTGATTAAAAAGATTAGTGACTTCCAAAGAATTTGATTTTACCACCATTGAAAGGTTGTGCACTTTGTAATATTTGACCGGTGAATTAGGGTTGTGCAAGTTGTTAACTAAGATACCCAAAATAGGTTTATAAGCATGTGTGTTTATCATGTGATTTTTTCTTTTCATTTCACAAGTATGGACGGTCCAACTTTTTTTTAGTTTAATAATATTTGAGAGTAAGGATTCAAATTCTAACGTTCTGGTCGAAGTTTGGTCAGAAGGATTGATGTCACGTGTACACACGTCATATATGAGATGCTTTTATACTATATGTCTTGATAAAGTATATAAGCTTAGGGATGAATCATAGGTTACATCTTAAGCTCATATTAACCATTCTAGTGAATGATCAATGCATAGGGTGGAGTGCATTTTTCATGTGTATGACACACTAAGTGCATTTAATGTTTATGTTTACCTAATAGTTTTAAATTAAGAAAAAAAGGGTACAAATTCAAGTTATGAATGCATGTTATATTGCTTCTAAATCAAACTTACTACTTAATATTTTAAACACCATGTTTCAGTTGAGTGATAATTACAAGCAACTCACTATATTTTCACTAAGAATTAGCTCCCTCCTCCGATATTAATTTTAATATTTTTGTCCTTTCTGTTTTTGAATTTTGATACACTTTTATGTACACTAGGGTGCATGATTTGAACGACAAATCACATGTTAACATATTAGTATCTTAGTTGGGTTATGCTCACTTTTAGACTCTAAGAAATTCATGATTTTTTTTTTAAAATATAACAAAATGAGTTGTTTTCAAATAAAGCAAAAATGAATCAAAATATTTACAAATATAGCAAACATCACTAACATATGTTGATAGACACTGATAGATTACTATCGTCTATTATTGATAGATAGATGTTAACCGACACGGATAGACTATGAATTTTTGTTATTATTTAAAATAATTTTTTTATATAAAATCTATATGATCTTATAAAAGACAATCTTTAGTAGAGTAATTTAGTGAGAGAAAATGAAAATGAAAATGAAAATGGGGAGAAGGCATCATGTCACATATCTCCAAAGAAGCATAAATAATTTTGAAGCATTTAATTAATTAAATAAGCATATATATATATATATATATATATATATATATATATATATTGATAAGAAACCCCACAAAACCCTAAAAGCAAGGCAGGTGTTGAAAGAGTGGAGTTTTAGGGAGTGAGATTATCATAAATGAGTCAAAGCTTGACCCATAAAACGAAATACCCATTTTACCCCTTTAGTAGTAACACAAATTTCTCAATTTTGGATTTCTCAAATCTTATAATATTAATTTAATTTCTGACAAAGCCAGTGGAATAGAAACTGTGGGAATGGAATAGAAGCTGAATTTTGGGACTCCGAGGAATTCATCACTCATAAAATTAAATTAAAATTAAATAAAATAATCTTCCTAATTAATCTCATTGACATCTATATATATATATATATATATATATGTGATATTAGTATTTAAGTAATGAGTATCGAAAGTCGTTTTTTAGGTCCATGTTTCCATGTCTTGATTTCAAATATTAATCTTTTTTAATTTGAGTCACACCTTTGAAAAACTCTAAACTTCTTCATTACCCACCACATTAATCCTAATTATTAACCTTAACTTAATTAAATCCAAATTAAAACGAATCCAAGAAAAATCTCCCTCCCCCTTCCCAAATCTCCAGATTCCCCCATTTCCATAATCAAATTATTTCAACAAAATTTACACCTAATTTCTTTTTTAACTAATAAAGTTTCAATTTTTATCATGTGGGGTTCTTAAAAATCTCATCTTTTTCAAGTTATGAACTTAAAATTAGTAATTTAAATTGGAAAAAAAAAAAAGAATACATTTTTTCTTGGTATATGTTTTGTTAATTAAATTGTTACTATGGAAAAAAGGGCTTTTTCTTTAAGACTCACCACAAATAGCGGCTGATCCCTCGGAGGGAAGCCCCCTTCAAAGGAACCATATATTGCCTTCAATTCAACTCAGCTTTCTTCACACTCTTCTCTAAATTTTAATTACAACAACCTCTCTTCTCTTTTGTTCTTCAATTTTTAGTTATCTTCTTCCTTTTCACTCTCACCCTCTTTTTAGGGTTTTCTTACTTACAAAGCAAGTTGACAGCTTTAGGGTTTTCTTTTTTCACTCTCTCACCCTCTTCCTAGGGTTTGTTATATATATTATTAATGGAGGAGAGAAATGACAGTGGCAAAGTAGAAGAGGTAATGTTGCCAGGGTTTCGTTTTCATCCAACCGATGAAGAACTTGTTGGGTTTTACTTAAAGAGGAAGATTCAACAAAAACCTCTTCTTATTGAACTCATCAAACAAATTGACATCTACAAATATGATCCATGGGATCTCCCAAGTAAGTAAATTTCTCCCAAAACACATCTTTCTTCATTTTTTAAAATCACTCTCAAACCTGTCATGTCATGCAGACTACTGATATTGATAATATTATTATCTCTTTGTTTCTTTTGATGTGTTTAGAGTTGGGTGGTAGTGGAGAAAAAGAATGGTATTTCTATTGTCCAAGAGATAGAAAATATAGGAATAGTGCAAGGCCAAACCGAGTAACTGGAGCTGGGTTTTGGAAGGCCACAGGAACTGACCGTCCCATTTACTCTTCTGATGGAACCAAGTGCATTGGACTCAAGAAATCACTTGTTTTCTATAAAGGAAGAGCTGCTAAAGGTGTCAAAACTGATTGGATGATGCATGAGTTTCGTCTACCTTCTCTCAATGATCCACTTCCAACTAAAAGACTCATTGACAAGCCCATTCCTCCCAATGTAATTCTTCTAAACCCATCTTCCCTTTTTTTCATTTTTCTTTCATCAGAACAACCACTTCAGTTCGTTTTATGCATATGTTAATCCAGTTGTTATGACTTAAACCAGTTTATATTGAACATAGCTCAACTTGTTGATAAATTTGAATATAACTCAAATCTGATGACTTAAACGAGTGGAGCTATGTTTAGATTTGCAGAACCTTACTTTGATTAATATTATAGAGCAAAGAATGTGTTTGAGTAATAGTGTTGTTGTAAAAGAATAATTTAGAAAATGTTTTGTTTGTGTGTGTGCAGGATTCATGGGCAATATGTAGGATATTCAAGAAAACCAATTCCACAGCTCAAAGAGCTTTATCCCTTTCCTCTAACAATATGATCCCACCATTATTATCTGAAACCAACACATCTGATGATAATCATCATCATAATCCTTATAATAATTTTCCCCCAAAATTTCCTACTTTACCCTCCTTTGAAACCCACCAATATTCTTCCATTTCCAATAATAATATTACTTACCCTAATTTTGACTTTGTTGCCTCATGTAAGCCATTCAACTCTCAAATAATTTCCAATAATAGATCATTCTCTCATCTCCCGGTTTTGGCTGAACCACCACCACCACCACCATCCAACACCAGTGACCAAGAAAAATGTAGAGTTGATCTTTCTTCAATTTTGCTCAACATGTCATCATCAGTGCTTGGAGATTTTGGGATTATGAAGCCAAATGACACTATAGATTTGCATGCTCAACATCAACAGTTTATGAACAATTATCCACAAACATTTTCACATGATCAAATGCAAGGAGCTGCTAGTGACCAGTTTGTTGGAGCCATAAGATCCAATAACATTGGATCTTATCCTTTGAATATTAGTGATTTGGGGAAGCCAAATTTTATATGGGATTCTTCTTCTTCATGCCCTAGTGAAGTCTCAACAAGTTTGTCTACAACTAATTGCTACACTTGATGATGGAGTTGAAGTTGAGTATGTAGAATACTTTTAAGTGCTTTTTTTCTTTTATTTAGGGTATTTAAGTATTTTAGTTTTAGCTACAAACAGCTTAGGGCTTAGTTTTAATTAATATGGTAGGGAAAATGGTCTTGAGTTCATTTGTAAAAGCTCTTGTATCATATGGGATAATGTTTATTTTTGTAAACTCACTAATAGTGTTTTTATAAAAATTAGTCCAAAATATCTAAGTTGATGAGTATATGTTTAACAATCTCTCCCATCAAATGCACACACAACTATATTTTTACAATATTTTATTTGACTTGTTTATCTTAGGTCGGGTAAGGACAACATAATCTCTTGTCATCTTCACAAAATGATATAATATTGTCCACTTTTAAGATTTTGTTTTTAGTTTTTGAACTTTCAAAAATATCTATTTTAATTCTAATTTGTTTTATAATACAATGAAGGTTAGAGGATTTGAACTACAAACATGTTGATCGTTAATATATTTTTATGGCAGCTGATCTAGCTTGGATCACTTTAACCAATTAGTACTTAACTTGTAAAAATTAACTAGTGCTCCTTACATTTACTTTTGTTAACAAAATTAATTGCCTAGCTTAAACTAAAGTACATGTGTCTAACTTATATATTAACCTAGTTGAGATGTTCTGGTGAATTTACCGATGCCTTTTTTCAAGTATTTTGTTAAAAAAAACATATTAACATGGGCATAGACATGTATTCAAACCACATAGGTTTAATTAAGGGCTATTTTCAAATCTAACAAAATGAACAAAAGTATTTACAAAGTATAACAAAATATCATGATCTACCTATATGTATTGTTCTATCTGTATCATGATTATGAAATGATATAACAATTGGAAGCACCGTATAATTTAGTTAGCTTAGCTTATTAGAATTAAATCTCTTAATACATAATGAAGCAATAATATATTTGATGTGTATAGTAGGTAACTTAAGGATATAATTATTCATCATGAATTCAAACAAAGACCTTCTTCAACTTTTCTACTTTTATTTTCTCTCAATCCATTTTATTCTATTTGATATGCCAAAGCTTGTAATCAAATATTCAACATTTTCCATATTTATAAACAGTTTGATATCAGAAATTTGTTTGGCCTGCATATTTTAAAATCTGATTTTCAATCAGCAACTCTTACCGGCTCAAAGCATACTTGTTATTAAACATATAAATGAGTTTGAATAAATGGACATATATTTGACTCACCAAACATCCTAGACCAAATTGGTTAAAAAATTATTCCATGCCTGAAGTTTAAGGAGTAAATTATTAAAATTATCAAAGTAGAAGGATTTTACAAATCAGAATTTAGCTACTAAATTATTTATTTTATGGAACTTCAAACCAATAATCCTACTGATGGAACCTATAAATTATAGCCCTCCCTCAAACATCAGCCATATACACAGTTTAATTCAAGAAAGAGAGGAGATAAATGGAAGGGAAACAAAGCGATGTGGTGTTGTTTGGAACATGGTATAGCTCATACTGCACTAGAATTGTTCTAGCACTCAAAATCAAAGGCATAAACTTTGAGTACATTGAAGAAGATTTAGCAAACAAGAGTGAATTGCTTCTCAAGTACAATCCAGTTCATCAAAAAGTCCCTGTACTCGTCCACAAAGGAAACCCAATTGCAGAATCTTTTGTCATTCTTGAATACATAGAAGAGCAATGGAACCACCATCCCAAAATTCTTCCTGACCATCCTTATGAAAGAGCCAAACTTCGCTCTGGGCTCAATTCTATGATCAAAAGGTTTGATCTTAATCAATTTCTTTTTTGCCTTCTTTATTATCTGTTTTTATGATATTTCAGATTCTCTTAGGTGCCTTGCCTATCATCAAATCCATAGGAGAAGAAAGAGAGAGAGCTGTTGAGGAGCAATCTAAACTGATAAGGGTATTTGAAGATGGAATGAAGAAAGATTTTCATGGAAATTTTCCATATTACCATGGAAAAAGCTTCGGATTACTTGATATAGTTGTTGGGCCCAATGCTTGCAACTATTTGGCACTGCGTGAGATTGTTGGAGATGTAATTGATTAAAAAAGAAACCCAGATTTTTTCTCATGGATGGATGCTTTGAAGGGACATTCTCTGATTAAGGAAACTCTTCCTCCTCACCATAAAATGGTGCAGAAACTGAAAGAGAAGATCGCTCTAAAGCCTAAACATAGCTGAACCAACACCATATGAATATATTATGAAGGGATCATAATGCAGTTCATCACTTTAGGACTATATGTTGGTTAATTAATTACGAATGAATGCATGAATATATGAATACGTGCGACAGTGTGGTTTTGTTCATAAATAAAAATCCTATGGGAAGGTGTTTCACCAGTCATGCAATTTATTTCAGTAATTCATACATTCATAAGAATCAAAATGTCTCGCTTGATAAACATTTGATTTTTAATTTTTCATTTTTGAAATATTGGGTTTGTTATCTTGCATTTTCTTTACAATATTTTCCATATTCTATAAGAAGCCGGCTGTTGAATTCATAGTCAAATTATACCAACAAAAACAAGTTTTAAGGAACACATTTTGTTTAGTTTTTTTTTTTTAAGAAAAAAGAAAATTGGCTTGGTTTTAAAAACATTAGACAACAAAGTTAAGAAACATAAGTAAGTAGTGTCTATAAGTTCAGATTTGTTTTAATTTTCTATGAAGTATCGCTTTCTAGACGATTCATACCAAGAAGAGGGTTTGCAATGGATTTTTGTTGGGAATATTTGATCTATTGAACGTATATTTCATTCTAGAAAGTGTAATAATGTTTGGGAACTTTACATTTGAACGAAGAAACACATTTCAATACTATTTCTGTTCTAAACTGTGAAAAAATAGACTGTTAAAAGGGAAAAAGGAGAAATGAGGGCTCCAAATGGACCTTTCTGTTCATAAATGTAAGTTGATCAAGTTTTTGGTTGCACCACAATAGTTGGTTGATAGTCAACCTTGTCATTCTCAGCACTCTTGAAATCAATTTGAGGTCAACCTGAGCAATGAGAAGTATTAATGAATAACTCAGTCCAGCTTCTTCTAGCTTTTTCAACTTATCCACAGGACATCTGTGGCTGCCTCTCATAAGGTTTTTCAGCTTTCTCTCTGCCTACATCACCAGAAAACAGATTTTGTTAGGTATGAGATGAGAGAAAGCCATTGCTAGGCTATTGATGAATAGGATTAGTAAGGCAACCTTCTGAAACCGAGCTTGTATGCTGGCCAATAAAAGCTGAGGATTTTCTGTATTTCGAACTTCAATTTGATGCTTTCTGTACATTTTTAGGATACTTTTGACATCATCTTTATCAGAAAGAAGAAATTCATAGAAAACGCACATTGATTTCTCAATGGTTTCTGTCACAAAATTACTGGAATAGCCATCCTCATCTTCCCATTCTCTTCCTTCAGCTTCAGCAGAACCGTCATCTAAAGAACAATTACGTAAGTATCAACTATCTGAACCTCAAAATTTGCTAAATGAGGTGAATATTCTACCTTTGATGGGTGGAACTAGCAGAAGAGAACGAAATATGCAGCGATTTTGGACATAGTTTTCAACTCTGTTTCCCTGAAACCTTTCTTCCTCCATGAATCTTTTCAGCATAACTTGAAAAAGTTGGAACTCGCTAGCGACTTGGTTATAACGATGAATGCCTTGGGAGTCATATCGTTGCAGGTCAATGGATTTCCTAAGCTGCCATTGCAGAATTTCCCAGGAAAGACAAACTTGGGCTACGTACACTAGTTCTATGTCCCTAAGTAAATCTCCTATGAATTCAAGTCTTGTGTCAGTTCCCAGCCTCCGAGCTTTTCCGATCCATAAAGGCGCATTCTGTGAGTTCCGCGATGAATCTGGTTGCAGTGGATATTGTAGCTGCAGCAAACCTACAAAATTGAAATATATTGCTATGTTAAAAGTATCAAGAAACTAACCTACACTTCATTGAACATGGTGTTAGTACATGTGGACTATATTATCAAAATATGCAAGTCTTGTTCATGGAAATATAACAAATTATTGATTCAAATATTAAGTAGACAAAAAGGAAAATGTAAGAACTTTTTCAAGGTATATAGATGATGATGAGTACTCACCAATGGCATGCATACTCTGATTGTTTAAGACATCAAGGTTCCACAGTTTCTCTGCATAAGTCTTGTAGACCTTTTGTATCTCTCTCATCACTTCTTCATACTTCAATTTTTCATAAATTGTTTCTGCTGTCTCAGTTTCCTCTTCAAAAATTGTTGGAAGTCCTCCAGTTCTTGAATTTTTCAGCTCCATTTCAAGCTGATGTACTATATCCTGATGATCTGGAAGATAGTTAAGCTCATACCGATGATCAAAATTTAAAATGAATCCCTTCTCCATCAAAATTGTTTCTGTTGATTTCTCTGAAACGTTGACAGTTTCCTCTTTCTGAGTCAAATTATTGAGAGAGTCCAGTTGCTTGTTTTCCTCAGTATTGATCTCTTTGCAAGACGAATCATTAACCTGATCATGATTGATCTTTGGAGAGCCATTGGTGGAGTCCCCTACAGATTCTGAATCAGATGGAGCGGGACAATCTTCCCAAAGCACTTGAACTTCTGGTTGAGGCAATAAATTAAACACATTGGAAGCAACGTTTTTTGAGCCACCATCAAGAATTTCGCCACTACATTTCAAGCCACCAGAATTTCTTCCCTTAGAAACTATAGCCAAAGCTGTGGATTGAATACGAGAAATAGCAGAAACAGCATTACCCATGTCAAAATTTTCCCTCCCATAAGTTAAAGACGAGATAGTTTCCACAGAAACAGAGCATAAATCAGAATTCCTCGTTTCCCCACTGTTTTCACAATCCATTTCCATTTCACAACTCCCCTTCTCCTGAAATCCAGAGGGTTTAGAAAGGACTCGATTTTTCTCCACAAACTCATTTCTTTGATCATCCTTCTGAAATCTTTAGCGAAACAAAACAGAGAGAAGAAGCAATTAAGAACATGAGAAGGAAAAATGCATATGTTTAGAAAGCTAAATAAAAGCGAACCTGAAAACGTATTGTTGAACTAATCGGAAGGCAAAAAAGAGGTATGTGTGAAGAAAAATTCTGAAGGGAAGAAGGAGGGGAAGCATATTGCAGGGAGGAATTGTCTTGTGTAATACGTTTGAGGAAGAAAGGAAGAAGTGGGTTAAAGGGAGGAAGTTTGTTTGAAGGTATCATCATAATGAAATTAAGGTAATCCATGGAGAATTAGTGTTGATTAAAAGCGAAGTTATAGAGACAGAGGAACTGAGATGGAGACGCTGCCTCTAATCTTCAACTAAAATGCAGGGAAGACGATGGACGTTTCCGTCAAGTTTGAACCTCAATTTCTTCGAATGTTTTTAATATGTTTTCCTTTTCCAATTTTTTTTTAGTCACAATCATACCCTCTAAATTTTTAATTGTGAAAATTCAACGATCAAATCTTATATAAATGTTAAAATTGTAAGGATGAATTTTTATTGTTTGAAGGTTCATGAGTGATAATTTAAACATATTATTTGTAAGTGTGTTATTCATAATTGATATTTAAACATGTTTTGAGATTTACTATAAAAATAATTGAATTGTAAATATCCAAAAACAAAAACTACTTCTTTGAAAACTACTATAAAAATTTGGAATATAAAAATTCATGCACGTGATTATCACCTAATTTTCTTTTTTTTTTATTATTTCTAAAAAAAATCTCGTCATTTTTCTAATCTGTCACTAAAATTTGTAGTTCTCCCAAATATTCCATCAAACAAACCATTGATTTCATTCATTTCATTTGTTTGGGCTCCACTAATTGTCTCCTCTAGGCCCAAAAGATTAGTGGCCTATTTCTTTGTCCATGTCACAAGCTGCATACCACTAAATTTTGCACTTTACTCCTCCAATTCTTTTCTTTTTCTAAATAAATTTTCAATGATACCCTGATCCATTTTTTTATTAGTCCAAGTTTTTATTTTATTCATTCATTATCATAATAAAAAAAACACTTTTATCCTATAAACTTTGTCTTCCACACGCTTTTAAAATAGATATTTAGCATACGTTAAATCAACAATGAATTTAAGTTGACATGTAATATAAAAAGGGACAATTTTTCTTCTAAATCCTTATAAAATTAATCTTTTCAAATTGACTTACAAAATTAATCGGTTCAATTTGATCTTTTACTAAAAGTTTCTTGTATGTCTACCAAAATAAGTTCATAAAATTAGGTTCAAATAGCATATACTTATTTACTTTTGCAAAAATGAAAAGAAAAAAAACTCAACCCACGTGATGCACGGCTGAAACACACTCGATACGCTACTAATATACACTTTTATACACTACTGATATTAATTTTGATACACTTAATACTTTTTTAATATACTTGATATACACTTAATACATACTTACTACACGCGGTACACACTTGAAGTACCACGTATTTGGATTTATGATAAAAGATTTTGTAATTTTGCTAATGGATTGGAAAAATAAATAAATAAATAAATAAATATATATATATATATATATATATATATATATATATTGTAAAAATATAAACGACAAACACATATTATTATAACTCAAGCTAAAATAATCTACATCCTAAACACAAACAATTATAACAAACTATAATAACCCAAGACT
This sequence comes from Cucumis cinereus, assembly GCA_037974625.1. Classification (NCBI taxonomy): domain Eukaryota; kingdom Viridiplantae; phylum Streptophyta; class Magnoliopsida; order Cucurbitales; family Cucurbitaceae; genus Cucumis; species Cucumis cinereus. The sequence goes on along the minus strand of JBBPDJ010000002.1, from coordinate 2,685,234 downwards.
ATAATAACTCATTCATTGTCCCAAAAGTTCTCTTAAAAATGTTTCATGTTTTTATATCAACCAAAAATGTCACATTATTTTATTTTTCTAAAGACATATTTACTTAACTGATATTATATTAAAAATCTTTAATATTTTATCATTTTCAACATTTTACATAAATATGTGTGACATTATATTAAAAAATTTTAATATTTTATTATTTTCAACATTTTACATAAATGTGTATTATGTATGTATCAAGTGCAGGTGTATCAAGTGTATAAGTGTATCGAATGTATGATTTTAGTTGGATTAATTTTTTTTTGCTATATCTACGAAGGCGTGAAGGCGTGTGACAAACTATCAAATCCCTAGGGGATTAAAAATCGAATTGACTATATATATATATATATATATAAAAGAAAAGATAAAAATAAAAGGTGCAGCAAAAGCAAAGGAACAGTAGAGAATATACCTTGTATTCAAAAAAAAAAAAAGAAAAAAAAAAGAAATAGTGAATAGAGCTCAACAAACATGTTTATGCATATCCTAACAAAATTTCAGATTGCATATCCTCCAAACAAATTTCCCTCACTTTCCATAATCCAAACATTTAATTATGTCCAACACACAAACCAAATTTATAGATGAACATGGCTATAATCATTCACTTAATTTACTATAATAATAATAAAATAATATATATATATATATATATATATATATATATAGTTTCTTTATCATATTTCATCAACCCCTCCTCCACTTTAGATGAACATGGCCATTGTAAGGAACAGTCAATAAATTCTACGTGCTCTCTTTTGACTCATTTCCACCATTTTCTTCCCTACTCCGACAACCTCTGTTTTTCTCTGTTCTTCCTCCCATGTATTTGTTATTATGCATCCAAACTCTCAGCACCCGCTTCCCAATTCCAATTTCTTTACAAAATTCCTCCACTAATCTTTCTTCACTTTTCCCTATTCTCCATCCCATTTTCTCCGAAAACAATTGCATCTTTTCCTTCTGCTCCCCGCTAAATTTCGTCCTCTTTCTCTTCCTCTGTTTCCGCCTCAATTCCTCCTCCGCCCCCGCCGCTCCGCTGCTCAATGCTACCAACATGTGGGGCCCCGAGAATTGGACTGCCGGTGGGATGTGGGAGATTGGTAGAGGGATCGGCGACGAAGGACTTTGCGATTTCATTGGGCTCGACCTCGGCGACGGCGGTGCACACAGACGATATGGGTAGTAACGACGGTTAGGCCAAGGATCGTCCGATTCACGGCGGTGGAAGTTCCGATGACAACCACAAGCTGCGCAATTTAAAGAAGTGGGATCGGTGGGTGTGGAGGCAAGTGAAGGCATAAACTCGCCGCAACCGTCGAGGGCATGGCCGCCGACAGCGGCGGCGTGATTCTTGAGGCATTCTTTGTAAGAGACGAGCATAGAATTGGAATTGGAATTGGAATTTGAATTTGAGGTAATGTAATTAATTGATGTGGGAAATTTAGAAATTGGGTGATCTCAATTTATGGTGTGGACATATATAATTTAGTTGTTTTTTCCACTGATAGAATGATTGGGAAATGGGGATTATGGAATCCAATTTTGCATTAGACGATAATGATGACGATGAAGAATAATGAAACGACGTGACGGTGACGACAATGATGATTTGGAACTACATTTTGACCAATTTGAAACATAATAAAAAATAATAATGAAATTGAGATTAACATAATAATCTAAACTTAATTTACATTATTATTTTTAAAATGGAGAGGATGAGAAAGGAAGAGCAAGAAGGTGGGAAACTCGATAACCACTGATTAATGGAAAAAGAAAACTTAGGGTATTGATTCAAATTAGGATATAAATCCTTTGAAATTTGACTTGATATGTACCCGACAATTAATTGCGATTTGTTGATTAATTAGATATATGTCTTGTAGTTGAATAATGTGTTTTAATTAATAATATTTTCCATAATCTGATCTGGTCGGTCACTCCGCCATTTGTTCCCCTGCCAATACGTGTCTTTTAAACACAAATTCACATCCTCTTTTCTAATAATAGTTTTAAATTATATTCAATTTTGTTTTTGTTTTTATTTCTTCAATTATTCTCTTTTTAACTTATTCCATAAAATAATAAAATAATGTTTCATGATTAAATTAAATATGTCAAACTTTTGCAACTTGATTAACTCAACTACTGATTTACTTTTTAAAAAAAATTAAAATATTTTTGTTTCTTTTATTTTTAAGATTTATTATAACAAAAAAGTAAGGGTGGTATAATACAATAAAGTGTGTTAAATAATCATAGTTATCCAAAAACAAAAAAGAGATAAGAATATAGAAAAGTAAATTAGATTGTGGTGGACAGGTGTCAGAAAGAGAGGGAAGGACAATGGAGGGACATTGGCATGTGTATATTTTGGGGTTAGTGGCATAATGAAAACCATTAAGAAAGATAATTAAGGGAATTAATATTAGGGAAGAAAATAGATAAAAAGATAATTAAGGGAGGTGACACGACAGGATTATTTGTCTGATATCATATGATAATTTGGTGAGTCGTGACATAAATGATTTAATTAAATAGAAATGCAAAACTTTACGGCTTAGGCCTTAGCTTTTTGTAATGTGAGATTGAAATGACATTATGAAAACAAGAAAATAAACAACGGCGTGCTAAGATTAAATGGCCTGGCCGTGGTGTGGTGTGCGCCTATGCGGTGCCGCCGTAGTGATAGGCCTATGGGATTTGCCAATATAATAATCTTCATGTTCCTTCATTTCTTCTATTAATATACAAATAATAGAACAATTTCTCTTTAATAAATCATCTCAATTTGTTTGTCAATTTCAATTCTAACTGGTTGGAATTGCATTGATGGTGATATATGTGAATCCAAACTTGGTGTTAATGAAGTGATATCTTAGCAATTTAGGGTAAGTTTTTTTTATGGGTTTAGGGATTGAATTGAGGAAATTAAATGGGAATGGGAATGGGAGTAGTCAACAAAAGAAAGAACGTGGCAGTAAGTATAGGGACAATTTTATTTGATGTGCAATAATTGAGGCTTTTTGTGAGGTACACACACCCCATTCAACAACATGCAATCCATTTCCTAACTACTCATCTTTTCCCAATCTTTTGTATTTCTTTTTACTTTTTTACCTTTATTTATTTGTTATCTTCTACAAACATCAAGATTAAATTATTGAAAAAGGAGTATGAATTTAAACCTATGAAGAGAGACTAGATGTGTCTTTTTGACTTGAGAATGGTTGGATGTTTGTGATGGGTGAAGAGGGCAAGTGGACAAAAGATTGATGGCCCTTTGAGTTTGGTGCACCTGCTGCTATGGACCCAATGCAAGTTTGAAACAATGAACTGAAACACATTATTTCTGAATTCTCAAACAAACAACTGCCAAACTTATCAGACAAATCTCCACTTTCCTTTAATTATCAACCTATCATTTAATGCATAAAGCAAAATGTGTGGAGTTTTGTTACCGACAGTTACAAATTTATCGATCATCTCTAATGTATTAGTACATATAGCACAATGGAAGATTTTATCAATAATTGGATAAGTTTGGCCTAATTATATGTCGTGATATTGTCTACTTTGAACATAAGTTTCATGATCTTTCTTTAGTTTCATCCAAAAGATTTTGGATTAACGGAGATATCATTCCTCATTTATATGACCACGATCGAATGGAAACTTTAAACAGTTACTACAAACTCTGTTTCTTGTACACCATTCAACTATTGAAATTCTGCTTTTAGGTTTTTCTTTGCTTCATTACTCAAGGGGCAGGAGATTGAAAATCATGAAAACTATAGCATTCTTGCGAAGAATTACACTCGGGCTTTCCAAAATGAATGTAAGACAGATTACAAATATAGACAGATTTTAAGGGAGATCTAGATTGCCCGTTTTTGTGCTAAAACCATTGGGAAAAAAATGAATGAGGTTATACAATTTGTGGCTATGTAAGTTAAACAGTCTCCTGGTGGGGAGTCATTTGAGGTCCTGATGCTATTGCAAATTGCAGCCCCCTGTGTCGTCCTGATTGTAGCACAAAAGCAACTTGTGCTGCACCCAAGGCTGCAGCCTCCCGTTCCTCAAATTAGGCAAAACATAAAAGGAAAAAAGAAACGTTAAGTACAAAAATTTATCCTTGAATTATTAGTTAAGGATAATGTGGGAGGTAATGCCCACCTGTCGTCGTTGTCGACGTTGCAAGATGTTGACTGCACAAGCCATAATGTAACAGGGCAAGAGAAAACCAGCTGCTCGAAGCAAGAAAATCTGAATGGTATGGTTAAAAAATGTCCACAAGATGAGGAATGTCAAAGATCTGTGAGAAAGGAAAACTGCAGGAGATTGTTGTCCATTCCAGATTGAAACAATGAACTCTAACTTACAGAGAAGAAAGCAGACAAGTAATCGTCACCATCAGGATCTGTGACTTCAAGTGCGTGACGTAAGAAAAGTAGGATCATGAGCTGCCATATTGAATTAAAGCAAATGATGTTCAGATCAATTGAATGGAAAGACCTCAGCAAACAGGTTCCTTCTTCATTTAATACATTTTCCATGAGAAATAGAATATGAAATTGCAATGCCAATTTTACAGGAGAGTAATTTGAAGAGAAGTATGACAACAACTTCAAATGTGAGGTATTAGCTCACTGGTGAATCGATATTGACAGAAATTTATGAAATGTGTATAATACTAAGTTTCTTGACTATACTACCGAGATTTCTTATGTGTGGTATCAAACAACAAACTTACAATAAGAGCAGCTGCTCGACAAAATGCAGCTCCACTGGCATCTGAAGCAGCATATTCATCATACTCGGCTTCCAATAAATTATGTTCAGCCTCTGCAATAGCCAAAAGGCGAGGATCGTGTAAATTCAAAGGGGTGCCAGTGATGGTCCACCCTCCCCTGCAGAAAACAAAGAATCGGACATTCTTAGCGTAACATCTCAAAGGCAAAATATCAAAAACAAATTACAGCACAATTTTTTAAGTAGACAAAAGATTTCAATAAGATATCTCAAAACTTTCTAAAGTAAGGAAATTTGAAGCATGTAAGGTACCCGATGTCAATAGACGTTTCTTCAATGCGAGGGGGAGGTGGTGGAGCTGTATAGCCAGGCTGGTAAGGCTGTGCATCATATGCAAGCGTATAAAATCAGATAAGTTAATTAAAACCTCTAAAAGACATGACTTTCAATGTAGCTGAATTGTTTCCATATATATATGCGTCTACACTCATCATTATTTAAATTATTTTATCTTTTAGTAGTCAGCCTGTACCATTTCTTGACTACATTTTTCAATGGAAATACCATTACGTAAAACATGTTTTTCTTTCAGCTAAAACAAGCGAAGATGCTTTCCCCAGACAATGTCATGGCTCATCCACAAAATATTGACTGGAGTAACATGTGTCCACTTAAAAAGTCAGATGCGCGCTCACGAACTCATATATAAATATATTGACAAGAACCCAGCTTATGGAAAAATATGAAAGAAAAGCAAAGGGCAATACAAACACGACCACCCAACAAAGGAAGTTCATCCAAAGAGTGAGACTCTGGTCCAAAAGAATCAAACAAGCCAATAATTCCACAAAGTCTGAGAAGTAGTAGCCAAAACGAAGTTTTAGATCTAACTGATCACCTCAAACCAAGGTCAATTGGCATTTCTGAAAAATCTAATATTTCTTTCCACCCAAACATTCTACACCAGACGAAAAACCCTCGTTATATCCCAAAAAGGGGGTTCAAGTGCAAGAACATCTCTTCTAGCTTAACTTTGAATCTTTGATGTCAAATGAGCTTATGATTCCACGAACTTAAAATAACCAAGTAAAATCAAGAAAGTGAACATACCTGATGACAAATCTCACAAATAATATCCCCTTTCTCATTGCACCAAAGCTGTATACACTTCCGATGAGCATACTGAGAAAGCAATCGTTGTTAACATCTCATCTAAGTCGTAATGCAACACAACCAACAAATGTCTCATTAGATATATTTGAGACAAACAAAACATTTTACCATACGATAAAACTTTCCTACCAAACTTTCTCAGATATATGCCATTCACTTAAGCATATACATTTCGTATACAAGTAGTTTTTGTAAATTTAACATAAACACCAACTTAATTAGCCAACCACAATGGCCAATGACTGCAATTTGAACTACAAAAACAAATGAGCTGCTAATCTTACAACACATATCAAGCTCAATAATCACTATATATATATACTTCAAATTACTTGTTGATCACTATGTAATCCCATAAAGTCGAGACATTTACAAAGAAACTATAAAGTTTTACAATACTTAATTGAAAAATCATTTATACCTTAAGACTGCCACTACAGGCACAAGGAGTTTCCAGCTTCCTAATTACATCCTCGTCCTGACAAATGCGACACTCCGCTGTCTGAATCAATGAATCATCTTCTCCATCCAAACCCTCATTTTCTTCTCCCCTCTCTTCAAAATTGGAAGTAGAGGTTGAAGAAGATGAACCCACAGAGTCGCTCTCCAAATCCGCACCAACCGGCAAGAGAGGAACAGCCTCAGCTGGGTTGGGGACGGTATCAACGGGTGGCGGCCGAACTAATCGATCCACATACAGAACGAGATGATCGCTCATTGCTCCACAAACAAAAATGAAACACCTAAGTGGGCAAAAACAAACCTCATAGGCTAGACAAATTCACAAGAAAAAAGAAAAAAAAATGCCCAAAGAAGAAGAAAGCAGAGCAGAGGCGTACTAGTAGTAATCGGAGAAGAACCAGAATCCCCAGTGATCACGCTGAGAAGGCAGCGGACCGGAGGGATTCCAGAGCAGAGTTGAAGAGAAGAGGAAGAAAAAGGAGGGATTTAATCGAATGGAAGTGGGTTTCGATCAAATTGGGGAAAAATCCAAGAATATGCGTGTGGTAATGCTATGAAATCGGGCTTGGTTTCGTCCGATTGAGCGTCAAAAACGGGAAATTTTCCATTACGTAATGAAATTTAAAGAATCTAATAACGGGATATGTAAAATTGTCGAAACGTTTGTTATCAATTATGATTAACGACCGCAAAGGATAATTTAGTAACTTCCTAATTTATTATTGGCGCGTAAACAACCGGCCCCGGTTTCAACCCTACATATTTATATTAAATATTTAAATTTCATTTTCTTCATTTATTCCAAAAAAAAAAAAAAAAAAAAACAGCTCTAATTATTATTATTATTATTATTCAATTTTTATAATGCATAACACATGAGAAGGATCCAAAAATAAAAATTCCAGATGTTACATAATTTATTTTAATTATTTGAGTGGTTGTTTTGTTTCCAAGTTATAACATATGTACCGTTTCGTCTCCGGTTCAAATCTATAAATAAACATAAAAGAATATTTATTAATTACGTAATAAATATTATTTCAATGGATTTTTTTTAAGATTTTATGTAGCCAACAATATAATTTTTTAATCAAACTAAACATTAAACTATAATTGACCTCTCATAAATAATTAGACATTAAAAAATTTACTAAATTTAGAAAAGTGGAGTGAGTTTTTATTAATAAAACGGCCAACGTCATAAATTTTAAAATAATAGTAACAAACATCTCTCCCCACTCCTACAACTAGCGTTTAATTTTCTAACTTACACATAATGAATTCTATAAATAATTCATTGCTACGATATAGTGTTTTCTATTTTTATAAGTCTTTTAAGGAAAATAAAAAAATAAAAAATACAGACCAAAGAAAGCAAGTGAACTCACCATCGATACAAGCTTCAGTTTTGGATTTATCATTCATGATTGCAGTGGTATTGTTTTGAACACTGCATCTAAATTTGAGGATTGAAATATCTTTGTGTTTGGCTGGTGAAGCTTTAGCTCTCTTATTTGGAATCCATATGTGTTGAGATGGGTTCGAGCAATGTGTGGATAAAATCTAAGTTTACAGATTAGTTGATGGTTTATATAATAATAATAATAATATTATTATGAAAGCTTCTTGTCGATTATAATATGAAAACATCTTTCTATTGGTAGTATTTTAGATGAAATTAGAGAATGATTGGATAAAATAAATGTTGGTCATTTAATGGTGTTACTCATTCTTTACCCAATTGGGCTTCGTCGAGTAGAGCTAACGGTAATGGGCCATGGGCCGTAATTTAGATAGAGGAGGTCCAAGCCAATGGAGGAGGTGGCATAGGGGAAGAAGAGGAAAAAGTCTAGTAAACGTCGGTGGACGGAGAACACACAGCAATCTCGGGACAAAGCATAGACCGATTCCCTTGTCCTTCACTCCTTCTTTGGCCTATGGGCTTTGTAGAGAGAGAGAGAGAGAGAGAAGAGAAGAGAGAAAAAAGGGATCTGTATGTCTGTATGTATATATATATTTTGAATGACAACCCCTCCATCTCTCTTGTCTCTCACTATTCATTCTGCCATCCTTAATCTCTCTTCTATCTCTGATCTCTCTTTTCTCCCTGATCATATCGTCCTCGATCTATTCCTGGTACTTCTCTTCTTATATCATCATCTTCTTCCTTTTTCTTTTCAATTCATTTCCCAATTATCGTTTCTTTTATTATTTATTCCCTTTGGTCAACGCTATCTACAATCTTCTGGCTCCATCAAGATTTATGACTGATTGGGTCGTGGGTCGAGTTTTGTTTTTGTAGAAATGCCAATGGAAGTTTGGATCAATTCTGTTTTTTACATTTCTTTCTGATTTCTAGACTACTTCACTTACGTTATTGTTTATATTCAAAATCAGTTATTTGTTTGTTTCTTCTCATCAATTAATAATAATATTAACAACATTTATTTGGGAAGACGAAGTTGTAACTTTTATGTGCGTTATATGAGCTTAAAATTAATTGTAATGTGTTTTTACAATTAAATCTAGAATGCTCTATATGTGATTTTTATGAATGCTCGACTCCGATTGCTTCTCCTGTCCCTGTACAGAATTTTGTTTATTGTGTCTTATTCTACACTTTCAATCCAGAAGAAGGTTATGTTGGTGTAGCTGTGATATTGGCGTTGGGTAATTTTGGTGTTATGTAGTTGTTAAATTGTATTATATTTTGCTTAGTCTTTTATATGGACTTCACTTCATCATCCATACCTTTGCACTACTATATTACTTATTTCTTTGGAATTTGGAATTTGGAATTTGTTTTCCCCAATTTGAAATCCACAATGACTATCCTTTTTTTTTTTTTCAAATAATAAACAATTGGACTGAAGAGAAAGCTCTGAAAGTAGAGGGGATGGTGGGTAAGTGGAAGTTAAACTTAGGTTCAGGCTAGTTAGGTTAGAAAAATGCTTTCCAACTAGCAAAAAAACAAAGACATGGGGGGCTGCAGAGTCGTTAGGTATATAAGGTTTTTAAGCATTCAAATAACCTAGTCTGTTTTTATACCTCAACGTTACTCTTGTTATCCAGAAAATACTTCTGTTCCTAGCATTTTTCATTTCTCAAAAAGTTGGAACAAATTGTTGGAACCCCTTTGTCTGGGTTTTCTTTTTGAATGGAAGTAAGATCTTGAAGGTTCTTATCTTCCAGAAGGTAGAACCTGGAACCATTTCCATCTATGGAAGAAGGGATCTGTATGTGATCACTATTGCATTTGGAAATGAAGGCCAAGGGATTGAGGTGGACGTGGACGTGGACCCCATTGGTTCCTGTGGTTAAACGTTTGTGTATAATGTTAAAATTAGAGAATATAAATTTTAGACAAATTACTCAAACCTATACTGGAAATATCTGCTTAGTTAGCAACTTTTCAGACGTTGAGTGTATCAATAGTTGCTTAATGTTATTTTATAACAGTACAGAAAGCTGAAATTGTTGCTTCACCGCTAGATATCTTATTTTACTACATTATATATTGGGCCTTCTTTACTGGCTAGTACTCTCGAGTTACTGAGTAGATGAATTACTTTTACGAAGCAGGAAACTCTAAGGGCTGGAAAATTGAACGAGAGGGTTTTAAAGGTGTTTGTGGCAAGTGGAAAAGATGAAGTTCTTTCGCTCATTGGGGCACTCAATATCCAGCAAATTGTCACCCCTGTTCTTCCTACCAGTAAGAAAAATCTAGATATACCAATGTTCTGTTACTCCATTGATTTTGTGGTTGGTTTATCTATTTCTCTTTCTTACTCTGAATACTTGATGCAGGGTGTTCAGAAAAATTCTAGGATTCAATGATATGGTGTGATTGCATTTTAGAGCATTAACCTTCAGCTGCTTCTTTTAGGGAGACTTGCCAATCTTTTTCATTTTTTAAAACTATATCATAAATCATAGTTTTTATTTTCTATAAAAGTTTGAAAGATGTCCCAGCTTCATATTAAGGACAACGAGGTCGACATTGTGATCGGAGCATTTCACTCTGATCTGACATCATTTATGAATGAATGGAGGCCTATTTTCACCCGATTCCACTTGATTATTGTCAAGGATCCTGAACTCAAAGAGGATCTTGAAATTCCAGATGGCTTTGACCTGGACGTCTACACTCTACAAGACATAAATAGAATTGTTGGTACTTCAAATTCAATTAAATTCTCTGGTTATTCTTGTCGATACTTTGGCTACCTCGTGTCCAGAAAAAAGTATATCATCTCAGTTGATGATGACTGTGTTCCAGCCAAAGATGATAAGGGCTTGTTAATAGATATTGTAGAGCAGCACTTATCGAACCTTTCAACTCCAGCCACTCCTTTCTTCTTCAACACACTGTATGATCCATTTAGGAAAGGAGCAGATTTTGTGCGTGGTTACCCATTTAGCTTAAGAAGTGGGGTTGCTTGTAGTCTGTCATGTGGACTGTGGCTGAATCTAGCAGATTATGATGCACCGACACAAGCCCTCAAGCCAAGTCTGAGGAACACTCGCATTGTCGATGCAGTCCTCACTATTCCAGTCGGGGCCATGTTGCCTGTGAGTGGAATCAACATTGCATTTGATCGAGAGGTGGTTGGACCTGCTTTATGTCCAGCACTGAGATTGGCTGGGGAAGGAAAGTTTCGGTGGGAAACCATGGAAGATATATGGTGTGGATTATGCGTTAAGGTAACATGTGATCATCTTAAGCTTGGTGTGAAAAGTGGGCTGCCATATGTTTGGAGAAATGAAAGAGGAAATGCAATAGAGAGCCTGAAGAAAGAGTGGGAAGGGGTGAAGCTGATGGAAGAAGTTGTTCCATTCTTTCAAACTCTTAGGCTACCAGAAGCAGCAGTTACAGCTGAATCCTGTTTTCTCGAGATTGCGAAGGCAGTAAGGGAGCAGCTTGGCCGGTCCAATCCAATGTTTGCTCGTGTTGCTGAAGCCATGGTTGAATGGGTTGAGATTTGGAAGAAGGTTGGATCTAGTTCTTTGCTTGGCGACAATTAGGAGGGATTCATGAGTGAGTTTGGTCTCTTTCCCCCTAATTCAATTAATAACAGAAAGCTCCTTTTATTTCTTGCTGTAACAATGACTCAGAGAACTATTGAAATTCTTAATGACTAAAAGAACTGTTTCACAGTTTTTGTTTAACAAGTTTCATTCCTCAGCCCACTGAAGACTCAATGACATTTTGTTGTTTGATTGGCTATGCACATGTTTGTTTCATATGACATGCTTGTTTTATCCAACCGAGTGAAAGCTAAATGCTTGTGTTTCATTATTATTATTTATCTATTTGCAATGTGTTGAATATTATATTAAATTTATCCTCACCCATTAACTTTAAGTTTTTGGGTCGAATTAGTGATTTAAGATGGTATCGGAACAGGTTGTTGCCAGATGTTATAGGTTCTAGCCCTTGCTTTGTTGTTTCATCCACATTTAATGTTAATTTTCACTTATTGAGTCTTTCTTCATGTCCACAACCACAAGTAGTGTTGTATACCTCGCCCATCTAAGTTTTGGATTTATTGAGTTATTTAAGACGATGTGTCTTTGCTTTGACATTTGCTTGAATAATTTGGGGCCTCGAGGTTTCCTCATAATATCTATTTGAGGTGGATTTTGAAACTTTCATATTCTTGATAAGAGATGCAAATTTGACATTTGCTTGAACTTTATTTTAACATTGAATGTTTTAGATAAAATTTGTCAATTCAATCTCGAATACATATAGTTCTTAACGTGTTTTTCCATCTATAAAAGTTAGAAACTATATTAAATCTTAAAAGTGCATATTAAAAGAAATCTAAATAAATTTATTGGCAATTTTGTAAATTGAAGTTAATATACTTTTAGAAACGTAACAGTTTATAGTTTTTTTCTTTAAAAGTTTCATATTTTTTATTCCATCATTCCTTTTAAATAAGTTTGACAAAATCCGGTAAGTGACGACGACGAAAATCCATCATTCTTCACCGGTGGATCCATTCTTGATTAGAATATCTCATTTCAACAGTTTTACTGCATCTATCAAAATTCTGACCTCAAGTGATTTTCTCCAACACACCTCTTTTCGTCTATTGCCACCCTCTAGAATTTGTCTATTGCAGATATGATGTAATGAAAATGAACCTAAAATGAAGAACCATTCACATAGATTGATTTAACTCTTAAAATCTTGCACACAATGGAGTTTGGAGCTTCCAGTCTCCAGATTGACACATTCATCGTCGCTTATTGAAAAAACATTTGTTCCTTCTTCTGCTAAAAAGGTTTAAATTCTCAATCTTTTTTCCTAAATCTTCATCCGCCATGTATGAGAATACATGAAGTGCCTCCCCATAAAAGTTTTAATACATATCATATATCGGTTGAACTATGTTCATCCTTTTTTATTTTAAATAATTTTAGAGTTTGATATAAAAATGTTATAATAAAAATTAGGTGACAATTAGGCAATGAATACCTCCAAAGGAACCTGTCTGTTTTTCCAATTTTATAACTAAGAAATTAGGCAGTGAATTACCCAAAAGAGCCCCTCTTTTCATATAAAACCTAGAAAAGGAGGTATCTTTCAAATTTATGGACTATAGAAAATTAATTTTCCGTATAAAAGCTAAATGATTCTTTAAAAAGATAATAATAATAATACCAGATAATGAGCTATTAGGCCAAGATCAAATGGAGAGCCAAAACCAGCTTCCTTATACCCAAGTTTTGGTTAAAGGCACCAGCTTCTTAAGAACTTGTATCAATGGAATCAATGCATTATCAGGTAATTTTAATTTTCCCCTTAAATCAGTCTTTTATTATATTATATATTTGATGAATTAAGTAATTTGTATAGGTGTGGGAATATTATCAATTCCTTTTGCCCTTTCCCAAGGAGGTTGGCTTAGCTTGATTGTTCTATTGATGGTATCAACCATTTGTTGGTACACAGCTTCACTTTTGAAGCACTGTATGGATGCAAATCCATCAACTGTGAGGACTTATCCTGATATTGGTGGATTAGCTTTTGGGTACAAAGGAAAAATATTGGTATCAACTTTTGTTTACTTGGAATTATATTTGGTGGGTGTTGAGTTGTTGATATTAGAAGGTGATAATCTTGAGAAGCTATTTCCAAGAAGAAGTAGTAGTAGTAGTAATCCATTATTTGGTTTGAAAATTGGGAGTTTAGAAGTTGATGAAGCTGGGATGGATTATAAGAAGATGTATATGATATTGAGTGCTGTTCTGATATTACCAACAACATGGATGAAGAATTTGGGATCACTGGCTTATGTTTCTTTTGGTGGTGTTTTGGCTTCTGTTGTTTTGATTTTGTGTGTTGGTGCAATTGATGGTGTTGGGTTTGATCATGATGATCATGAACTGCTTCTGAAATTGCATGGATTGCCTATAACTATAAGTTTGTTTGTGTTTTGTTTTTGTGGACATTCTGTTTTCCCTATGCTTTGCAATTCCATGAAGAATAGAACCCAATTTCCCAAGGTAAAACTCAACACCTTAATTATATATATATATATATAGGTTCTAATAGTTTGCTTTGTGGCAAGTACGTTGAGTTATGGTTCGATGACTATTTTAGGTTACCTAATGTATGGAGATAACATAAAATCACAAGTAACACTAAACCTTCCAACTCACAAAACCAGCACAAAAATAGCAATTTACACAACCCTAATCAATCCCATTACCAAATATGCAGCCATAACGAACCCAACTGCTATTGCCATTGAAGATTCATCTCCTTTCTTCATTACTCAAAAAATAGCCATTCTCATCAGAACTTTACTTCTCATTACCACCCTTATTCTTGCTTTATCCATTCCATTTTTTGCTTATGTTATGGCTTTTACAGGTTCATTTTTAAGTGTCACCACTTCCATTCTTATCCCTTGTTTATGCTATCTCAAGATCAACAAATCTGCTCGTAAATTTGGATGGGAATTGATTCTCATTCTACCCATTTTAGTTTTGGGGATTTTTGTTGCTGTCTTAGGTACTTGTTCTTCTATAAACCAAATTGTAAAACGTTTATAAAATCAACAGCAAATCAAATTAATTAATTAATTATATATATATTTATATATATTCATTTTTTTATTACATTACTGGTCTAATTCAACCCTAAAATTTTAATTTAGCAAGTATTAATTTTTTATGCAAGGTATATAATCTATTAGATATAAAGTTAAATTTATATATGATATAACAAATAAATACAAGATATATTGGATATAAACTTGAAAGTTAAACCATAAGAGTCCATCAAACACGCAATTAAAAATTTAAGGGTCAATTATACACATTTTAACGTTTATAAACCATATAATATAAAAACAAATTTAAAAGTCCATGGATTTAAGTTTTTAATCTTATATGAAATTGTGTCCCTGACATAAAATTATGCCTCCGAGCTCCGACACTACTTGTATGAAATAATGTGTGATTTTCAGATAAATAAAATTGTAATAGGCCAAGATTTATTACAATTTGATTCCGTAACAAGAAAATTGTCCAATTTTTTTAAAAGATTGTCTCAAATAATATTTTCTTTGATTTCTTTTTCTTTTAGTATATATTTTCTTTGATGGGTTTAATAATAAAAAAAAACTAAAAGAAAATACTATATTAATAACGTGGGAAAAGAGAAAAATTAAAACAAAGAAAAAAAAAGTTTTTTAAAAAAGGAGCACGTTACGGAAACCGTGAAGTTTGGCGGAGATCATGGTTTCCTTCACGGTTTCCGGCCAAAGTCCGTTTTTTTTTTAATCTCCTTTCATTCCTTATTTATAAAATACTATTTTAATTGTTTATTAAACCAGACCAACTCGAATTGTCTAGGGAAATAAAAAACCTCGTAATGTAGGAACATCTCGGGGTGGTGGCGCAGTTGGCTAGCGCGTAGGTCTCATAGCTTGAAGAGTTATCCTGAGGTCGAGAGTTCGAGCCTCTCTCACCCCATATTTGTTTTTCTTTTTTTGTTCTCGAACTAATGTGAATCCACCCAAGATTCATAATTGTTGAATAGAGTGTGAATTCAAATTTATTTTCTTTTAATTTTAATATTGGTGTGAACCTTTTGACTTCCACTATACAAGTGGGTCAATGCATAGAGACAGACCCATTGGCATACATCGAATGGATACAAACACGAGTATTTACTGTTTAAATTTCGCACACAAAACTATATATATATATATATATAAAATGGTAATATAAATCCCAAAAAATGGCAATAAGTTCATATCCAGCGAATATTCTTCCCATAAAAACGCATAATTAATTTTGCGTCATCCTTCCATTTACGTCTCTATAAAAATAGAATGAACCAATAATGAGATTCCCACAGCGGCCGGCCAATATGGGTTTCTTCTCCGGTACTGCCTTTGTTCTCATAAACATTATTGTCATTTTCCAATGCTTTTCACTCCACTGTTATGCCCAAGATTTTGATTTCTTCTACTTTGTTCAAACTGTGAGTATTTCAACAGTTTTAGATTTCTACTCAATAGTGTGTTGTAATGTAATAAAAGATTAATTTTTTTGGTATTTTGCAGTGGCCTGGTTCCTATTGTGACACAGGAAGAAGTTGCTGCTATCCACAGACAGGAAAACCAAGTGCTGACTTTAAAATTCATGGACTTTGGCCTAATTATAACGATGGAACTTACCCTTCTAATTGTGATTCATCCAACCCCTTCGATCGAACCAAGGTATTTTTAACTTATTTCCAATACCCAAACTTAACTATGAAACATTTGGATTGAGTTGGTTGGTTCAATTATTTTAGATCAACTTTTATTCTAAAATAAGTAATATTTAGCGTAACTGTAAGTTTGTATGATATAGATATCAGATTTGGTGAGCAGTATGCAGAAGAACTGGCCATCACTAGCCTGTCCAAGCAGTGACAACACAAAGTTCTGGTCACACGAGTGGAACAAACACGGCACTTGCGCTGAATCCATTTTAGATCAACATGCATATTTCGAGACCACTCTGAACCTTAAACAACAAGCCAACATCCTCCAAGCTCTTGAAACAGCAGGTAATCCAAAAGTCATAATCAAAATGAATACCCATCACAGAAAAAGGTTGTAAATAAAATTGAATAATGGGGTTGTGTTGTTTTCTTAATACAGGAATAAACCCAGATGGAAGTTACTATAGTTTTGACAAGATTAAGAGTGCAATTGAAGAAGGAATCAAGCTGAGCCCTGGAATCACTTGCAATGTCGATGAGTCGGGCAACAGTCAATTGTATGAGATTTATTTGTGCGTTGATTCATCTGCCTCCAACTTCATTGACTGCCCAATTTTCCCAAATTCAAATTGTGCTTCTTCTCTCGAATTCCCCAAATTTTAGAGATTTCATCATCTTACAATTTCTGTTCTCTGTCATTGTGACCACATTTGTTCATCTTCTTACTAAAATTGTATCCCTCTTTTGATTTTTCAACCATGTTTTCTTTTACTTTTCATGGATCTCAATGAAGTCGTCACGATGTGACGTGACGGTTGGTCGATTAATAATTGGGTAAATTTCTATGTCCAATAATTGAATTGCACGTGTCTTCATGATGCCGCTACTTTTAAACCTAAATTAAATTATTTAAGGAAACAAATTCTAAGTATAGGAAAAATCATCTGAAAATAAATAGAAATTTATTTCCCTTCAATATATATATACATATACATACATATATATATATATATATATATATTATATATATATATTAAAGAAGGTAAACATTCTCATTTGATTATAGCATTTTTCTATTCTCTTCTTCTTGTTCTTTCCTTATTTGAGTGATTTTTATAATTTTAAAAGTAAATGATGATGATGATGCATATCAAATTCATCACAAAAATGTGGAATTAGGTAAGTTAATAATGAACTCCTTAACTGAAGGAGGCTTTATTATTATAATTATTATTTTAGGTGCTACGGGATCTAATCCATTTAAGGTAGTCATGTTTATCTCAATTAATAGAACAATGGTAATTTAAAAAGTGAACTTCATTTGATTTCATTTGATATTGTTTACTTGTGTTATGTATCCCTACTGACACATGGATTCACGTCCAAATCTGTAGACAAAAGTTGCAATCTGATTGACGAGTAGATAGTGATCAATTCGATTACGTTAGAAAATTATTTCATACTTGGGGTTAGAGTTAGGGGTTATGATTACCATCATTGTTACACTTTTAGAGAAAAAGCTATGAATTTTGACGAATTTACCAGTGGTTTGGGTTAGCCTAAATCATTATTCAAACCATAACGATAACTATAAATCTAACAAAATTCATAGTTTTAAATAAAATAATCGAATGAGATTTTACATTTTTTTTTTTCATATCATAATTAAAACATGTCCAATAAAAATAGATGAGAAAAAGCAAAAAGGAAGAGGAAGTGCTTTTATTATTAGTTTAAAAGTTGGGTGCAGGTGGCCTACCTTCTTAACATAGATTGACTTGCACGGATGTATCAAATTAAAAGGTACAAACATGATTAATCCATTCATAAAAAAATATGAATAACCAACTCTTTGATACTATTTATATATTTCTTTAAAAAAGAATCCATTAACTTATCTTCGAGTTTTCAATCATCAAAATAAGGCCATTTGAATTTAGGGATTTATATGAAATAGTCTTTCGTTCTGAAAAGTTACGATCATCTCCTTACTTAAATGTTGATGCAAACAATCGACTGGTTTAGTATAGGTCGAAGGGAAGTCGGGCCTCCCTAAACCCTACTTCTTACCTTTCTTTTCACCAATAAATATCATCAATTCAATACGTCTAGATTGACTTTTGAAGTATTTTTAATTTTATTTTATTTTTTTACTTTTGTTTTTCAAATGAATAGCAGTTTTTCAATTAGAAAAGCATTGTCCAGTAACTTGGACATTACTGGACGCAAGCGTTTATGTGATTTCGTCTAAGCCCCAAAAAAGCATATTCTAAGCAACTTCTTCACTTGTCTTTTTTGGCCTATAAAAACATGACCTTATCATTTCTAGAAACCCAAACAAACAAACGAACATGAAACTCAACTGCTCAATTTTCATATTCAACCTTCTCCTTTTGCAATATCTATCATCTCTTTGCCTTTCTCAAGACTTCGATTTCTTCTACTTTGTTCAACAGGTAAATTAATTATATCTTTAAAATACGGTTGAACGGGTTGTTCCGTTAGATTAGTTGAAGTGGGTGTAGGCGGGTTCGAACACTCACCGATATAAAAACATTCATCAATTTATAAAATTAATTACCATACATTCTTGTAGTGGCCGGGAGCATATTGTGATACAAAGAAACAACATTGTTGCTATCCGAAAACAGGAAGGCCTGCTGCAGATTTCGGGATCCATGGTCTTTGGCCTAATTACAAAGATGGAACCTACCCATCCAATTGTGATCCCGATAGCGTTTTCGATCGAACTCAGGTAATGTAATCGAGTTCATTAGCACAATATCCAACAAGGCATGATTATATGTATATGCTAATTAATAATTTATATGTTCATATATATTATTAGATCTCAGAAGTATTAAGCAGCATGGAAAAACATTGGCCATCGTTAAGTTGTCCAAGCAGCAATGGATTAAGGTTTTGGTCACACGAGTGGGAGAAACACGGGACGTGTTCCGAGTCAGAACTCGACCAGAAAGAATATTTCGAAGCAGCTATTAAACTAAAGGAGAAGGCCAATCTGCTTAAAGTTCTTAACAATGCAGGAATTGAAGCCAATGATGAGATGTACAGTTTAGAGAGTGTGAAAAATGCGATAGAAGAAGGGATTGGATTTACTCCAGGGATTCAATGTAACAGAGATTCAGCTGGGAATGCTCAACTTTACCAAATTTATCTATGTGTTGATACTTCGGGTTCTGAGTTCATGAAATGCCCAATTCTTCCTAGGCTTAATTGTGCTTCCACTATTCAATTCCCTAAGTTTTAATTTAATCACTTAATTTCATATTTAGATACTTTTTTATTTTTATTTTAATTCTCTTGTAATTTTATTCGCTAATTATCGTATCAATCTTCAAGGTTTCAAACCAAATAAAATAAAAAATAATTTTCTATTTCTATTATTATAATGTTTTATTAACGTTCAATTAGGATAAAATTGGTTTCTATATTTGTAAATCTAAATCTAAATATAACAAAATGTAATAAAATATTTATGTAAAATATAAAAAATAAAATAAAATTCTTTCATAAAGATTGGGTTTTCCAAACAGTTTGTGGCGGTGGGAAATTTTCCGGGCAGGTGGATGCTCTTCTTTTCTTCCCCGCTTCAACGGACAATCCTTTTCACAATTTCAAGGTGAAATTTCTCTTTTTGTCATTGCTTGAAACATTATATCTTCTTCTATGGGCTATTAAGCTTCATCCTGCTCTCGTTTCTTTTACCGCTCTGAAAATTTTTCATTTTGGATATGCTTTATCACTTCCATGGCCAGAATGTTTTTCAAGTTGTTTAGAAGTTGAGATAATTTACATTCCTAGTTGTGCCTTTGCTCTTGTTTTGCCATTCTTGTTCTCTGTAATGCACTGCATCTTGTAAGAGTTTGATTATTGAGTATTGAAATGGCAATCTCCTGTATTCCAACTTGCCAATTCACTCTCACAAAACCAAGCTCTACCTTTTCCAAGGATGGGTTCATAATAAATCAACCCCACCCTCTTTCTCTTTTGTCCAAATGTACATCTCTCAAGGAGCTCAAGCAAATTCAGGCATATACCATCAAAACCAATCTTCAGAATGACATCTCTGTTCTCACCAAGCTCATTCATTTCTGCATGCTCAACCCCACAACTTCGTACATGGACCATGCCCACCATCTGTTCGATCAAATTCCTGGCAAGGATATTGTTCTGTTTAACATAATGGCACGGGGTTATGCTCGCTCTAATTCTCCCTATCTTGCTTTTTCTCTTTTTGCTCAAGTCTTGTGCTCTGGTCTTCTTCCTGATGACTACACATTCTCGTCCCTTCTCAAGGCGTGTGCGAGTTCTAAGGCCTTGAAAGAAGGTATGGAGTTGCATTGTTTTGCTATTAAACTTGGACTGAATCATAATATTTACATATGCCCAACTCTCATAAGTATGTATGCGGAGTGCAATGACATGAATGCTGCGCGTGGAGTGTTTGATGAAATGGAACTGCCATGTATTATTTGCTATAATGCAATTATTACCGGTTATGCCCGAAGTAGTCAGCCCAATGAGGCTTTGTCGTTGTTTAGAGAATTGCAAGCGAGCAATATTGAGCCTACTGATGTAACTATGCTTAGTGTAATTATGTCGTGTGCTCTGTTGGGAGCACTAGACCTGGGAAAGTGGATTCATGAATATGTTAAAAAGAAGAGGTTTGATAAATATGTGAAGGTGAACACTGCACTTATAGATATGTTTGCAAAATGTGGAAGTCTAACTGATGCTATTTCTATCTTTGAGGGCATGCGTGTGAGAGATACACAAGCTTGGTCTGCAATGATAGTTGCCTTCGCAACTCATGGGGATGGCTTGAAAGCTATCTCAATGTTTGAAGAGATGAAGAGGGCAGGAGTTAGACCTGATGAGATCACTTTTTTGGGGCTTTTGTATGCTTGTAGTCATGCTGGGCTAGTAGAAGAAGGTAGAAGGTATTTCTATAGTATGTCTAAAACCTATGGGATAACTCCAGGGATCAAGCATTATGGTTGTATGGTGGATTTGCTTGGTCGAACAGGTCGTTTAGATGAGGCTTATAACTTTGTAGATGAACTGGAAATTAAGCCCACACCTATACTCTGGCGCACCCTTTTATCTGCTTGCAGCACCCATGGTAATGTCGAAATGGCAAAGCAGGTTATTGAAAGAATTTTTGAATTAGATGACTCCCATGGAGGGGACTATGTTATACTATCAAACTTGTGTGCTAGAGTAGGAAGATGGGAAGATGTAAATCATTTGAGGAAATTGATGAAAGATAGAGGGGTGGTGAAGGTTCCTGGGTGTAGTTCTGTGGAGGTAAACAATGTAGTACATGAGTTCTTCTCTGGAGATGGAGTTCACTGCATTTCGGTGGAGTTGCGCCGAGCACTTGACGAGTTAATGAACGAAATAAAGTTGGTGGGATATGTTCCGGATACATCTTTAGTATATCATGCTGATATGGAAGAAGAAGGGAAAGAACTTGTCCTAAGATATCACAGTGAAAAATTGGCCATGGCTTTTGGGCTCCTAAATACACCTCCTGGTACCACGATAAGGGTAGCTAAGAACCTCCGTATTTGTGGAGATTGTCATAATGCTGCAAAACTTATATCTTTTATTTTTGGTAGGAAAATCGTCATTAGGGACGTTCAACGATTCCATCGATTTGAAGATGGGAAATGCTCCTGTGGTGATTTCTGGTAATAGAATATGTAGAAATCACAGGCTATTCTTGCAGTTTGATATTTCTTTCCTGCGTTGGCCATGATTTGAGATTCATTTGGTATATCTTCATGGGGAACCTCTATGTTTGTACAGCGACCAAGGAATTCAGAGCAAGATTGATTTGAAGGATGTACATATATTTCTACCATCATTACACCGTATGTTAACACGAGTTTAACTATACGGTAATTAGTATACTCATTTCTTTGAAGTCTGATAAAAAACCTCCATACCCCACATCAATTCTTGAATTGGATGAACATATTTCTACATCATCAACTGACTTGCTTTGTAAATAACATAACCATCCATCAATCGACTTGTCTTCTATACTTCCTTTGACAGTCAACCATGAATTTTGGTCGCTATCTATGACCAAATCATTATACTCCTCCTAATTACAATCAGACCACATAAGTTGAATGATGAACCTTATTTACTGCGGTAGCCAAGTTGTAGATTCAGTACAGAAAATCAGACATTGGAGACTCGTAAAGTTTGTTCCAAATCTCCAATTATGACTGTTTTTAATTTAATGTTTTACCCATATTTAGCGTGGACAGCTTTCTTGGGTATTATCTCCCATTCCTTCAATCTATTAATTCTTTTTTATTGATTCTTTAATAAATTATTTATCACTAATTTTGCAGCCCCAGATAATTCCTCGTCACCCGTGGAAAATTTAAGATTTATTTGCTACACTTAATTAATTAATTAATAGGGAGTATTCAAAATTATTTGGTCAAAGTCAATAAAATAAAAAGTAGTTATCTTTGACAAGTACTTTTTGAAGCATATTATCCCCACACGTTTTTAAAAACAGGAATAACTTTGATTCGTTTACTTTTGTTTTCCTTTTTTCTTTTTTAACCATATGGTTGAGGTTGAGTTTTAATGTGTAGCTTTGAATTATTTGCATTTATGAGCGTGACTCAATTTTACGTATAATTTTTCGTGTCGATTAATGGTATTTGGTTTGAATTTTTCCACACGTATTGTATTGAAAAAGAAAAAACTTTGATTATTCTAAATTTTGATTTGTAATGATTTAGTCCATGAAATTTAGTATATAATAATTTAGCTTTTGAACTTTTAAATTTATGGCAATTTAGTCCTTAGTGTAAACAAATTCATTCAAATTAGATATCAATTTTTATTATTTTATAAAAATAATGAAACTCTAATTAGTTTATCACTTTATATATACAAAAAAAAAATCTCATTAGATCTTAACCTTAGTTTCTACTGTAGGAACTAAACTGTTTTCATAAAAGTTTAGGGACAAAAAATGATTAATTTGAATCACAAACCTCTTAGTTTTCAACATACACAGATGTTGATTGTGTTAAACTATGATTGGTCGTTCGCTTAATATTTAGGATTAGTTTATTGTTGTTGGGTGTAGCTTGGTTGGATGTTTGAAGAAGTGTTACCTGAAGCAACCATACCAAAAAGTGAAGCCATCCATCCAACTCATTTACCAAAACTTTACTATCATATACATCAAAAACATTAATTACACAATTATCTTTTCTTCAAAAGAGGATTTGATGACACTAAGTTTGTGTCATTTATTGCTTATTTCCTCAGTTTGGTTTGTTCAATTTGTAGTGTTGGTGGGTCATAATAAAGTAGGGAGGGGGGTGTTCAATGAAAAGTAAACCCAAAGATTTGTCCAACTCCAACCCACCAAAAAATTTATTCAATTATGGTCTATTTCCATGTTTTAGAAGTCTTTTCATTTTTGGTAGGTCATAAATTAGACAGAAAATTATTGTTTTTATTATTATTATTATTATTATTATTCAACTACTCTATACTTCAAACAATTAACCTTTGCCATTTTGCTTTGTCATCTGAATATTTTAATATCCATTGTCTGTTTTTTTTTTTTTAGTCTATAGTATTGAATTGAATTTCTTTTCTGACAAAATTGACCCTCAACTCAACTCACATACCCCACACCTTTTATAGACTGTTTGAAAAAGTAGAAAAAATAAATAAATAAAAAATTACTAGAGATACTTGAAGTTACCATTTATTTTAAAATCACTTTTGCACTCACCATATTACCCTTGATATTTTAATTAATAGAGAGGGAGAAATTCATTAAAAATCTTAAATGATAATTAAGATTTTGGAATAGTTTGTCAGTGATTTCAAAATACCACATGATTCTACGTCATTAAGGTTAGAAAGAGAGGAAAGATTGCTCACTTCTACTCTAGGAACATATAAAAATAATTGAAAAGTTAAAAGAAAACAACAAAATTAGGAATATACCAGAATTTATTTAAATACTCTAAAATTACAGTAAAACTAAGATCCACTTAAATGAAATTCACTATGGAAAAAAATTGCTTAAATCACACTAAATTCTCTTCTTAGTCCTAGTTACAAAAATATTCTCTTTTCATCCTAGTTTCTTCACTCTTAAACTGCCTAATAAAAAAAAAAAAAAAGATTTTAACTAGAGTTAGTATACCTAAACTTGGGTTATTTAGAACCATGAGTGAAGTTGTGAAGTCTGAAAAAGTACGAACTCATGAAACCCTTGTAATTTAGGGAAACAAAAGGATGAAGACGTAGTTTTTGGGTTGAAGTTGATATTTAGGATGAAGTTAGAAAATTCAACTGCCGTCCAAGGCCAGCTATAATATAATTCCCTAAACCCTTTTTATTCCAAAATGTAAATTAAAAGTGAAGACTTCAAGATAAGAGTCTTTCGTAAAAAGAAACAACAAAAAAGTGTCCAACTACAATCCGCCACGTCAAACGGCAAATTAGCTTCTTTTATAAAGATGGCTTTACGCTATTGGACTGTCGCGGACGGATAAACGACCGACCGGGTTCCCCGGTCCCCCCCCCCCCCCCCCCCCCTTTTTTACTTTTTTTTTAAAAAAATTAGCAATTCAATTAAACGGCATCGTCTCGTAACATATTTATTTAAATATTGATTTATATTTTAACGACAACTATTCTAAAATTAAGAAATTAACTTATGAAATTTGAAGCTTTGAAGATCTGGGACTGGGAATTGTTCAATATTGTTTAATTTATCTTTATTTATTTATTTTCTATGCTTTGACGTCGACTCCAAGCTTGAAACGACAGCGATCTATTACTCACAGCAACTTCCCCTCCCCTTTCTTCTTCCTCCACCGTCTTTCCTTTGCTTTCATTTTTCTCTGCATTTCACTCCTGCCGTACTTCCTCTTCACATTCTCAAGGTAAATTTCCTCTCTCTTTCTCTACTTTTCCTGCTCACCTTCTTCTCCGATGAGCTCTTCAGGTTTCCACTGCTTCTTCTGTTCAACGGTTGTACAATGTCTTTGGATCTTGAAATGATTTCCGTCGCCGTAATTTTCTACTTGAACAACACCGTCTTCTGCTTTTCTACTTCTTCCTTTGTTTTTATACTTGTTTCAAGTTCCAGAAAATTGTACTTACTGAAGTGCGGATGAATTGTTTGTTATTGTTTCTCTTTAATCTATTCTATTTCTTTTACTTCATTATTTTTTTTTCTTTCTGATACTTTTGCTAATTCTGTTTCGAGTTTAGTAATTTTGTTTTTGAGAAAAATATTTTGTTGCGATTTGCGCGGGATGTAAGTTTGGATTATTTATGTTAGCATTAATTGTTGAAACTACGTGCCCTACTCTCTGATACATTAAGTAGCTTAGTATCGATTTGATATTCTGCCATTAATGCATGTCCAAAAGTCTGATTTAATTTATATTTGATTTGAGAGATATCTGTTCTTTATTATCAATTTTTTTTTCCATGCTTTTCAGAATTAGTCTCGAGGAATAAGGTTCCAGCTATTGGCATTTTAGTTTCGTGATGCTTAATGATGGTGGAGTTTGGGATTATTAGAGTTATTGCCTATTTGTGAATTGTTTGATCGTCAGAATGAAAAAAAGTTACGGACGGGTTTTGGTTGCATCTTTGTCTATGTTGCTGTTGATGATTTATGTTATTTCGAGAAGTTCAACTCGGCAAAATTATTATGCGGCTCCTTTCTACAATTCCATTGATCCTCTTCAGTGGCTCAATCCTGCAGTTCCACCTGCAGTTCTAAATCCTGAAAATGCATATCAAGTTATATCTGCCGACTCTATAATATCCAGTCTCTTTACTCGGGGGAATTTTACTGATGGAGAGAATCAATCTCTTCAGACTTGGAATCACTTAAGAAGCATAATTAATTATACGAGAGGGTTGCCTAATGCAGTAGAGGCCATTAAGGAAGCTCGAGGTGTATGGAATACTCTCAAGACTTCGCTTGAAAACGAAAGGCTTGGTTCTACTAATGAAAGTGCTCGAGCAAAAGAGAAGCAATGCCCTCATTTTCTAACCAAAATGAATGCAACAAAGCTTGACAACAATGGCCATAAGCTAAGAATGCCTTGTGGCCTTACTCAGGGTTCTTCCATTACAGTTATTGGAATTCCTGATGGTCTTCTTGGTAACTTTCGAATTGACTTAACAGGGGAACCATTGCCTGGGGAGCCGGATCCACCCATCATTTTGCATTATAATGTTAGGCTTTTGGGAGATAAGTTAACTGAGGATCCTGTAATTGTCCAGAACACCTGGACAGTTTCTCGTGATTGGGGAGAAGAGGAGCGATGTCCATCCGGTTCTGACGAGAATGGAAAAGGTATGGAGGTCCCTCATATTTCCTTTGAATAATTCTATGTATAGTCCCACTAATTTCAGATAACTATTTTTTGGCAATTTTCGGTATTTAAAATATGGAGTCTCGATCGAAATGTGTTGTCATTCATAAACAACTCAAGATACTTTGGAAAATTGTTACAAAGGAGACCATGTGTGCAATATTATAGTATGCCTTGCTGATGGGGGAATTAGTTATGCAAATGCTTGCATAATTAGCAACAACGTTGACTCAAGCCACATAATGTGTCACATATTTTGTTTATCAACGCCCTGGGAAAGTGGAAACACAGCGTCCATTAACTCCATAACATTAAACTGAAACATATTTCACTCTCTCCTTTAATCGAGCATTATTTCCATTCACTTCGAAATTAATGTTGTTGAACTTATATGCCAGTGGATGAATTGGAAAAATGCAACAAGATAGTGGGCAATGTCGAAACTCGAATTTCAGAGTTGAACAAGAATTTCAACAAATCAAAATCTATGGTGCAAGGAGCTAAAACAAGAGCGTACTTCCCCTTCAAACTCGGTCATCCATTTGCTGCTACACTTAGAGTGGGAGTAGATGGAATCCAAATGACAGTTGATGGAAAGCACGTTACTTCTTTTGCTTACCGTGAAGTAATCTCACCCATTCTGTTATTAATAGTCTTTACATTGATCTCTTAATGCTTAATCTTATACTGTTTTGGCTTGCTTTTTATTCAGACTTTGGAGCCATGGTTAGTCAGTGAAGTAAAGATTTCAGGAGACTTGAAACTAATTTCTGTCCTGGCAAGTGGTTTGCCCACATCGGAGGATTCAGATCATATTGTTAATATTGAAGCTTTGAAATCAACTCCCCTCTCTCCTGATAGACTATTAGATCTTTTCATTGGTGTTTTCTCCACAGCTAATAATTTTAAATATCGGATGGCCGTTCGAAGAACGTGGATGCAGTATCCTGAAGTACAGGCAGGGTCTGTTGCAGTTCGCTTTTTTGTTGGGTTGGTGAGCTTCACATCTACTCTTCTTTGATTGAAAAGAACCTTTATACAATTAGGCTACCCATTCATATTGCACCTGGTGGAGTTGGGCTATTTGTCGTATGAACCATATAGTTTACTTCCAAAATTTATCTTTGAGGCTCAAGGTCACGTCTAAGTCTGCTTACAAGTGAAAGTGAGTGAGGTGTTTCATAAGATCGGCTACATTATTTCAAAAATTTATATCTGGATACTTGAAATGGAATCATTCATCAGTTGTTCATATGAAAAGTGTATTATCTTGCTTTTATTTCTCTTAAAATTCCTACATTATGGATGCATTTTTCAGTGATTTACAATCAGATTGCATCATCTGCGTTTTGCAGCATAAGAACCAAATAGTCAATGAGGAACTGTGGAATGAGGCCCGAACATATGGTGATATACAGATGATGCCTTTTGTTGACTACTACAGCCTTATTACTTGGAAAACGTTGGGTATCTGCATCTTCGGGGTAAAGATTCTCCCTTTCACTGAATGATGTGAATTTAGCATTATCATTTAGTCTCACCTCACCACTTCGGCAGGCAGAGATTGCTTCAGCAAAGTATATCATGAAGACAGATGATGATGCCTTTGTTCGAGTGGATGAAGTTTTAGCTTCTTTAAAAAGGATCAATGCACAAAGTGGATTGCTTTACGGACTCATCAACTCAGATTCTCAGCCTCACAGAAACCCTGAGAGCAAGTGGTACATTAGTATGGAGGTAATTTTCCTCACTGGTTTTTACTTATACGGGCAAAAGATCTATTCACTTCATCTCTTTTTCCCCCATTTTCATGGCTCTTAACTCTCCTTTGTTTTACTGAAATCTCTGATTTGCAATAACAAAAGAACAACGCTGTAAGAAACACTAGCACTCAACATTTGTTCCCCAATGTTTGAGCTTGTCTATTTTGTTGAATTTGACCGATATTTCTGTTGGAAAGGAGTTTGTCAATGTCAAATATTGTTCACATTTTTTAACAAGCTTCCCCAGAATTTGGTTCCATTGACCTATGTAGCGCATAGTCGATTAATTTAATAAAAAGTCGGTTCTTTTCTACCATCTTACCTTCATTTATTGCTCCAATGCAGGAATGGCCCGAAGATAATTATCCAACGTGGGCACATGGTCCTGGTTATGTAGTGTCTAGTGACATAGCAAAAACAATATCCAGAAAATACAAAGAAGGCAGCTTAAAGGTATCCGTTATTTTCCTTGCTCAAAAAAGGTACTATTCCATAAACAATATGCTAAAATCAGAATTTTATATCCTTAGATGTTTAAATTAGAAGATGTAGCCATGGGAATCTGGATAGCAAACATAAAGAGAGAGGGCCTTGAAATTCGGTACGAGAAGGATGAAAGAATTCATATTGAAGGTTGTAAGGATGATTATGTAGTTGCTCACTACCAGGGGCCTCGTGAGATGCTCTGTTTATGGCAGAAACTTCAAGAAGGAAATGGTGTTAGATGCTGTGGTTCTGATATCTAAGAGCACTTATATTTTAAGCAGCCGGAAAATGGATTAGCCGTTCTGATGATCGCGAACCGGTGACTAAACAACCATACCTGGGTTGACCCCCTAAAGAGGTAACATGAGAAATCTTACACACCCTTTTAACAAATTGCTATGTAATTAGGTGTTACCGTAGAGATGTATAGGAATTAAGGAGTTGCTTGAAATTTTGTATATTTCAAAGTGACAGAGAGAGAGTTGTAGCCTGTACAGTGAGTATATAGTAACGGTAGGTAATCAATTGAATTTTACCAAATCATACTTAACCGCAACTCATTTTTTGTGCTAAAAAGGATTTGTGTTAAATTAAGTTTGATCAATGATACATTTCTAGTGATTATCTTGGATTTCTGTTGTCCTAACCACCATTTTCTCCGCATTTACATTTACAACTTGCCTTAATTGTTGGTATATCTATTGTTGTAAGAACCCATAACGTGAAATTGCAATTTCAAAGGCTTGCATCTTCTCTCCACGAGCAAACCCATTTCGATCATAGGATGATATTTCGTGTATGTTCAACTCCCCGCATACTTTTACAAGTTCTTCACCAACATGTTGAGCAGCTTCCTGTAATCACCAACAAGAAAAAAAAAAAAAGCTTAGAGTTTGTGCTCTTAATTTCAAGTCAGATGTTAAGAAATAAAAACTTACGATAGTGGTGCATGAGAGTGTTGGACGCATGGATTTTTGTAAGGTGCTTCCATAAAACAAACACTTCTTGTTCTGATCGTCAACCAACATTGCATACAACTGTTTTTCAGAACAAAATACTGAAAGCCTTGGTCTTGTAGGAGTGCCATTATACTGCTTGCCGTTGAAAACCATCAAATGTAATGAGAAATTGGTTATTACTATGATGATTACCAATTAATGAAATTTCTAAACAAAAAGAGCTCTAATATTAGCCTTGTTATCAAATTTCTAACCTTGCTCAATCTCCTCCGTCGACAAAAACCATTCCCTTCAAGATATGATAAACTGAGGAGAAGTAAAGTGAAGGATGATAACGTACCTTTTTCTGAAACCTCCTATTTCTAATTTTTGCACTTTCTGTTTTAGACCTTCCTCTTGCTTGGATCATCAGCGGCTTCACATCACAATCTACACAGAATGTAGAACTCATTATAAGACAAAAGCAACTGCTTGAAGTATTTGGTACTTTAAATATATGCTAATATGTATCTAACTTCATCCAAGAAAAGATTTATTGATTATCAATATCATACAAATTAGGAGCTAATGCACGTACTGCTTCACTTACTTTTAGTTTTCAAGCTGGGAAAGTCAAATGGCTTTGACTGCAACCCGAAGAGCATAGAAGTCTTCGATAGCAAACCAGGAACATTTTGAAAAGCCATTCCACCATGAACTTTTTTGAAATTTGAAGTATTTACAAGTAAAGAGGACATTCTTGAAATGATTTCTATGCCCGATATACGTTGCACGACGGGGCTTTCGTCATTCAGGACTTTTGTCGAGCACCTTGCACGCGATCCCTGAAAAAAGTGATTTTGACAATCCAACACTCAAAAGTCAAGCGAAACCCAAACAGCATACTGAAAAAAAGATCATAAATAGAGAAACCCAACGGCAGTATGAACGAAAAAACCCCGCAAGATTTGAACCTAGAAGTTTTAATTAAATGAGAGAGAAGGTAATAGCTAAGAGAGATGAAAAGGCATCGGCAAGCGGTACCAAGCTATTCGCCTAGCCAATTTTCTGCCGGATTGAATGTGGTTTGGTTGTGTGGAGGCTATCAGTACTTTAAAATCCCGATTACGGGGGCCGTTGAAATTCTCCCGGCCGGCGACTTGGCCTCCTTGTGATAGCAGGAGAAAAGACGTTTCCTCCTCCACGTTTGTGTGTGGATGGAATTACGATTTTGCTCCACCGTCTTCCTTTTCGAGAAATTCAGTTAAATTAATTGTTTCCCTTAATAATTAATGATTTTTTCTTTTAAAAAGTTATTATAAATTACGATCCTTAATTACAAAATATAGCAAAGTTTTTATACTATCGTTGGGTTATTGATAAAATCTAAAATTTTAAAATATATTTTAAAAATATTTTAAATATATTTCAAAATGCTCATATTTTTTTATATAATAATTTTGGTTTAAAGATGGAAGCATCAATCTTCAATAAAGATTATTTTAGAAACTCTCAAATTAAGTTCATAATTGAAATAGTTTTTTAATACTTAGTAACTGATCGAATTAATTAATGTTAACGATAATAATAAAGTATAGTTTAGTATTCAAGTTTGATTTATAACAATTTAATATTATATATTTAAACTTGTAATAAATTTTTTAACCTTATCATTTAACAATTTAATTCATATATCTTTAAATTTCGTAACAATTTAGTTCTAAAAATTTTCTTTTAAAAAAAGTTTATAATTTTTAAAATGTGTATCAATTTAATTTCTATGATAAAAAATCTCATCGACCTTAATTATGTAACAACTTAATTTTTATAATACATAAACAAATTTGACTCTTAATCATTTTATCAATTTACATATATAACAACTTAATCTTTATAATTTATAATTAAAATATGATTTCAAATGAGTTTATCAATCAATAAGTAAAACAACAAACTTTTTAAATTCCAACCCTAAGCCAAATCAATTCTATAAATAAACGATTGGATTGAGAAATCAAATGATGTAAAAGAAATATAAAATAGAATGCTTCTACGTATCATTATGTCCTATAATGCTATTTATATAAATTTTACTTTTTTATATACTATAATAAAATGACAAATTTCACATGCATTGTACGACTAACTAGTCTCTATAAATAATTTTGAAATTAAAATAAAAAAAACTAACAAAAATAAACAAAAATATTTATAAAATATAATAAAATTTTATAACAAAATAGGATGAATTTTGCTATATTTTAACCAATTTTTATAATTTAAAATAATTTTCTATTATTTATTTAGTTTTATACGTAAATATATTCTCCGTGATGGCTTTGCCCCAAAAAGGCCAACAATCCAATTTGTGATCAAATTTTGATCCCTTCTACCATTGGTTCTTCAAAACTTCCAGATTCTTCTCCAATGTTCTTCTTCCTTCTTCAACCTTCCCTCTTAAATCCCTCTCCCAATTCCCTTTTCTCCTCATTCACTTACTTCTTCAACTTCCCCACTCTCTCAACTTCGTTCACTCTTCTCATCAATGGCTTCCTCACCAGACCCTTCTGAGCTTACTTCTGCCTTCGAAAGGCTTCTTCTTAACAGAGATGTCTCTCTCATCGCACCCCTTTTCTTGGGTTTCGCCTCTATGATTCGTTCATCCCAAAATGAAGAAAATGAACCAATACCCACTACTTTGCCTGATCGATTCATCTTCTTTAACCCCTTTTCCCATCAATTAATGGTGGTTCAACCCACTCCCAAGGACGGCCAACCCCCGGCCTCTAAAGCTTCCATTAAAGCTATGCCGTCTGTCTCTGTTTCTGAAGTTACTGAATGTGTGATTTGTTTGGAGGAGATTGAAGTCGGTGGTCTCGCCAAACAAATGCCTTGTAACCATAAATTTCATGGTGAGTGTATTCAGAAATGGTTGGAGTTACATGGGTCTTGCCCTGTTTGTAGATATCAGATGCCAATTGATGGTGAGGATGAAGGGAAGAAGGTTGGTGATGAAGGGACAGAGAGTAGGGGAGAAACAGAGATTTGGGTTAGTTTTTCTTTTGGTAATAGCATTAGAAATGGGGAATCTGTTCAAACTCCTTCTACTGATTCTGATCATTCTTATGTACAGTGAAATGTTGTATACAATTTTTTCCTCTTAATTTCTCTTAGCTCTTGTCTGTTCTGATTCTGTATAGTCATACCACTTTTCAAATAATTAACCGAGCTTAACGAAGATCCTTAATACTAACTCATGAATACTTTGAACAATTCTGGAATGAAGTTCTGAGTTAACTTAAGGAAAACAATTCTCGAAAACAGAATAGATTTGTGATTCTTTTGGGGCTTTCAAACACAATTTCACTCGGATCATCCAACTTTCTCTTCTTTAAGCCATAAGAACAATTCAGGTCTCTAATATCTATGCTTAAAACTGCCTAGGTCATTTCTATGATTAAGTTAAAGAGTTCACATAAGCCATTTTGATGAACATTTATTCTATCAAACTTTCCCCGTTGGCTTTGGAGTATGGCGAGGATTAGCACCAAATATTTGATAGTCATTGAACTGCAAATCCATTCTGTCATTCCACAAATTCTGCAGTGGCTGATTCTTCTGCCACTGAAGAAATCGATCAGGCCTAAATCATTTCTATAAATCAATCATACATGTATTTATATACCTGGTATGCAGCTTGGGAAGCTGGGAAGTCTTGACCAAGATGGATCATAACTGTAGCCCCTGTGGATAAGGAATATAGGAACTTATTAAGATGAAGTAAGAATTTTAAAGGAAGTAATTTCATTAAACAAAGTTGGAGGATTGTGTACTTGATGCAGAGACAGTATTGAAGAAGATGATCAGTAAAAAGACAAGGAAAAAACTCATAACCAAGTGTTGGGTTTGGCCTGCCATTTTGATTACACAGTTTTGATCTTCATCCACTTGTAACTCACATGTATGTGTGTGTGCATGCACACATATATATTCTGGTAAATGGGTTTATGATTTGAAGCACATAGAAACATTTCTGGAAGATTACCCAACTTCTAAGCTTTTTGTTCTTTAGATCTCAAAGTCACAACTTGAGTGGGGGATTACAGAAAGTGATAAAATAATGAGTAGACTTTTTACAAAAGAGGAAAAACTAACCTTGCCCACTTCCTAAAACACAGTTAAAATATCTGAAATGATGAGCAAATTGTCTTGTTTCATGACTTTTGAAAGGCCAGTTTGAAGACTGAAAAGGAATATGGAAAGAGAAGAGAATGAAGAAAAGTAATGGAGTTTGATCCACCATGGAAGGTAATTAATTAGTGGAGAATGAGAAAGAAGTCAAGTTTACTGACAAAATTTAAGAATGAAGAGAAACAGATGGCAGAAAACAAGACAAGAATTGGGTGAGATATTTTGAGTGGGAAGAAGATGGAAAATCTGAGAAATTATGATGAACACATTTGAAAAACCATTTCTGTCAACCTTGTAATGGATTGTGAATTGAGAATTTTGAATCGAATATAAGCACTTACTACAGTCCGTCATCCCAACTTGTCGGCCAAAACAAACTCCTAACTCTTTTTTAACTTTGGACACTTACTATCAATATTATTCTTGTTTCACTTTTATTATCCAATATTTCTATTTAAAATAATAGTTGACTCTACTATATATATATATATATATATATATATATATATATATATATATTTGAAAATTTCCTTTTTATTTATATAATTCTATATCATCACCATCCCCTTTCTTTGATAATGATTCATGATAAGAATAGTGAAAATGAAAAAAATCCAAAATTTTAATTGCTTCTGTAATAAAAGTCAGTTGGACATAACCTTGGTGTGTACTCGATCGTGAATTTTCAATTTAAGGTGGCCACTTGATGTAGTATTCTACAAGTTTCTTTGGCACTCAAATAATAAGAGTCGAGCGAGTTTTTTCATGATAAACAAATGAACATTCGAGAGAAAAAAAGGTTTGTTCGCTTAAAACTTTAATGTAAAATGTTCTTTTTTGTTTCCTTTTTTAAGTTTGTATTTGACGTCTTAGTTGAATATTACATATCTTAACTGGGTAAGTTGTGTTAGGAATATGATGAAGCAAGGTCTCTTTTTAGTTAGAAAAATGAGAGACTCATGATATATCGGTTAAAACAATTATATTCATTGGTGTGAAATCATTTGAATGATTTCAGAAATAAATACTTAGAGTGGACAATGCTCATTTGTTCAGACAAAAAATGGTAGATTTTGAAGACAAATATATTATTTATTTATTTTTATTAAAAGGTAAAAGTTGCATAAAGTTGAAAACTCCTATGCTCGCATGTACAAGATCCGATATCATTTTCAATAAGATATCCGGAAATGATTAATTAAGTTTTTTTCAAAATTAAAGTCTTTTATGTCTAATAAGAATAAAAACAGATATGACAAAAATATCATAATTTCATGTCTTGGGATTGGTTTAGAGATAACAACAAAATTATAGTTGACATCAAAATAATTCAAATTTGAAACATAATAATAATAATTATTATTATTATTTTTTAATAAAAACTTATTACTTATATGTGCCTAAAATTAACTCATCTAGATGTTTCCATGCCTAATCCAAAGTTTGGAACCTCATCATCATTAATTTCAAAGTCAAACTTTTACATTAAATTATGTTCTGAAAACTTTATTCAAAGCCCCCATCATCAATTTATTTCACACGCTTTCATCCTTCTAATTCTCCTATATTTCTAAAGATTTGATTTTCATTTTAATATCTTTTGATCATCATCATTTTTTTAATCGTATACATGCTTTGTCCATTATAATATGAAAAATGATTGTTATATGTTACGAAACAAATGCATATTAACATATATATATATATATATATATTTATATATATATCTTATAATATTTTTTTATATCTGAAAGCCTAAATACACAAATTCAATTGCTACATGTTAGGTAGCCTCCTAGATACTTCTCTTTGCACTTGAATTTGTCCGTAGACTTTGGGCTTTGTTTAAGATAACCATTAGCGAACGTAGTTCTTTATTGTATTGTTAGCCTGCTAGATATATATAGTTTTCATTGAGAAATGATAGGGGACTAATTGTGTAAAAACAAAACTTTTTGGGGGCATTATCTGCTAAAATGTAGAAAAGCAAGGGTTGCTCACAAAAAAATAACCCCACGGAAACAAAGGCAAAGTTAGTTTGAAAGGAAGAAAAAGATCTTTTTAAAAGAAAATGAAGGGAGATGATTGGATGAGAGAGGAAAATTTGGTCGTGTCTTGTCCGGACTTGTTTAAACTGGACACGTGTCCATCACCAAATCAAAAAATATATACCTCCTAATTGGACGGGAAGGACAGCCACTAGAACAAGATATTTTTAAACACCAACTTACACTCCTTGTCCTACCGACACGTGTCCATTTACCTTTTTGTAGTGTATATGGACGGCTCCGATGTGTTTAGATGAGGCCTTTTGCTGGTGGGATCTTGTTGGAGACGGTGCTGATGTGGAGGGAGACAGTTATTAATGAGTGGACACGGTGGTGGGCCCTCGGCCACGTGTTTAATTTTGCCAGTGGGGAGCTCGTACAGCTAAGCTATCCCAAAACCCGAATACTCGCCCAAAAACTCGACGTCCAACTGCTCCAAACTTATTCCTTTGTTCTCTATGCAAACTAACAATGAGATGGGACCATCATTTCTTTTTTTATTTTTTATTTTTTATTTTTTCTCATCAAATTTAGCTTTTAATTATTATTTTTAATTACAAGTTTCTTTCATTCGCTTTTAGATTTATGAGTAATAGGTCTCTATACATATCCGGAACCATGACACCTGAACTTAAGTCTAGAGAAATTAAGAAATAATTTTACCATTGGGTTAGCTACTAGTATTAGTAATAAATTAACTTTTTAATATCTATTATACAGATAGCATTAAAATTGAAGTGAGTTTGAGCTACTTGAACCTATACTAAATTCGTACATGTGTCCATCCATTCCAATTCACTTTTAAGATTTTTGCATGTATATATATACCCTTAAAAAAAACTTAAATTGAGTATCAATGTTAAAAAGATTAAAAAATCTCATAATTTTGCATCATTCATCAATTGCTCTTTTTTTTATCAATTGATTACAAGATAAAATTTTAATATGAATATGATATCAAAGCAATTCAGAAATGTTAAAACTTAAAAAATAAAAATTGAATATTAATTTTAAGTTAAAGAATAGTTCGATTAATTAAGATAAACATGTTATATTATAGTATTAAAAATGATTTAAATGAAAATAAAGGTCAACGTGTCACTAAATATCACATCAAAGACTGTCACAAACAAAGTGCGTTGACTTTTTTTATTTTCAAAATCACGGTGTCGCCTTAGAATTGAAATCATTTAAAAGACAAATTCCTCTATTTGTATTTATTAATTATATTGTCATGTTCTGTTTTAAATGAAATTTATATATCAATGTGTAGGAAGGTAGGAAAATAAAAGGAATTTTAATATTTTAAGTAATGTCACTGTTTTGATTTTGAAATAATTAAATAGTAATATTATTGTATTTTTTTTAACATCCCCAGATCTCTTAATTATGAATCAGTTGGTATAAATAAGTAAGCAATATATATTGTAAAGAAACTACAAATCTCAATTTTATTACAATTTACTCGTAATATTTTTAAATATAGTAAAATGTCAGTGTCTATTATTCATAATTATTTATCAGTATCTCTAGTATCTCTATTGTTGTTTATTTTTTAAAAGGATGATATTTTAATATATTTATAAATAAGTTGATTTATCTTATTTCTATTTTGAAAACAACCCAAATTTTAAATGTTTTTTTTCTTAAATCTTCATGAGCATTGTAAGAAACTATTAGCTTTTTTCTTTAATTTAATATAACATCGTAAGAAAATATTTTTAAATTTGTTTTAAAAATTAAGAATATAAACCTTCATCCCTGAACTAAATTTCTTTATTTGATAATCTACATCAATGTTTTCCAAAATTAAGCTAATTTGTTATAATTTTGTTAAAAAGTAGTTTATGAATTTCAAAAAGAATTTCATTTCTTACCCTGAGTAAAAATCGTAGCAAAAGCAAAAAAAGAAAGAAAAAGTATATAAATTTAAATTAAAAAAAAATGTTATTGTTCATCGCGCGCTTAAGATAATGTAACACATTTAAGATGTGCGCTAAGTTTAATTATAATTAAGTATTTTATTTCATCTAAAATTTATACTTCTCAATCTCTTGATTTATTTTAAATTAACTAATTTTCTTATTTCATCACAAACAAAACTTTTGACCCTACATTAGGGAAACAAATCATCTCTACATATTTGAAGTGCACATAGTTCATACAAAATACTACAACTTCTTTTTTGCCACAAACATTTCACTCAATTATTATTAATGTTATTTTATGGTTGCCGTTATTGAAGATATTATGTCATAAACATTGTTAATTGTCACATCTCTTGAAAGGAGAACAAAACAGTTCATGCTGATACAGCTTTAGTGTGCTCTTTACGTGATTCTTTGATCTGAAAAAAAAAATGTTTCTTTTCGGATAGATACATCATCTTCATGATGATAAGTAAGATTTAGGTGATGCTTATTTTATCTTTGTATTGTCGAGATGTTATTTTTCTTAAATAAATATAGCTTAGCATTTAATATTTGCTCTCTTTACTATTCAGTCTCACTTAGGTCTTTCTTCATTCAAATAAAGCTTATTTTGATTCTTATATTATTATATTGGTTGTTTATCTACTTTAATACGTCTCTATACAAAATAATCATTATAGATTAACCAACTAAAATTAGAGAAACATTTGGAAAAATAAGCTTCAACCCCATGATGATCAAGATATGAAGGGGTTGTTAAAATTATGAGGGAAAAAAAACTGGGATCAAAATGTAGCCAAAGATTTTTAGATTGTTTTCACATCAACATGAAAATGATATCTCAATTATGCATTGAGATATTTTCATTTTAATTTCATTTAGAAGCTATTTTTTAAAATAGAAATAAATCATTCAAAATTAGGAAAAGGAAAAAAGGGGCAGGCATTAGGCAATGCCAATAATACCGGCGTATCCCGAGGTGACACGTGGATGATAAATTATTTGAAAAATAAATACAACTTTTTTTGAACATATGGGTAAATTTAGAAGAAGAGAAGTATATGTAGTACAATGCATTGTCCAAATGCACATTGAAAAGCATTAAACCCCACAAAACTTAATGGCTTTTCAACAAAAAGCAACCATTTCAAATCACACCCCCAATTCTGCTTCTCCTCTCATTCCTTTTTATGAGTTCTTAGTAAAGTTAAAAAGTACCGAGTATCCTGGTTGGTGGACTTACGTACAATTTTGAATATGACTAACTTCACCGACGGATTTAATATAGGTCCTGGGGGCTCGAGCCCCCCTCAACTTTATGCTCTTTATATAGTATATATACAATAAACTGAAACAATACCAATATCAGAAAATGACTTAGTGGTAAAATTGTCTCCTTGCCCCCTTTGGACCTAGGTTCTTTTCCTGATTATTTTTAGCTCTCTGTCAATAGAATTTCTGGATCTGCCACTAACTAATTTAGTAATAATCCTCTCTTTTGGAGTGAAATTTGATGCTCTGGAAGTTGTCAACCTTTTGGATAGGAAAGACTTTTCTTTCACTAAGGTTGGAGTCCTCATTGTTAATATTCTTTTGTTCAGTTTTGTCTTTTCTCAAGAATGCTCTTTGATCGATATTTTTCAAGATAGTGTTATTCCTCCTTTAATTATCTGTTTTAGGTATGGTGTTGTATGATGGTTGTGTTGTTTGTTCCGTTTGCCAAAATATATATTATTTCTTTTGTAACTTACGAAAATTAAAAAGTATTGCATTATCCATTAAAGATTGCAGTTTTCAAACAAGATATAAAAATTAAGATTTCATTGTCACAATTTTAGGATTGAGACTTTGATCGCAATAATTTTATAAATATATGAGGTTGATTGATATCATAATCGAGAAGCTTTTCTTTTTTTTTTTTTTGCAAATCTCTCCTTTATTTTCATCATTTTTCATATTATGGCCTAACAAATAATATGATAGAAAAAAAATATTCTACTTTATTCGTACTTTTTGCTAAAATAATAATAATAATTATTATTATTTGAGAAGTCTAGAAAATAATAAGAAAAGTCTCTATCTATTCTATTTTAGATCATCCTTTTTCTCCTCAATTATTAAATTTATTAAAATTACTATGATGGTAATGGGTAAGTCATTAATACATTAAAATAACATTTTATATTCTAAAAAAACAAAAACAAATAAAGCAAAATGAAATGATGAAGTGAAATATATATATATATATATATATATATATATATATATATATATCCATCACAAATTAAAACAATAAATTAATACAACTTTTCATATAAACCACTCATTAAGAAGAAATGTTCAAAATAAAACCTAGGAATGCCAAAGAATTTAATTACACAAAAAAAAAAAAAAAAGATAATTAGGCAGAGAAATGAGAAAAAGTAAACGAGGAGGGCGAGGAATTGACCGAAGAGGGAAAGTTAGAAAAATGGCGAGTAATTGAGAAGAGTGTGAAACGTGGCGATGCTGACATGGAATACAAAAAAAAGGAAAAAACAGCAAAACACTATCTTTTTAACCAATGTGGGGAATCTAACAACATAATAAAGATCTGTATGGCCACATGAAAAATTGTGGTTCACAAAATTTCTTCACCCCCCCACCCCATGCTGACGTGGAATCTCCCACCTTGTCATCTTAAACTCACAACTTAAAACCCTTCCTTCTCCATTTTCACACTTTAACTCCTCTGTTTTTCTCTGTTCAGCAAAACCCATAAAATAAAACTCTTGGATTCAACATTAAACACACAGATTTCAATTCAAGGATAGATTTTCGGGGTTTTTTTTTTTAATTTTTGAAATCCGAGAAGAAAAATGGCTGAAGTTGAAATTAGAGATCCAATCATAAAGTTGTTTGGGAAAACCATTGCTTTGCCATTGAACCATCTTGATTTGCGTTCTGATTCCAAGTTTCTTTCTTCAGAAACTACTGAAAAGGTATGATTTTTGTCAAAACTGGATTTGGGTTTCTTTTTTCTATCTGCGTTTTGAATTTTGGGTTAATTAGTGTTTTTAAAGAATTTGAATTTGTTAACTTTCTTCCACAGGAAACTTCATGTGAAGAATTGGGATTTGAAAAACAGGGGAATAGCAGTGGAAACCAAATCACAGATCAAACAACATCAGGAGTAAGTGAGGATCCATTGGAAGAAAGAGAAATTTCATCTCCAAAAGCTTCCAAAAATGAAGAACAAAGTGAAACAAGTAATTCCCCTGACAACAAAACCTCAAAAAAACCAGACAAAATCCTTCCTTGCCCTCGATGTAACAGCATGGACACCAAATTCTGTTACTTCAACAATTACAATGTCAATCAACCTCGTCATTTTTGCAAGAATTGCCAAAGATATTGGACAGCCGGTGGGACCATGAGAAACGTTCCGGTTGGTGCCGGCCGACGAAAAAACAAAAACTCCTCATCTTCACATTTCCGTCAGTTAATAATTCCCGACGGCGGAATTCACCCCCATCAATTTCTAGATAACAACGGAACCTTTCTCACTTTTGCCTCAGATTCTTCAATTTCCAACTCACAGAGCTGTAACCCAAATGGGTTTCTAATTAATACAGAAAACGGAGATGACCATTCAAGTAAATCTTCAATTACAGCATCGAATTCATCAGAGAAAGGAGTAAAAATGGCTTCACACCAATCAATAGCGAAAAACGTTTTCCCTTTTCCGCCTCAATTACAGTCATTTACAGGGCTTCCATTGCCTTATTCTTCAATTACTCCACCATCGGCGCCGTTCTACCCGCCAGGGATTCCGGTGTCGTATTACCCTTCACAGCCGTACTGGGGCTACCTAGCGCCGCCGTCTTTGACGCTAATTAATCCCAACAGTCAAAATTCGTCTACGAATTCCTCTGTTTTGGGGAAACGTTTAAGAGATGGGAAATTGGTTAAAAGTCCATCAAATTCAGAATCTGAGATTGTTAAACAGAGGAATTATGAAGAACCCTGTTTGGGGATTCCAAAGACAATGAAAGTGGATGATCCAAATGAAGCAGCAAAGAGTTCTATATGGTCAACACTAGGAATTAAGAATGATAAAAAAGCTGGTGGTGGAAGTACAAGTACAACCATCAATGGCGGTAGTCTTTTTGTCTCTTTACAACAATCTACAGAGGGAAAAGAAGAAACCCAGATTGAAAGTTGGTCGCTTTTACAGGCAAATCCAGCAGCTTTTTCTCGGGCTTTGAAATTCCGAGAGATTG
The DNA here is from genome assembly GCA_037974625.1 of Cucumis cinereus. Taxonomy (NCBI): domain Eukaryota; kingdom Viridiplantae; phylum Streptophyta; class Magnoliopsida; order Cucurbitales; family Cucurbitaceae; genus Cucumis; species Cucumis cinereus. The sequence continues at coordinate 2,643,020 of JBBPDJ010000002.1, read as the reverse complement.
TTTAGTTTTAGAGTGAAAACGATGGCACTGTTCTGTTGTTGTTGTTGTTTAGATTAAATTTAACCTTTGAGTTTGAGAATCAAAATCCAACTGCTAAAAGAAAAGATAGAAGTGGAAATTATTGTTATTTTTGGAGTAGAAGCAGTTAGTTTTAATGAAGACAAAACTGGACCAGACATCCAACATAAGGACTCCACTTTTGTGGAAAACCCCATGTTTGCAGGCTGGGGCATTTGTTTTTGTCGAGCTTTCTTGTACATTATTATTACAAGTGAGATATATCTATCTATCTATATATATATATATATATATACTTCTTCTGCCTTAAAGGATGCTAGATTCTTCCATATATTATATTTCATTTCGATATTAATTCAACAAATAAAAGTTGCAGATATTTGGATATGGATGCAGCCAATTCCCTTAGTTCGGTTTCGGTTGTTTTTGGTGAGGACAACCCACGATCACATATGTTATGTTATACTCGAGATAAAAATGACTTATGTTATATACGTTATTTAAGATTTTGGAGAGTATATAACATAAATACAAATACAATTTAGGTCGTTTAGAACGTCAGATAACAGATTCAATGCACTTCAACGAAAAACATGACTACTTACGTCTCTCATCATGCTTAATCTCAAACAAAAGTTTTCAATCATGTCAACTCTCCCTTCTATCGGAGCTCACTTTCTGTGGGACTACTTCGATGACTTCTTTTTAACTCCTTTTAGTTAAATTCATAGAGCGAATTATGATTTTATTATGATATTTGGTTGTGTTGGTATAGGCACTTAGAGACCACATCTTCTTCTACACTAAGATTCATTGCCATTGGGGAAGGGACCCAAATCCATGTGATACCATAAAACCTTCATTATCATTGTTCCCATCTTCTTTCTCCTTTGCTCTTTCTTTTGGTTCTTTTTTATCCATTTTGATTTTCATGTACATTATTACAAGATTTACATCATTAGCTTTACTTGATATGTCAATTTCTTTTGCTAAAAATTGTTGTTGTTTGATAATAATAATTCAACTTTTATGTTTCTAAAAGATAAGAGCTTTGTCTCTATAAATTGCTTTCAAAATTAGCTTTAAACAAAAATAAAGTGATAATGAGATGAGATCAAAATCATGGCAGGAATTGGTTGTCAAACTTAAAACCAATCATATGTTATAGAATTGGAAATATGAGTCAAGATAATATAATATTAAAAAAAAAAAAAAAAAAAAAAAAGCTATAGTGTGTGAATGAATACTATATATATATATTAAAGAGAAGGTTCAACATGTTTAAGGAGGGCTGGTTGAAAATGAGGGAAATGCAAAATAATAATAATAATAATAATAATATAAATATTATTAATATTATAATGCATGGTTTTTGTTTGGAGAAAGTGTCTTGGAAGCAAAGTTTAGAAAAGTGAAAGCAACTTTAGATTCCACCCAAAAAGGCAGATTGGAAAAAGATGGAACAACTTGTGATTTTGATGTGTCTCCCTATAGTGGACCACTCCAAAAACTCACCACTTTGGAGTTTTTATCATATATATATATATATATATATATATATATATATATATTATATACATATTATAATTTTAATATGCACATATATTTATGTTCTTCCTTAAATGTAAAGAGATTGGGCTCAACCTGTTGCTTCCCAATTTATGATTGCTTGTTGGGCCAAATTTCCAAAGATGGGTTCATCCCAAGAAATTATTTTGTTATATTTATATAAATAAATAAATAACAATGTTACTATCACTCAAATTTGTGACCTCAACAAATTTTAATTGATGAACTATACTTGCAGTTGACACAACAGTGTGGAAAAAAGTTTAGGTTTGATGACAAAAATGCCATCAAAGTCTAAATTTTCTTTTTAACAAAATGGTATAACTGTACTATATGTTAATTAGTTGGTAATATGACAAAGTACAGATATACTAGTACCAAGCATAGTTGTGTTCACACTCTACTTTTTTATTTTTCCATAGAACAAGTCTACAAGTTTTAAAGTAAACATCTAATTTATCTTCAAAGAATGTTAGTTTTCAAAGGTTTTAGGAAGTCTTTCGAGTATATATATATATATAAGCTCTATATGAGTATTATATAGACTTGGATAAGTTAGCTTTGAGTGTGACCCTATGAGCTCAGACTTTGTTGGTATACGCTTTAAACAATAGCTCAAAAAGATAAAGTAGATAAAGTAGTAGTAGTATCTCATATGCTAGGTACATCATTGAAAGACAACTTAAGTATATCAAATAAAATCTCTATATCTATATATATATATATATGACTCACAACTATATCTTTAGAATAACCAAAATAGAATGAGCTCAACTCAAAAGAATACTTGCACAAAGAACATGCATATCGATGTGATATGCTACCAACAACACCTTGATGTATATGTTAGTTAGAATCCAATCAAAGGTAATTAGTAAAGTATTATTTTGCGTACTTAGGTATTATGTGAATCCCACGATTTATTGGAGATTGAATTAAACTTTAATTATAATATAACACTAAAATCTATCTTTCTATGATGTATAGGAATCATTACTCTAGGTAATTCTTTCATGGGATCATATTTTTTTACCTCGCATAACGAACAAATGATATTTCAAACTTTCAAGTATTGTTTGATGTACAATTCATTAAATGGTCTACCTCGATTCCACTACCAAATAAGTTGTTGTTTTCACTCATAACATACTACACTTCAAAAGTACCTAAACACAAGCCAATTAAATTAAAGGCATGCAAAGTTACAAGCTTTAAAAAATGTGGTTAATATTAATAATTAAAATAAAATAAACATATTTATTATATATAAATATAAAATATCGAATCTTCGATTCAAAAATAAAGTAATAGTACATTTTAAATACAACAAAAATAAAGAGATTCAAACTACGAATCTCGTGATCGTTAATGGTCTGTATATTAGTTAAAGTAATGTTCCCTCAAATAAAAAATAATAATGTAAATAATTTATTAAGCCAGGTTTGAATTCACCTATCATCTTTCCAAGAGATGGTGGTAGATTTGATATAAATTAATTTATTTTCTAAAATGTTCAGCCTCTGCTTTAATTAAACCCCAAAATTTCAATTTTCAAATCACTATTATGGCTAAGGGTTGGCATCTAGAAGCAGTTTCTTGACACAAATGGAACAAAACAGCCACACGTCAACGAAACATAGGATAACAAATTAAGTAACCTTAATAAAACCAAAAAAAAAAAAAAAAAAGATTTAGTCAATTATCTGAACAACAACAACAACAATAATAAAATAATAATAATATGTACATATTATGTTCCACCACTCTCTAATTCAATTTCACATTTTTCATGTGGTGGCTCCAACCCCAAGAAAATCTATAAATCTTGGTGATTGTTGTCTTCCCTCTGCCGTTACCGATGAAGATCCCTCAACGCCGTCGTTTGACGGTGGCGCTGCCGTGTTATACGCCTCATACTGGTGGCCGTGGCTTCGTGGTACTATAAACCCATGGCTTGTTCCGTCCCAAAATCTGTTCTTGGGATCTGCACACCATAATGACCAATGCCAAATTCATACGTTAATCCATTAAACTGATGGATTATCATCATTTATTTATGTTCTTATATTTTTATTTGTTTAATTTAATTGTTCTTTTTAAAAATTATGGTTAATTACTACTATTCTACTCTCCAAGTTTTTATGTTCAACCTAAGTTTTTAAAAACTAAAAAAAGAAAATTTTTAGAACTAGATTAGAAATCCAGTGTTGTTTAAAACAAAGGTAAAACTCATAATTTAAAAAAAATTAGAAAATAATCATTATCAAATAGAATTTTCTTAATCATTTGGGCCTAAAAAAGAAACAAAAACCTTAATCATTTGTAAATTCAAAAACCTATTTAACAAGACTTTGAAAAATAGAACAAAACCCAACAAAGAATTTCTCAATAATAATCAACGAGTTTTTATTTTTAAATTAAGTTAGATTATAAATTTTTTTTAAAAAAGTTAGAGATAAAAGAATATTCATCATTTAATTTTTTAAAATAAGAAGTGGATAACAAAACAATAAATATAAAAATGAAAAGAATGTTTAACACTTAATTTTCAAAAACTACAAATAAAAATGCTTATCATATATCAACAAATAAACTTAGAATGGAGAATATATATATATATATATATATATACACATACATACATACATATATATATGTGTGTGTGTATGTATGTATATTCACAAGAGTTAAAAAAGTGAAAATTTAAACCTGGAAGGACATTAAGAGTTGAAAGATGAGCACATGAGTTGAAGTAAGGATTGTTGGGAGTGATGTTATAATTACTTGACATTGTTTCTCCTCCACCACCAATACCCATTTGTCTTAAGAATCCATAATCAACACAACCCTCAAAATTCCCGAAAGAAGAACAAGAAGTTGTTGTTATTGTTGTTGCTGCTACTGCTGCTGCTGCTGCTGCTGCTGCTGTAATTGTATCATGATGGTTATGATCTTTAGGAATATTAAGAAAACTCAAATCTTCCTCCATTTTTCTGTAAACAGATTGACTCAATTTCCTCCTCCTATAACACCTTGATTGTTCTCTGTATTTCCTTGCCATTATAACATGCCAATGATTCTTCACTGCATTGTCAGTCCTCCCTGGAAATAGCCTTGCGATCATTGCCCATTTGTTTCCATATATTCTATGTGCTTGCATTAACCTCTCTTCTTCTTCTTCACTAAATGCCCTTCTGTTTATCCTTGGATCCAATTGATTAAACCATCTCAATCTGCAACTCTTACCTGATGAAAACATAACTCAACTGGTTAAGAAAGAAAAAGCATAACTCAGACTAATTAAGACAAGACAAATTAGCGTGTCTTACCGGATCTTCCTTCTAGCTTTTCTGCTATGAGGTTCCAGTTTTGAGGGCCATAAAGAGCTACAAGCTCTCTTAATTTAGTGTCCTCCGCAGGCCTCCAATGGCCTCTAGCACAGAGTCTAGATTGAGCTCCTGTACTACTACTGGGGGTGTTATTGGAACAAGAAGTTGGGTTGTTAGCAGCATTTTGATTCAATCCATCACTGAATTCAGAACCCCCATTATTGTTGTTGTTGTTGTTATCGACAATATCAGACTCACAAGAAAATGGGAAGTTCCAAAAAGCTCTTCCATTGATCTCCTCACAACTTTCTTGAGAAGAAGAAGAGAAAATTGCTGCAGAGTTGAGATCAAGATTGAAACTTTCTTCATCTTCGTCAGTAAACATCCCCATTAGAGGCTTTTTTTTTAGAAGAAAGTTTGCATTTTTCTTTGTTTACACTAAATGGGGTTGGGATTTATAGGGCAAATAAATGGAATGGAGATGGTGATGATGACAAAAAGTTGAACTGTTTGAAGGTCATCTCTAAGAAAAGGCAGAATATTTAGAGAAAGAAGAAAAAGGAAAAAATGTGGGACTTGAAATAGAAAGATGGGGAGAAGAATTAAGGAGAGAAATAATTGAATTGAATATAATGGGATTGGGTTGGGAAAGAAATCGAATATTGCAGTGTACGAAAGAAAGAAAGGGAAAACTTAGAGGAGGGTAAACAGTAACAGTTAAGTGTTCTTTTCAAACTGACTCATGGTGAGAAGAATGCAAACATGAAACCATTGCTCAATGGCTGACCCCTTTTTAGCTAACAAGTTTGGACTTATATGCATTTTCTTTTGGTTTTCTTTCAACTCAACCCTTTCATTTTTCCTTATTTCTTTCAAATCGAATCTTCTTACGAAATCGACAAATCAAGATAAACAAAAAAACGTTAATAGTAACAATGTGTTAGCTACGTTCATGGGGTAGAAGAAAAATAGTTCTATTAAGAAGAGTTATTTCTAATACATAATAGATGTGCTTCTAGAATAAAGAGATTTTCTTACTTGGCAGTTCAGAGTGCTAGATAACATATTCAAAGTATTCCATCAAATGTGTTACCGACCTAAGGTATATTGAAATGTCTTGAATAACCGATCTCAATGACCTAATTCTCGTATAAACCTTCCAAGTGTACTAGCAAATTTGCAATGTATATCATCTAATATTAATATTTGATAATATCTATGAATGTAGCATTTAACAACACACTGTTAGTAAAATGCGATTGCCTAAACCCCACGTCGATCTTTATCGTTTATGTCTTATATTGTTGATTTTATAACACGTTTTATAGTTCAAATTCTCGCACTTGCTGTTGTATTAAAGAAAATGGTGAAATTGATAGGTCCAAGTTAACCTCAAACGTTGGAGAGATTTTGAAGCAGAAGATGAGAAGAATTAACATAAAAAGAAAAATGAGGGGAAAAAGACGTACGGATCTCTCTCTATTTATGAATCTCTGAAAAGTCAGTGGGGAAATCAAACCAAACAAATCTTATGCATCTTTCTTTTACCAATCCCAATACTTTCATAACTGCTAGAAATTAGAAGATAAAATTAAAATGGTGGAGGTGGTGAAGGGGTTTCTCTATTTAGAAGGTGTATTTTTTTTTTTTTTTAATTATAACTTCAAATCATTATAGGGTTAAAAGTTTAAATCTCTACTCTTTTAATCGGGAATATATAATTGAATCGAACCCCGTCGACGGATAATACAATATTAAATTTTTTATAATGTTAGATAATATAATATTAGATTTTTGAGTCGATTGGTAGTTTAGTGTAGGTGGTATAATAGGTATTATGTCCAAACAATTGCATTAGATAATATAATACTAAATTTATGGAGATAGAACTTTCGACTTCAAAGAAAGAAAGTTATGTCATTTAGAACGGTTAGTCTCATAAAAAGTAGTATATTGAACCGGTGAACCCTAACTTAAATGAGAGGTGAGTTATGATATTAATATGCTCATCAAATATTCTACTTTATACCATTGAACCTTGATTGAAATCAAAACCTTTATATGTCTATGATATACACACAATCCATTTCCTATCACCATTACCAGAAACCTTGAATAGAGAAGGTTAAAGTCAACAGTATGTTTGATTTTTTTTATGAACCTTTATAAATTTAAGGGTGTGTGTTTAGTTTTGGTTAAGTACTGGCTGTCCTTACAATATGCAATAAAAGAGCAATAAAAATGATGGGTTGTTGTTTTGTGTGTGCAGATTCCAGATATTAGGCTTATGGTTGAAGTGCTTTGACACCTTTCATTTCAATGCAGATTTCAGCTTTCTCAATACAAACAAAGGTAGACATAGAAAAAGAGAGTTTTTTAGTTTGTGAGTTTGACACCTTAGTTATTAGAAATACAGAGAAGGCCTGCCCCTTGGCTGCTGCTGCCTTCTGCCTTCTGCCTTCTGCCTTCTGCCCTGCTGCTAAGATAGATTGTCAATCACACTCATCTAATGTATGAAATTTTCAAAACTTTTGTTTATTTGTTTTTCCCTTTTTATATTTGGAAATAGCTGCACTTAACCAACTGAGGTTGACCCAACAAACCCCTCCTTTGCCCTTTTTATCAACATATTTTAACAGTCCCCCCAATAAACTCCTTTCTATCTCTCTCTCTCCCTCTCTCCCCTATCACTTTCTGAAGCAAGTTCTCAAGTGGGTTTGGAATATCAATGATTTTTTGTTAAGAATTAAATATGGTAATCTCTCAACTAATCATGACGTTAAAAACTTAACTTGGTTTAGAGCAAAATGTGGTCTATCATAACAAAAGATTGTTAGTTGGATCACAGTAACCAAGGGGTTCTTAGGGAGATATTAATAGAATGAGTTTATAAGGTAATTTAAAATTAATGTTTGTATTAACATTTTGAACTCGATTTCTAATATCAAAATCATTTTGCAATCCTATTATGTTTTCCCCTTCCTTACTCGTTCCAAAATCCATCAGATTTTCAGTAAAGATCTCTATGGAAAGCTTGAATGTAACAGATTGTAATTTTAAGTTCACATTTGAGTCGAAGATTAGACCTCGTTTATAATCCCTATTAAATTCTCTTCTCACCATCTTTATCCCAACTCTCTTTTTCCACAGTTTTCACTATTACATTAACACCCGTTTTAATAATTCATCTAAATCTTATTACCCGCCGATTTAAGAACATTCATACATGGTCAAGTTTTTGAATTCTAGTGATACTTTGTCTCTTTCTTTTGAATTCTTAGCATGTTTGTTGGGATATGGATATATCTTCAGAATTCAACAAAAAATTTCAACACATGGGGTAGATAAAGAAAGTTTCATGATATTGTTCATATTATATCTGTCCTTTAAGAGAAAGAAAGTTAAAGAAGGGCCTTAACTAGAAAGCCAGTAAAATAATAATAGAAAAAAAAGGTTAGATTTTTTTTTTTTCACCTTAAGGAATGTACTTTATTGGATTGAAAAACCACATGAATGGCTTATGGCTTACATCTTCAACAGTGCTGAAACAAAACAAACTTTGAAACTGAAATTAGAGAGAGTAGTTTTTTTTTTTTTTTTTTTTCCTTTTTCTTTAGATTCAATTTTATTTTTATCTCATTGGGAATCCCAAAATCAGACGTTTCATTCAATTCATTGTTTGGCACAGTGTATCAGGAATGTACTATCAGCTGTGACAATGGGGTGAACAGTCATGGGTCAAGAAAGATAGCTTTGAACAACAACAACCACCAACCAAACAGGACACTATCTCCATTAATGACTTATCATACTTTCCTGAACCCCAAAGATCTCTTCAATTTCTCTCAACTTCCTTCCAAATCCATTTACCAAATCTAATCTTTATATATTACACAAATCCCCATTTAGGGTAATTTTCAACCTTCCTTCTTTTAGAATCATCAAAAAATCCCTTTTCTCTTCTTGTCTTCACAGTTTGGTTCAACTTGGTAACAAGCCCAAGAAAGAAAAATAGGAAATTTTGTTTTAAACAAATCAACCCCATTTCATTGAAACTGTTATAAAGTACTCTCTTTCTTTAATGACAATACCTTCCAATGAACTGAGATAATGACAGATAATCACCGAAGTTTAGTATTGATTAATGTAATGAAATTTGGTAAAAGTGAGAATGAATTTGAAAAGGTTAGTGTTTTCGTGGAGTGTGTATTCAAAAGAAAGGACAATATATATAGGAAGTAGAAGATGAGGGATTAATGTTGACAAGTAAAACTGTGTGTAACAGTATTGTTCAATGCCTAAATTTCCCCCCTCTTTGTTAACTTTCTTCTTTTCTGATCTGCTCTGATCTACATCTCCCAAAAAAAATATATAAAAAGTTTTTTTTTGGGGGGGGGGGGGGGGGGTTTCAATTCTTTTTCTTTTTCAAAAAATTTTTCATTTTTTTTTTTCTTTTTCCCACCCC